>CM063508.1:116818785-116843785 GCA_032207245.1 Pardosa pseudoannulata
GCATCGTCCGGAAGACATACTCCGTATTAACCATCATACTAACCATGTTATACTGTTTTCTGTAAATAGGTTCTTTTTTTAAATTTGCTCCAGGAAGTATAAATCGCAATTTTTATTAATTATGGCAAACATATAGCATCTTTTTTGCTTTTTACCTTTTGTTTAATAAATAGACTTTACAAATATGTCAAATTTGTTTTGCTTTTGTCTCTTTCATTGCCTGAACTTCATTATCCTTAATTTATGGACATGAGTGTACATATATTTCAAAAGACAAAATAAACTAAATGTAGTGCTATCATCTATTGTAAACAAGAAAAATTGAAAATTTATTTATGTATTTAAAAAAAAGGAAAAATATGTTTAACAGTTGGTTTTACTGCGAAACCACTGTCCGCTAAATTGTTAAAGATGCTTTGAAATTTGTATTAAGTAATGATAGACGTATCCTCTCTCTTTTAAAGAAGAAACTTACAAAAGTAGCTCAAATATACCAAAATAATTTTACTAGAAATGATTAACTTGAAAATTATCTGGAAATATTATTTTACCAACATGTTGAATTTACCAATAGCGTACAAGAGAGTCCAGGCGTTATATACCTTTAGCATTAAAGCTTTTGATCATTAAACAACTTTGATCATTAAAGGGGGAAATTCACATGTATAAATTAAAATTGTGATATCGGAAATATTTTCTGTGATAAATTTTATAAATTAATACAAATTCAAGATTCGTTCTTAATTATGGTATTTATTCATTATTTTTTGCCTATTGTTGCATTATTTTAGCTTTTTCTAAACTTTCCAAATAATAATTTATTTTTAAAAGTTAAGTTTTAAAAATATAATCACTAAAGTATATTCAAGGCACATTATTAAATTTATTAAATTTTAAAGTTACTAAATAAGTTAAAATTTTTATTCCAATTATTCATACTAATACCATATGTCTGACAGATTTCTTCATTTTCTAAATAATTTTTTTTTAAAATAAATATTCAAAAAAGTAAAAAATATTTTCAACGTGCATTCAGACCTTTAACAAATTTAGCAACCGAAACTAAAACTTATAATCATTTTTTAAAGTAAAACTTAAGTTTTTTATTACGAAATATCTGTATTTTACAGCATCATATAGATAAAATTATTTGTCGTGATACGTAAGCTTACGATAAACATTGTTGACAATTTATTCTAAAATCAGAAAAGATAACAAAGTTTAAGTTCGTAATTTTTATTTTTGATAACTCTATATAAAGTGTTTTGTGTCAGTGAGTCCCACACAGAGAGGGGTTTGTTAATCTTTTGTGTAGTGTACCAGCACTTCTGTTCTGAGATTCAATCCTTTACAGCCTTCAAGCATCTGAATTTACTGAATTTCAGGATTTTGGAACTGTCTAGTGCTTACAAGGACAAGCTAATAACATACAAAATCCTAACAGCACCGAGTAAGTTATTTTTTGGATAAATTAATTAAAGCCATATAAATTACATTTCAAATGCATTAAATATTATTTTTTAAAGAAATTTTTAATTTTATTACAATATGTGTTAGAAACTTCTAAGTATCAAAACTTTGAATAGCAATGATATTTAACTGTCATTTTTAATAGCTGAATCCTGAATCCTGAATAGCAATGATGTTTAACTGTCATTTTTTATGCTATTGTACTAAATAAAGGAGTTATTGTAATCATGTTAAGTTTCGGTGTTAGAAACCTTTTAAGTATTAAGATCCTGAATAGAAATGATATTTAACAGTTATTTTTATATTATTGTACGAAATAAAAGAGTTATTGTAAACGTTACGTTTCAGTGTTAGAAACCTCTAAGTATTAAGATCCAGAATAGAAATGATATTTAACTGTCATTTTTATATTGCTGTAAGTAATAAAAGAGTTATTGTAATAGCTTTAAGTTCGGTGTTAGAAACCTCTAAATATTAAGATCCTGAATAGCAATGATATTTAACTGTCACTTTAATATTATCGTACTAAATAAAGGAGTTATTGTAATCGCATTAAGTTTCGGTATTAGAGACCTTTAAGTATTAAGATCCTGAATAGCAATGATATTTAACTGTCATTTTTATATTAGTGTATGAAATAAAGGAGCTATTGTAACCGCGTTAAGTTTCGATGTTAGAAACCTCTAAGTATTAAGATCCTGAATAGCAATAATGTGTTAACTGTCATTTTTATATTATTATATGAAATAAAGGAGCTATTGTAACTGCGTTAAGTTTCGATGTTAGAAACCTTTAAGTATTAAGATCCTGAATAGCAATGATATTTAACTGTCATTTTTATATTAGTGTATGAAATAAAGGAGTTATTGTAATTGCCTTAGGTTTCTGTGTTAGAAATCTATAAGTATTAAGATCTTGAATAGCAATGATGTTTAACTGTCATTTTTATATTATTGTACGAAATAAAGGAGTTATTGTAAAGCGTTATGTTTCAGTGTTAGAAACCTCTAAGTATTAAGATCCTGGATAGCAATGATATTTAACTGTCATTCTTATATTATTACAGGAAATAAAAGAGTTATTGTAATCACGTTAAGTTTTGGCGTTGATATTTCAATGGAAATACCTATTCTGACCTTATCTAAATCAATTGATACTAACTTCATCTGTACGTCTGTACGCACGTACATGGAAACTGTACCTTTCAAGATTTAACTGTCCCGTTTGGTCATCCTTAACTGAACTACTTAATTTTGACTAGTTGAGACGTGATCTCTGCTTGTACGTACCTTCAAATGTACATGCATAAAACAAATGTAGCAAACATCACATAGCTGGAATTTTGAAATTTTATATTTAGGACTAATTATGCTCACACTTGTATCCAAACTCACTGGGTTTAATGATCCCTAAACCAATGGCGACTGAGCTTAATCAACTTACATAACTTTATTACATTTTTTTCAAAAATAAATTAGCATAGTTCAGTTAAAGTGTAGTTCTTAACATTTCCATTTTTACATTGTGTTTATAAATAATACATATTTTTTAAGTTTTTGTTACAGCAGATTTTTTTTCTTTTTTTCTTTTGGTATAGCATAGTTCTTTGTTGCAGAGTTTTAGGATATGGTATATCACAAATGTACAATACTTTATTACCAGATATCTGAAAACAATATACTTTAAAAAATACAAGTTTAAAACCAAAAATATATTTAATTTAATAGGAATAGAGGAAAGTTATGTGGTGTCCATATTGGATTTTTTGTTGAGGACAAGACAAACTTTAAATATAAAGAAAGCTATTGACATTATGAAAATTATTTTTGTCTCCAAAATAAACCCTTTTATTTCACCTAATTAGATTATTTTTATCTAAAGTGCTCTTTAACCCTGTATACCGTGATGCATATTTGCAATATGCATAAAAATTGATGTAATTTCCACATCAATCTTCAATAGACTATTTTGTTTATTTTTACTATCCTGCAACGCTGCAATTAACACAAGTTGGTCTCAGAATCCAATCAAATTATACTCTTCATATCAAAGCTTCATTTATCGTTTGATCAGATGCTGAGTTGATACTTGTATGATTATTACGGATATAAGATTTAAATTTGTTTAATTTAAAAATTTGGAAACACTAGATATAAATTTTTCACATAGGTTATTCTAAATTCTTTAAGCAAACATAATATTTGTGCAAAGTAATTACAATTTTTATAAATATCTTGCTTTTTTAAAAAAATACTTTTATTATTTTTTATCTTTTAAATGTGTTTAATTATTTGTTTATATAAAATATTATAACGTTCGAGGAAATAATTTTTGGTTCAGGAATATTCAGGTACAAGTGGTTAAGAGAGTCTAGGAACCAAAATCTCTGAAAATATCACAATTTTACCCTTTTATTTTACCTTAAATAATAATACAGATAATTAACTTTTAAATGTGTTATTGCGCTAATTTCATTAAAATTAGGTATTAACTTTAAAAGTTATATTTACTTTTAATATCTCCCCTTCTACAAGAAGTATGAAGTATAATTCTTGATCTTAGAATGAGTTCTTGAAATATTGAAGATTCATATATCTGTATCCCTATTCTAGTTAAATATCTGATATATTGTGCATAAATTCACTGTGCTTCTTTCAAGTTGACTTAAGTTATGAAATTTAAAAAAAAATTTAAATTCTTTAAAAGAGAACATTTTTGATATTGACAATTATAAAAATCTTTGAGTTATATTTTGACGAACATCCGAAGCAAATAAATTTAAAATGTTTTTTTCTGAAAACAAAAAAATGTTATAAAACAGAATTAATTTGAAAATTAAAATTTAAACTCACTCATTTTAAATTTTTAACTAGCTTAAATATGCATTTACAAAAGTTTCAAGAATTTTTTTCTATATAAAGTAATATCTATATTAAAAACACATTTGATGAAAATATTCATTACAAGATGTAGAAAAATAAAAAAAAAATATTTAAATGTGTTTTAGACCACATTTAAGAAGAAAAAATACATCCAAAATGTCCATTTAAAATGTGTTCATTTTAAGTTTTTAACTAGTTTAAATATAGTTTAATAAAGTAATAGCTATGATAAAAAAAATATATTTGATGAAGATATTTATTATAAAATGTAGAAAATACTTAAATGTGTTCTAGACCACATTTAAGAAGATAAACATTCTAAACGGCAGAAGTCGATCAAAAGTGTGAAAACTGAATTTTTGTCTTCAAATAATCCAGCTTCGTCGTCATCATGAAATGGAAATTTTCCAATTGAATGTTAATTATACTTTCCTAAAATTTAGGATTTTGTGCTACATTTTTACTTTAATGCTTAAAAATCTTATTTTTTTAGTTTGATTTTTTACAATGTTTTATTGATTTCAAAATGCTGCATGTACATTTCTTTTTTGCTCGAGCTCCCAATTATTGATCTATCTTTTTTTTAGATACTGTCCTTTAATGTGTTTGTTATAATGGTGGCTATAACATCATTAAATAGCGAAAATATTGTTAAAATATTTTATAATTTGAAATATTTGTTTCATTTAAATTTCATTTGACATAAATAAAAATCAATTAACAGTTTTGTTTCTCTCTCACTCCCTCTCTTTCTCTCTCTCTCACTTTTTCTCTCTCTCTTCTCTCTCTCTCTCTCTCTCTCTATATATATATATATATATATATATATATATATATATATATATATATATATATATATATATATATATATATATATATATATATATATATATATATATATATATATATATATATATATATATATATATATATATATATATATATATATATATATATATATATATATATATATATATATATATATATATATATATATATATATATATATATATATATATATATATATGTATATATATATATATATATATATATATATATATATATATATATATATATATATATATAAAGCATATAGGAAAGATTAAAATAATTTACTAACATACAGAACACAAGAAATATTTTTATTAATTATTGTTAGACAACTCATGAAAATAATTTCTGTTTTAACCAAAACACCGTTTTCTACAGATTTTAGTGTCATACATTTTGTGCAACAGAATTATTTATACTTATTGTAAATATGCAAAAAGTCATTCGCAATTTATGGAAATGAATTTGTAGTTATTATTCTCATTTACATTTTTACATTTAAATTTTGAATACGTTAGAATATTCCTCTGCTACTATTTTGTTTCTATCACAATATAGAAAAAAAATTACTTTGAAAATGGCTCATAAAATTGATAGATTGCTTGAATTCTTCGTAGCTGAGTTTTCCAATTAATAAAAAAATATTCATATCAAGAAATTATAATGCAACGTAAAAAATACAGTCATTTCATTTTGAAAAAAAAACCTCTAATCATGCGTTTAAGAAGACTGTCGCTTATTTATTAAAGAAAGAATCAAAAATGGGAATGTATAGCATTTAAGGAAATATCTGTAAAAGTATTTGACACTTCTTAATTGGATATTTGCTCAACGAGTTTATTAAAATTATCCTTAATAAATCAGCATTCAAGAAAACTGAAAGGTCTTTGGAAATCACTTTAAGAAATCAAATTGATATCCTTTTCATATAAAGCTGCAATTTCTTCTTCAAAATTTGATTCTAAAATATTTTGCTAATAGTAGAGTTTTCTAGTTTTGGTTTTATTTCAGGCTTTTTTAATTTGTCTTTGTAACAAAATTCTGAAACGGTCATGGATTCCCCTTAGAAATTTTTCCCCATTGAAGGAACCATTTGATATGGTCCTTTTCTTCAGTTAGTAGATAATTGCTTTTGTTATTTCGGTAATTTAATTACACACCTCATCAAATGTTTACCACAGATTTCCAGTTGTAAGCAACGAGATATTTTAATGTAATTTTCTACAGTTTATTTTTCTTTTATCAATAATTTTTACCCAGAGAAGATAAATTTTATTTTAAGTTTGTTTGAATTTTTAAATCTTTGCGAGTGATTTTACTTACAGAAGCAAAAGACATTTCTAACTTGGATGCAATAATCTTATGAGCCCGAGGACTTTCTCTTGTGTATAATAATAGTTAGTCTGCGCTTCTATAAAATTTCCTACGTTCAAGCAGTCAAAAGAGGAGAGTAGTCAGTTTTGCAATCACTTTTTCATTTTTAGTTGGATTTAGATGCTTTACCTTTTTAAATTTAATACAATACTAATACCTTTTTTAATGGAATAACTATGATTTTACATTTCTTTATAATTTTCTACTCTGAATATTTTTCTTAGAAAGTGCAATTGTAGCTTTTGAGCCATCTATCCAGTTGAAGAACCATTTTCAAAATGAATATTTTATTTTCCATTCTAACCAAAAATAAGATTATTGCAGACGATTATCCTGAAATTATCAAATTACCAAATGTTTCTCTCTATGCAAATCAGAAATATAAATACAAAACTTTAAAAATATAGCGCGAACTATCTTCTAAATTATATGTTCTCACAAAAATTAAGATTTTTTTTAGTTTTAGTAATTTTTAAGTATTTAATGAAACATTCAGCCGTTATTAGATTTTCACCAGTGAAATAGAAAAATAATTCATTATTTTAAAGACAAGTTATATTGCTTTATTTTCAGTTTTACAAATTGATCATAAACGCAAAGTGCAATGTATGCTATTGGAATGTTGTATGCTATTGGATAACAGCGATAAAACATGCAAGGAAATTTTTGATTTCTAAAACTGTAAAAAACTTTCGGTAGCACTTTAACTTCCTTATATATTAACGAAAATAAGAGATTGATTTATCCTATTCTACAATTCATCGAAGTTCATTTTATTTGTCCCTTGTACTAGCTTGAACTTATAATTTTGTACAAAAATAAGTAAAATATTTTGTTTAATTTTTATTTACTCTTTTGTTACATTTTAGTAGCCTCTGCTTTCCTACCTATTGTGCAATCATTTATCGATGACAAATAAACAATTCCATGAAGTTTGTATTATAACGATTCTCTGGAAAATAAAAAATAAGCTTTACAATTAATCAAGAATTATAACAGATGAATTTTTCTGTTCAAAAGATTCACGTTTTAAAATTATTTAAGCAATTCCTTCTTTGGAAAAGAAATGCTTTTAAGCATCCATACAGATCATCCAAGTAAAGACAACTAATCCAAGTAATTTAAAGCTTCTTAGAGTAGGGAAGATGTGTTTCTAAGATTGATTTATATATATGATGTTATATATATATATTTATATATATGATGTAGCTTTTGAACCAACCATTTGAAGAACCATTTTCAAAATGAATATTTTATTTTCCATTCTAACCAAAAATAAGATTATTGCAGACAATTATTCTGAAGTTATCAAATTACCAAATGTTTCTCTCAATGCTAATCAGAAATATAAATACAAAATTTTAAAAATATAGTGCGAACTATCTTCTAAATTATATGTTCTCACAAAAATTAAGATATTTTTTTTAGTTTTAGAAATTTTAAAGTCTTTAATGAAACATTCAGCCGTTATTAAAATTTCACCAGTGAAATAGAAAAATAATTCATTATTTTAAAGACACGTTATATTACTTTGTTTTCAGTTTTACAAATTGAGCATAAACTCTAAGTAACTCTAAGCTTCTCGAGATATGTTGTTATTATTCTATTGCATTCTCCAAAAATAGCTTGAAATGAGAGTGAGGAAAAATATTATTCTAATGGGTGACCTGGTGTAATTCTTTTGTTATTCTTATGATTACAAAAATATTTAAAAAAAATCAATTTTATGACCAATATTCTGATTACAATTTATAACTTCATTTTTAAAGGACTTTAATCGTAATTGATTTAAAATTTCCTCCATATTATTTTGCAATGAAATGTTTAATGTGTATAATGTATTTATAATCCTAGAATTCATTTTTATCTCTTTTGTAGGTTCATGATAGAAATGGAAGATTCAGATGAGGACAGAATTCTTCACAGTTTGGATGAAGACAATGGCAAACATAAAAAAAAGAAACAGTTTATGAAATCCACAACAGATGACGTCGATCCGGAAAAACCTCTGATTGATTCTGAAAGCGATTCAGACTCCAGTGAAACAGATTCTAGTGATTCCAGTGACTCAGATTTAGAATACATCTGCGATATCTGTGATAAATCATTTTCCGGATATTTACCATTGAAACAACACAAAAAAGGTGCAAAGCATAAGAAAGCATTAGCTAGAAAGAAACAGATGAAAAAGCTTCTGAACAAAGACGATGACGAAGAAGAGGAAGATATAGAATGCATCGTTGATGAACCTTTCGCCGTTTGCAAAACCTGTTCTAAGCAATTTCCAGGACCAGAATCTTACGCTTTGCATCTCAAAAGCAAAACACATAAGCAGAAAAAGCTGGAAGCTTCCATACTTGAAAAAGTCAAAGAAAATGGTGAATTAAACTTAGACAAGCTGAAAGAACTTTACGTAAAAAAGAAATCTGCCGTAGGAAAATCATCTTTACTCTTTGGAAAAGAAAAAGTAGCCTTCGAAGATGGAGGAGAATATGAGTGTAAGACCTGCGGAAAATCTTTCACTGGATTGACACCTTTCACACAGCACCTGGTGAGCAAAACTCATGCCAAGCAGCTAGAAAAGGAAGAACTCATGCGCAAAGTAGTGCCAAAGTCAAGTTCCAACGTAAGTGAAGGGAACGAACTAGATGTTGAGGATGACATCCTGATTTGCAAAGCTTGCTCAACGTCTTTCAGTGGACCCGAAAGTGCAGTTTTGCATCTGAAAAGCCAGAAGCACAAGAAAAATTTGGAGAAATACAAGAGGAAACTTGAAAAGAAGAAAAATAAGGCCACTAAACTGGAAGAAGTAAAAGCTTCGAATTCAAAATCGAAAACAAACGAGGATGTTATCCAAAAAGCAGATGAATCTGAGGACACTTCGTCGGAAGAATCAGATGAACCCTCAAGCAGTGCTTCAGGAAAACCTAAAGAATGTGGGAAATCTGGGGCTGAAACAAAGTCACATGAGGAGAATGCTCATGAAAAAGCCACGAATGAAAAGTTTCAACTTTACAAGAAGGCCATGAAATCTCTTCAAAAATTAGAAGATTCTGAATAATATGACTAAATAATTAAGAATTTAAAAGATTCTTACTGACATTAAGAGAAACTCATTAAGAGAAATTATGTGTGTCAATAAATACAAAAACTTTTCCTGGGCTACAAAGTACTTATGAAAATAATAAGAAGTTTTAAATTTGTCTTTCCCAACGATAATGCATTAAATACAGTAAATTTTTTAGATTGTAATTTCATTCAAATGTTTAATGAAAACATGTTTTGTTTATAATGATTTAATAAATGTGTTATATCTAAATGATTAATAGTTTTTTAAATGTTATCACCATGAAAAAATGTTTAAGAGATATATTTTCTGCTCCTAGTTAATAAGTTATTTATTCAGTAGTCATTTACAGGGGAAATCTTCTGAGGCATTCTCTGTTTTATATGACTTAAATATATGCTAAATTTATATTTACATTTAGCAGCTTAAATTTATCTAGATCAAAATTATTTAAAAATAATATAGACAGATAACAATGTGCAAAAGATTTTCTTTTTTTTTTTAATGAAAACATGTTTGAAGAAAATGAAACTAATGAAAGACAAAAAGCAAGTGTGTAAAAATATATTCTTCAGTTAAATTCTATTTAACGTCAAATATAACAGTAATCGTTTATAAGAATACTTATACACTAATTGAGAAATTATTAGTTAAATAACTACACCTTCATAAATTTAAAGAAATTTATAAATATATCCCGTTTATACTTTTAAATATAAACGGGATATCCTGACATATGTTTAAATATTCATTTACATAATAGTACTTTTAATTCGAAAGTAAGATATTCAGTTTTATTTTTAGCTTTAAATATTAAAATTTTGCTGTACTAAACTAAGAAAATAAAAAGAGATGCATGGTCATTATCCTAACATTACGTAGATTCCATAAAACATCCTATAGACATATTAGATGTTCTCTGGACCTCGAATGTACATTACGGAAAAAAACTGAATTAATTTTAAATATGGCTAACTGTTTGACAAGCACAAAGAAATTTGACAGTGAAAATCTACATTAGGAAGATATTCTCTGACTTTTAGAAAAGGACAAAACAAACTTTGGAAAATGGAGAATACTTCTCGTATTCTCATATTCTCGTTGTGTTTGGAGAGCTGTGGTCAGCTGTTTTGCTCATGAGGGCTAATGAGACCGAGAATACGAGAGTAAGAATATCGGAAAAATTTACAGTTCAGAATTTAATTTCTTGATATTTTTATTGACCTGTTAATTTCTAAGTATAGGAATTGCAACTTGAATATAATGAGTAACGGGGATTAAATTGATGTACAAATTAACATATGAGCTATTATGTCATAAATATCGATAAATTAAAAGCTAATAATAAATTTCACTAGAAAATTTAATGCACTCGATTAATCAACTGTTAACGTTTAAACTCTATATTAATTGGAATAAATTGGAATATTATTTAGCTTTTGTTAAGATATTTACAGTTCTTTTCATACACGAGTACAGTAAAATAATACATAATCGTAGATATAAATCGTAATACAAAAATTTTAAAATTTTGTTTATAATTTCATTTTTAGATAACCAAAATATAAAATGCAGCTTCCCATCGTCAAATCATATATTTTCTATCACCAGACTAAATTTCATGATTACATATTAAGTAGATTTTAAGACAAATGTACCTGACATACTATTGATTTTTTGCCGATATGTAAGGTTAGTTGATTACCAATATTTGACGAAACATTACAGATATTATTTGACTTTATAATAATACAATATATTTACTACTGAAAAAAGTAGTTTACAGAAATCTGTATTGAAAATTTTTGTCAAATAATTCACAAAAATTCTTTCTTTTGGCTAGTCGAAATGTTCTATAAATGTAGAAATTCAAATTTTCTCTGGTAAAAACCTATGTTTATTTCTTCCAATTTTATTTCGGAAACAATATGTCTATTTTTTCTACTTATAAAATATGTATAAAATGTTTCTAAATGTGTACATATATATGTCAGGTCTAAAAAATGGGTAGTTGGAAATTACGTGGGTTAAAAAAGATTTTAAAAAGGGAACTTTTTTATAATAATAAAATAAATGAAAAAGACCCACGCTCGCGTAAGCTTTTGGGATCATCCGGTCAGACGGAAGCATTTTTCAGCTATTTGATGAGCTTGCAAACAGATAAGTTTCAGTCAACGAGTGGACATGAAGCGGCCAACACCTATTCCAAGCTTAGCTCCGTCAACAATGAAAATGGCGCAGGTTTTGCTTTTAGAAGAAACGGTGATTTAATAAAATTATTATTATCAAGAACACTGTCTTCCATTCGTCTTAACTCTGTATCACGACATGTCATATATATATATAATTTCTTTGACTTATCTGTCTAAATCTACTACATATACAGCGAACCAAAAATAAAGTTGGACAGTAAGGTTACAGAATTTCATCGTTTAATAATTTTACATTACATTATGCTTTTGAACTAAAATAAAATTTAAAAAATACAATTTCAGAAATATATCAAACAACTTGTTTTAATTTCAGTAGAACATAAACATAAATTATAAATTTAAAGAACATTATGATGATATCACTTTCGATAGCCAAAAAAGTTAGACATTTGTCCAAGGTTTCAAAAAGTAACTTTTAAATTTTAAACAGAAACATTTAATACTTCGTGTGATATCCTTTGGTTGCTATAACAGCTTCTAATTCTTTGTTCATGGAAAGGACCAAATTTTCAGGTAAGTCTGTTGGTACACTGTGCCATATAGTCAGAAGAGCACATTTTAGTTCATTTTTATTTTTTATTTTCTTCTCCTAAATTTTTCTATAAAAGCTCATAAATGTTCCTTAGGGCTCCCATCCGGACTTTGATGAGGATGGGGCAGTACTTTTTGTACATTGTATAATAACCATACCTTTACAATCTGAGAGTTATGCTAGGGATCATTGTCTTGCACAAAAGAGAAGTTTCTATTTAAATTCAATTTTACAGCTGTGCCTGGTAAATTTTGTTTCAGAACGTTTAAATATACCATTTTGTCCATGGTACGGTCAATAAACATTAAATTTCAAACACCGCTAGCTGCCATTGCACCCCATACCATAACGTTACCACCGCCATGTGTAACAGTTACTTTTGTATTTGCTCTTTGCACAACAAAATGGGTTCGCCTTGCTGTGCAACATTTTTTTTTTGGTTCGCAGTATATGCATAAACATACAATAAGGTTTGCAGTAACGATAATAAGTTTCAAATACTTTAGATATGAATCAAATTCAAAAGCTTTTATGTGTGTCAACTGGGTTAAACAACAATTTTACAGGTAAAAATGTAGTACTATGGATTTGTTTGCATTTATAAGCCTTTCCATAAAGAAGTAAATGATATATTTTCATAAGTTTACTCAGTCATTTAACTTTCCACTTAATATTGGAGGGCAATATATCAAATATATTAAAAATAATTTATTAAATTTAGTTTTGAAATTTTTAACAATGTTCGAAAAACAAACGATTTCAGTGGGAAATAGATTGAACGCTCTAAGGGATTAATGAGCAAATACAAAAGTATATGCTCATTGCACAACAAAATTGGTTCTCCTTGCTGTCCAACTTTTTGTTTTGTTCACAGCATATGCATAAACATACAATAAGGTTTGCAGTAACAATAATAAGTTTCAAATATTTTAGATATGAATCAAATTCAAAAGATTTTATGCATGTCAACTGGGTTAAACTACAATTTTTGCAAGTAAGAAATGCAATGCTGTGGATTTGTTTGCGTTTAAAGCCTTTCCATAAAGAAGTAAATGATATATTTTCATAAGTTTACTCAGTCATTTAACTTTCCACTTAATATTGGAGGGCAATATATCAAATATATTAAAAATAATTTATTAAATTTAGTTTTGAAATTTTTAACAATGTTCGAAAAACAAACGATTTCAGTGGGAAATAGATTGAACGCTCTAAGGAATTAATGAGCAAATACAAAAGTATTTGCTCATTGCACAACAAAATGGGTTCGCCTTGCTGTGCAACATTTTTTTTTTTTTGGTTCGCAGTATATGCATAAACATACAATAAGGTTTGCAGTAACGATAATAAGTTTCAAATACTTTAGATATGAATCAAATTCAAAAGATTTTATGCATGTCAACTGGGTTAAACTACAATTTTTGCAGGTAAGAATGCAGTACTGTGGATTTGTTTGCATTTAGAAGCCTTTCCATAAAGAAGTAAATGATATATTTTCATAAGTTTACTTAGTCATTTAACTTTCCACTTAATATTGGAGGGCAATATATCAAATATATTAAAAATAATTTATTAAATTTAGTTTTGAAATTTTTAACAATGTTCGAAAAACAAACGATTTCAGTGGGAAATAGATTGAACGCTCTAAGGGATTAATGAGCAAATACAAAAGTATTTGCTAATTGCACAACAAAATGGGTTCTCCTAGCTGTCCAACTTTTTTTTTGGTTCACAGTATATGCATAAACATACAATAAGGTTTGCAGTAACGATAATAAGTTTCAAATACTTTAGATATGAATCAAATTCAAAAGATTTTATGCATGTCAACTGGGTTAAACTACAATTTTTGCAAGTAAGAATGCAGTACTGTGGATCTGTTTGCATTTAGAAGCCTTTCCATAAAGAAGTAAATGATATATTTTCATAAGTTTACTTAGTCATTTAACTTTCCATTTAATCTTGGAGGGCAATATACCAAATATATTAAAAATAATTTATTAAATTTAGTTTTGAAATTTTTAACAATGTTTGAAAAACAAACGATTTCAGTACAAAATATACTGAACGCTTTCAGGGAGCAGCTTACCCTATTGGGCGTAAGGCTTGCAAGTGCTACCCTGGGTAAGAGTTTACCCCGGACTCTAAGGCGAATAAGAATTTAAAATTAAAAATAAATAAATTAATTAAATAATTTAAAAATATTAAATTAAAAATAAATGATATTGAAAAATATTAAATTAAAAATGAATAATAATGAGAAATATTAAGGTAAAAATAAATAATAATGAAAAAATATTAAAATTAAATAATAATGAAAAAAAATATTAAATTAAAAATAAATAATAATGAAAAATATTAAATTAAAAATAAATAAACAAAATAAATAGAATTAATGGAAAATAAGTTTATAGCAGGGGAAACGCTGATTCGGTATGGAATCTTCTGAGATACGTTCTATTTATGTGCTGAGTATAACAATGAGTACAACGCTATAGTAATAAATGAGTAAGGAGAATACAGAACAATAATAATAATAATAATAATAATAATAATAGAAAATAACAATTAACAATAAATAATATCTAGAGTAAGTAGCAGGTAGGGTGTCATATCTATTTCCAAATAATACTAATGCCTAGGAATAGTTCTAGTAATTGCGGGGCTGGTTAACTTAAAATTATCAACAATATTATATAAATACAGTAAAGGTGGCTTAATACATAACATGAGAAAACAAATATACACAAACAATACTCTTGAATAGACATTTGACAATTAACTTAGAACTTATGAAACTTGGCAAAATGCAAAACTGTTATAAACAAAATTAATAACACTATAAATTTGTATATAAAGAATATAGATTACAAATATTATATCAATGCCCAATAGGTGATACGAAATTGATTATAAATCCGAAACAAAATGGCGCAATTACGACCGTTTAAGATTTCATCTGCCGGAATTTAGTTGTTCGGCTAGTTTTGGGCAAACGCCGGGAGCATAATAATGAATTCTTCTCCACACTTTCATAACCAATGTACGGCTCGAGGGGAGAGAATCTTCGAAATCATTCCGTTTTCGGAATATGTCTGTTATAAGGAACGAAAGTGATGTAATTTCACGAATTCTCTTTGAAAAGTAATGCAATATCAGAAAATAAAGGATTCAAAATACTAGGTAAGTATATTTATTTTTTGGCAATTTTATTTCTAATTTGTAAAAGAAAAGTCTCTTGGGGTCTTATTTAGAACTGCAGTCACAGCAACCTCATCCTATTCGGTTACTGCTAATTGCCGATTAACTGGTTTATAAGAAATGGAAATTAATCAACGTTATAGAGAAAAACAAAATGAATTATTTCTTATCACACAAAGTTGTGTTGTTAACTCCATAAAATTGTAATATTTGTTTCAGTACAGTAAATTATATCCTTAGCCTCTTATGTACATATTAATAACTATTCCAAATCAATCAAGTTCTATAACGACACATTCGGTACCTGCTGTAAATTATATATATATATATATATATATATATATATATATATATATATACAAAAAAAAAGGAAAATAATCTCTCTGATATAATTTATAATAATAATTATATATTAAATTCTATGCGTATTAAATCTATGGATACAGAAACTCTCTGGAAGAATAGTACTAAGTCAGGGGATATTTTCTGTGTGTGTGTGTGTGTGTGTATATGATATAAATAGGAAGAATCTGATAAAAATATGTATGTTATAAGTATATATGAAAATCTATTTTAAAATAACATTATGATACTTATTCCTTTTACTTATAAAAAATATCTAAGGCCGTTTTGGAATGATAACAGCTCAAAATAAAAAAAATTTTATTGCCTTTTTAATGTCCAATATTGTTCTCAAAAATCCCTGTTTTTCACAGATTTTGAGTTTTAATGTTTGATTTTCATGTCACAAATCTTAAATTTTGTGTTATTGCCCTTTAGAACTAGGCTGTCAACATATTAATGCTATTTACTTGTTATTTTAGAAAAACATTGCTTGATATCTCAAGGTCTTTCCTGTTTATTGTCCAAATTAAAACTTTTGAAAGGATTTTCAATATTTCCCTTGTAAAATGTAATGAGAAATCTACTAGATAAGATGGCTAGAAAGAAAGTCTACCTGGACAATACAGAGCTTGGACAATTATCATGAGTTTGAAAAATATATTCAGAATTTCAATGCCTTTTACTAATCTCAGATAAAAGAAATCTGAACAAATTAAAGGAAACTGCTGAATAAACATTTTATGGAGATGATATTTTCTCAATTTAAAAAATTGAGGACTCTTTTGAAAAGAAGAGCAATTTCTTAACAATTTTATGTTTTTCTCCATTTTATTTTCTATGTATAGGTGCTTCCACATTTTTTACTCTACATTTAAGCTCTTTCGTATTTAATGTTTTCTAACCTCGTGAAGAGAGGAAAATCGGGATCATGAAGGGGTGAGTTTCATATAGTTTATTTATTCTGATTTGAGTTTGAAGCATAAAAATTTTTAGCTATCCAAATATTTAAATAATACATAATATGAAATCCAGATACCTTACCCAGAAATTAGTGCTTTATAAATATTTAAATCTTTTAATGCTTTATAAGTATTAAATTGATTTCAGTTTACAAAGTAATGTAAGTATTATATAAAAGTATGTAGTGTAAATATTACGTCTTTGCGGGAAGTGGACTTACACCACTTTCGAAAAAGTTATATTTGTATTTTCATACTTAACCTGATATTGACAAAATAATGAAAACTTTGAAATGTTTTCTAAGAGGGGGAGACGAACTTGTTCAAAATGTTCTGTTCAAATGATGAACATTGAATGTCGAATGTTAACGTGTTCTTGTTCAAATGTTGTTGCTTTAGTAAAATGTTCATAGCAGATAGCATTCAAGGTTATCATTAACTGACCTTTTGTCAAAAATGGATACATCAAATTAAAAAAAAACTGCTCATGTAATTTTATGTAACATGCAGTTCTAGACTATTTAAAAAAAATTATCATCAACTTTTTTAAACAATTTTAAACTTAACAATCCTTGTGATTTGTAATAAATTAACCCCCCAAAACATAATAATCATGCCATATGTCAGGTAGATGGAAGATCTAAACAAAATAAATAGTACATTTAAATCTTATAAATGGTATTTCAAATATTACTTGTAAAAATGAGATACAAATCAAGTAATAAGAAGAAGTTTTATTTCCGTATTTACGTCTTCATCAAATTTCAAACATCTATTTCTCATTATTGTGCTACTAATTGTTATTGGGCAATAAACCAAATTTGAAACCATATTATTTCAAATATATCAGGTATTTCAAATATTACTTGTAAAAATGAGATACAAATCAAGTAATAAGAAGAAGTTTTATTTCCGTATTTACATCTTCATCAAATTTCAAACATCTATTTCTCATTATTGTGCTACTAATTGTTATTGGGCAATAAACCAAATTTGAAACCATGTATAAATCCTAGATATACAACTCCCCCCCCCCCTCCAAAAAAATGTATCTTTTATTATTGAAAAAAATTATTATAAACCATTATCTTATTGACTTAATTAGACTGCTAATATAAGATGCAGAAGAGCAAAAGGATTAAATTAAATTAATGCTGTCAAAAAAAAAAAACCAATAGCATGCTCAATTCGTTAAAAATGATATTTTGATGAGAACAAATAACCATGATAAAATATTTTATGAGTTCTAAAGTGTATAATTTAATTGTACTGTAGCATTACTACCATCTTATTTGTTAAGATGAGGTAATCAAGAAATTAAAGTAAAAACGTCATCTTTAATTTTATATTTGAAACTTCCCAGACTTTTTACAGTAGTATATTAAAGCAAATTAAAATTGGGAATTTTTTAAACAGACGTTAATATTTTTTTCAAAAGAATATGCATTTCTTTAAACATTCTGAACGCTATTAGGAAATTAACTCTAATTTTACATTTCTGTATATGGTTCACCGGACCATTATTCAACCAGTAGGATGCTTCCTTTCCGATAACGCTGAATGTGATTCTAAACGCCACTGCTGCCATGGATATTATTGTATTTCGTTACAAGCAAATCATCTTGATCTAATTACTTCTTCTGAAACCAACATGTTGGCCTTAGTTTTCCCACCCCTTTAAACGTGTATAAGTAAACAAGATTACATAAATAATATACAAGAAATAGCTCAGTTTTAAACTTCACACATAAATGTGTACGTGTGTATGAGTTTTAAACACAAACATAAACATAAAGTATTTCTTAATTCGCTTATAGAAGCATCAGCAGAGATATAGGACTAGAATGAAATCGAATTTACTTTAATATACAACTCAATTTAATAATATATATATATGTATATATGTATATATATATATATGTATATATATGTGTACATATGTATATATATATATGTATGTATATATATGTATATGTGTACATATTATAACTTAATTCTGTAAAAGTATTATCAATTCTCTATCATCAACAGCTGACTTAAATATAAATCACAGTATAAGTTAAAACTTTACACAATCTTTTATGCCATTGCCTTAGCATAAACTATCTAACTATATATATATATATATATATTATATATACAACGAAAGTATTTCTTGAACTTGCACAGTGTATATTCTTTCTAAAGTGGGAATAAAAAGGGCTCAAAATTATTAAAATATCTGATAAATAATGGACATAGCTCCTGAGAACCCCATAGTATTATTAAAGGATGCACTTATTTTAATAGATATTTTTTAATCACGTTTCCACTGGGTATGATTAAACTAGTTTTGCAACTGATTTTTTTTTCTTTCTGTGTACATTAAAATTCATACGATGCTGCATTTTTCCTTGTATTTAGCACTTTATTAAAAATTACTTAACGTCGATCAAATATCACAGAATTCGATTGTTTTGCTCTCTCATCAAGATTATCCTGCTATATTCCTAGAAATCCTTGAAATGTATCAAAGTCTTTCCAGAACAGGTTAGGCGTTATATAAGTGGCATTGAGCGAAAAGTAACAAAAAATCAAGGTCGAATCAAATGCTAACCCGGCCGGTGCGGCAAATATGACCAGCAATGTCTCCCTGCCTTTAGGCTTTTTACCAACACAATTTTGTTAATGACAGACTACGTCACTTTCTCTGATCATTACATAACCTTAGTCTCAGTGTGTGTACATCTTAGCGAGTAGCCACCATAATGAACCATTTTTCTCATAGTTGCAGATTCTTCAATATTATATTTTCATAAATTTTTATGGTTATAACATTAGGAAAATTCAAGAAACTAGAACCGAGGAATCTAATACGACGGACTGAATCAAAATTAATAATTAATAATAATATAATTATTAAGTTTGACTCGGTTTAATATGAATCTCTATTGTTATTCCAAAAGTACACTGTATTTATACTCAGTAACATTTATTGATTTTTAGATTTATTGATAAATTAATATAATAATTGATTAAAAAATAATAAAATATTACAATATCGAAAAGTATATATAGTTAGAATAATATATAGACAACTATAATAGTATTATTTAGTTTCTTTCCAGTCAAGGACTTTACACAGTTAATTCGCAATTTGACAACTTTTTTTATATATATTCTGCCCACTTAAAGTTATTAAAATTCAACTAAAATAAAAGAATCGGTTCTGAAAATTTTAATCAAATATCTACAGTTTCGTCTCCACATTTGGAAGCTGAATAATGAACCATTTTTCTCTAAAGCGCAGATTCTTCAATATTATATTTTCATAAATTTTTATAGTTATAAAATTAGGAAAATGTCAAGAAACTAGAACCGAGGAATCTAAAACGACGGGCTGAGTCAAACTTAATAATTAATAATTTACATACTCTTTCTCTGGCTCACTCACACACACACATAAATGTGTACGTGTGTGATGTGCATTATATATATATATATATATATATATATATATATATATATATATATATAATATTTCTATATATATATATATATATATATATATATATATTATTATATATATTATATATATATATATATATATATATATATATATATATATATATATATATATATATATATATATATATATATACGTATACAAGGAAAGTATTTCTTGAACGTGCACATATATATATATATGTGTGTGTGTGTTTGTGTGTGTGTACATATGTATATATATGTGTACATATATATATATATATATATATATATATATATATATATATATATATATGTGTATATATATATATACATATATATATTACATATATATATATATATATATATATATATATATATATATATATATATATATATATATATATATATATATATATATATACAACGAAAGTATTTCTTGAACTTGCACAGTGTATATTCTTTCTAAAGTGGGAATAAAAAGGGCTCAAAATTATTAAAATATCTGATAAATAATGGACATAGCTCCTGAGAACCCCATAGTATTATTAAAGGATGCACTTATTTTAATAGATATTTTTTAATCACGTTTCCACTGGGTATGATTAAACTAGTTTTGCAACTGATTTTTTTTTCTTTCTGTGTACATTAAAATTCATACGATGCTGCATTTTTCCTTGTATTTAGCACTTTATTAAAAATTACTTAACGTCGATCAAATATCACAGAATTCGATTGTTTTGCTCTCTCATCAAGATTATCCTGCTATATTCCTAGAAATCCTTGAAATGTATCAAAGTCTTTCCAGAACAGGTTAGGCGTTATATAAGTGGCATTGAGCGAAAAGTAACAAAAAATCAAGGTCGAATCAAATGCTAACCCGGCCGGTGCGGCAAATATGACCAGCAATGTCTCCCTGCCTTTAGGCTTTTTACCAACACAATTTTGTTAATGACAGACTACGTCACTTTCTCTGATCATTACATAACCTTAGTCTCAGTGTGTGTACATCTTAGCGAGTAGCCACCATAATGAACCATTTTTCTCATAGTTGCAGATTCTTCAATATTATATTTTCATAAATTTTTATGGTTATAACATTAGGAAAATTCAAGAAACTAGAACCGAGGAATCTAATACGACGGACTGAATCAAAATTAATAATTAATAATAATATAATTATTAAGTTTGACTCGGTTTAATATGAATCTCTATTGTTATTCCAAAAGTACACTGTATTTATACTCAGTAACATTTATTGATTTTTAGATTTATTGATAAATTAATATAATAATTGATTAAAAAATAATAAAATATTACAATATCGAAAAGTATATATAGTTAGAATAATATATAGACAATTTTAATAGTATTATTTAGTTTCTTTCCAGTCAAGGACTTTACACAGTTAATTCGCAATTTGACAACTTTTTTTATATATATTCTGCCCATTTTTTTTTTTTTTACATATTGATATTTTACAGTTACATCAAATATCTACAGTTTCGTCTCCACATTTGGAAGCTGAATAATGAACCATTTTTCTCTAAAGCGCAGATTCTTCAATATTATATTTTCATAAATTTTTTTGTTATAAAATTAGGAAAAGTCAAGAAATTAAAACCGAGGGATCTGAAAAGACGGACTGAATCAAAATTAATAATTAATAATAATATAATTATTAAGTTTGACTCGGTTTAATATGAATCTCTATTGTTATTCCAAAAGTACACTGTATTTATACTCAGTAACATTTATTGATTTTTAGATTTATTGATAAATTAATATAATAATTGATTAAAAAATAATAAAATATTACAATATCGAAAAGTATATACAATTATAAAAATACATAGACAATTTTAATAGAATTATTTAGTTTCTTTCCAGTCAAGGATTTTACACAGTTAAGGCACAGTTTGGGCAACTTTTTTTATATATATTTTGTCCATTTTCTACATATTGGTATTCTACAGTTACAAAAAATATCTACAGTTTTGTTTATACCTTTTAGAATCTTAATAATGAATCATTTTTATCATATTACAGATTCTTCAATATTATATTTTCCTAGATTTTTATGGCTATAAAAGTAGGAAAAGTCATGAAATTTATTACTATTTTGTTACTAACTTTTTGAGAAAATTTGACAAAAAATAGTTTTGGGATCAAAATGGCCCATCTAGTGTTAACGCTTCTAGTGTTAACGAAATGATTTATTACTGTTATTAATTTATAATTTTAAGAGAATAAAGTACCTTCAAAATGTCAAATTCGACAAAAAATGTTAGTTTTTAGTCTTGAAAAGTGAAAACTAGATGTACATTTCATAAATCACATCAAAGTTTTCCAAATGAATGATAATTTTACATAACTAAATTTTTTAAATGAATTATTTCTAAAAGACTGGGTTCCGAAGTCAGTGGTTACAAAGTGACTAAGAAATAACTGCACACCGTATATTTTTCGAGTTATAACTAAAAAAGAGGAAGATCTAATAAAAACCTAAAAGCTATTAAAAACAAAAAACTGTTTAGGTGTACTTTGAAATCGCTAAAACTAATTTAATGCTGAAATAAATTAAGAACATTTATAGTTCATGATATTACATTCTGTTTTTTACTAAGAATACTTTAAAAATACTTTAGGCATAACGGTTTTTACTATAACTTATGTGAAATTATGCCAATTTTTTTCTCAAATATTTTGTTAAAGAGTAGTAATTATTGATTTCTTCGTATGCTAATATTTTTATTCTCAAGTTACTACACTTCTGCTTCCCACTTGAATGAAATACAACATATTTCTAAAGATCGGTAAAATATTTTCTATTTCTATCATCATATGTGCATATATATATATATATATATATATGTGTGTATGTATGTATGTATGTATGTATGTGGAAATGTATCTGTCGGTATGTAAGTATGTATGTATGTGTGTATGAAGAAGAGAAAATACTAAATGAATATCTATGAACAAATGCAAACCCTATGTCTTTTCCAGCTTCATTAGTGTTACACCGTTTAAAAATTTAATTTGCAGAGCTACAGTTTTATTATTCTACGCGATTGCTAATTAAACCAGGAAGAACTGTTTAAAGCCAATAGAGTTTGAAGGTATCCAGAATTTCTCAGTCTATATAATCAATAATATTGAAGTTTGTTATTTCTCTCCACAGTGTAAACAAGCATTAAAAAAATTAGTTGGAAGACACATCCTGTTAGAGCAGTTGCTTGTCTCATATACTATTTTTTTTATTTTTTTTGTTTATACATATGTTTGTGTAATGAATATACAACTATTTTAATGAATATTCTTAGTACATGAGATAAAACTTACTAACTTACTTCTAATCATTACCTAGATATATCAATAATGGTTAGTTCAATAATCTTTCTTCCTTCACAGGCTTGCTCATAAAAAGGTATCTTGGGTACCTTCTGTAAAGAAAATATCGTATTCGAATATGCATCCAACTAGTTCGCCTCATACTATAACTGAAAATGTCTCTTTACTTGAAGGTAGACCCCAAAAAAGGTAAGTTCATATTATATGCTTTGTTTATTGTTATTACACGAACACAAATTTGTGCAGTACCATTTTTTTAAATCCAAGAATTTGCAGGATTTTAGATGTAAGGAGCTATTTAATAAGTGATAAGACGAGAAAAAAGATTCATATACCAAAATTTATTACCATTAATCGTCATTATTTACTGGGAATTTTCAAAGTAACTATCTTGAGACTCTACATTTGTTTCAACATTCTGTCTACTTGTTAAACATGAGAACACATGTGACGGTTCGTTTTTTTTACAGTTGTTTCAAAAACGCATTCTTAACTTTGCTTTAATGATTTGTTACTTTTAAAATGACTGCACTTTAGTGGTTCCTTGAGCTGAGAAAAAATACAGAAGTTGAACGTTTCTAGATAACACCTGTATAGAGGGTGTGGTATCGCCATTATTCTTAAGTAAAACATTCAGTAAATAAGAGGAAATATATTGGTTTTCAATATCGTGATGATTGTTTATGGGTGATTGGCAACGCGAAACAAGCTTGCATTTAGTGATTTAGTTATATGTCACAGGCATAGTAATTTTATACATCAACTCATTTTGATAAAACAAACACATTTCTTTAATATATAGAAATTGTTATTGTGATCAATAGTTTTTGACAGTAAAATGTGTTTTATTCAACAGCTTACGGACTTAATCATATTGTGTATATATATATATATATATATATATATATATATATATATATATATATATATATATTTGGGAAGGTCATCTCTCTGAGCGAATCTTTAAATTTGAGTGGAATAAATTTAAGATCTTAAATATGCCTCTTCGGAACTTTATACATTTAATTCCTGTCAGATACAGTACGCAATATAGTATTGTCTACATTACACTTTAAAGCCTTAAACTCCGTTAAACTTTTGTAAATATTTTAGAGCAAAAATATTTTTTTCATTTCTTATAGAGCTAGAAAAATTTTAAAGGTGTGACTTGAAATCAGTAATAGTTTTAAAAATAGATTAAATTCTTGCAACTATTATTTTTAATTTATTTGAGTATAAATAAAGTGGGCGAATAAGAAATACTAATTTAAAAAATATTTTACAAATTAACTCAGCTCTACATTTTT
>CM063508.1:116848785-116898785 GCA_032207245.1 Pardosa pseudoannulata
GGTGATAAATGAGCAACAAGTTCGCAGTCTTGTTAAGGCTTTAGGATAATATCTGTATATCCTGCTGCATTGGGAAAAAATTTCAGATGATATTGTCAAAATAAAATAAACTTTTGGAATTAATTTTAAAATATTTAATATACCTATTACTGTACTCTGAGCAAGATCATCTCTGAGTAATTACTTTGAATATGCACATTGAAAGCAATAATGAATACTGAATTATTCGTAATTCTAATCCTGTTACATGTCCATTGATGTTACTACATGCAAGAGAAACACTTTAATAATTTGTACATTCTAAGCGGACTGCGATGACAATATTGGAATTTGGAAGGGATTGGGTGGGTTGGAGAACTACGGTCAATTTTTTTGCTGCACGAGGATTAATTAGACCATTGGTAGAAGAGATTAACTCCTCAATATAATAGTGGCAAATTTGAGAATACTAAACTTTATTAATGCTTTCTTGCAGAATAATCTTGGTAGCGGGCTTGTTTGAAGGAATTTTAATGCCCAGTATATTCCACCAATTATTAAATGGAGTTAGATTACAACTATTCCCAGGCTCATTCCTAAACTTTAATATCAGACTTTTTCAAAAAGGCTGGAAAATAAATAGCAAAATTTCAATATAAATTACTTTTGTAATATTAGTTGTATTTGTCAAACAAATATCTGTCAAAGATATATAAATTAGTTAGACAAATCAGCAAATTATGTATAAAACAGTCAGATCCTACTTACCAACTTCGTCGTACAATACGTTTGCTAAGTTTTGTTGAAAATGCATTTCAAATGTAAAATCATCTCTAAAAAGTGGCTACAGATACATTTTTAAGATGATTATATTAACTGATGCATTCATATTTTCATTAAAAACCATCAGTCTTGTATATGAATAAGTCTCCCCAGACTATTCAAATCTCTGGAAATGGAATTTCACAGTGGTAGATATGCAGTCTGGAAGATAAGCTTTACTTGTACTTCCCATAATATTCCGTTTAAAATGAAATCTGTAAATGTGTAATCCGTATTTAATCTAAAAACTTACTACATCTCTCTGAGCACTTTTTCGGTGGAACATACATCTTAGTCCACTAAAGTCGATTATTCATCATTAGTTAATTCTTTTCCTCGAGACGACAAACACTGGAGAACTAGTAAGAAATTTTTCGACAGTTCACGGACCACAAGTACTCTCAAATTCAATTTTTAAAATAATAACACTCGAATGACGTTTTTTCAGAAATCTGTCTAAAGATGTTATATTTTTCCTTTTTCGTCCTGATTGGACCCTTTACTCGACATCATCACTTTCCCGCTTTAACTGAATGACTCTTACCAAAGTAGTTTCGAAATTATATCTAAACTGTGGAAGAATGCAATCCTATTTAACAAATCACAATTAACCGTTTTCCTCCCTTGGCATTCGATTTATGAAAACCGGCTGATTCAATACTTTGCAATCGTTGACTGATGCAATAATAACAAGGAATGATCTCATACCTGGCTTTCCAGCAACTAAATTAGTTTTCGATAGATAAAACAATACCTTAAAATGAATAAAATGTTTACTTTTGCTGGTAATGCTGATTTTTTATTACCACTGTTTATACACTTTTGGATTTGTAAATTTACCGATTTTTCATTTATCGGCATTTTTGTGAAGGAAAAACTTTTATGCCGGTTTACTGGTAGTTTACAGATAAATTTACAAAAATTCTTAGCTGTTGATAAATAATATTAAACACACAATGAATACTAATTAGTTATAAAATATAACATTTAACCTATTAATACATAGTGACCTTTTTTAGACATGGATAAAATAGTTTGTAGAATATTTGTTTTCCCGCAACGAGTTTCCGTGTTCATCGAAGGTAGACGACAATCTTATTAACAATTTATAAACTTACATTTATAAACTTTTTTTAGCCTCACGCATAAATTTACTGTTTTGACAGTCACCGACTGAAGTAAGTAGAAATAATTTTATCTTTTATAAAGTTTCACTTTACAATATTTTGTTTACATTGATATACTAAATAATCTCTTTTAATGAAGTATAAGAGATTTGTTAGGTATCACGTGTAAACACAATACTATAAGCTGAATATATGGTTTATAATGTACTACATATAAATATATATATATATATATATATATATATATATATATATATATATATATATATATATAATATATATATGTTTATACATCGATAAATAAAAACATACAAACACACAGACATACATACACACATGTATATATGTAATATTAAAATACTTTATTTACGTATTTTAATATTAATTTAATATTAATTTAACTTTTGTCCATAAAGTACGTACGGGGTTTGTGCGGTAATTCAGATTTTTCCCTCCAGACACGCTATAGACTTAATTCAGCCTCTGTCTGTAGTACTTTAGCCAATAGTTAGCGCGTTCTCTTTAAACATGGGTATTTTGTATCTCGTGATCAATTGTGCTTAGGGATTATTCGTAGTCTTTTTACCTGAAGAATCCCTACTTGAAAAGTGTATGTGCGGGATCAGATTGTCTATTTACGAATTTGTAAAGGTGTTTGCCTGTTGTACGGATTTTATGTTTATTACCAGAAATAAACTCTGTTGTGATTTTGAATGAGTCTCGATATATATAATATATATATATATATAAATATATATATATATATATATATATATAATATATATATATATATGTATATATATATATATATATATATATAAATATATAAATATATTGCATTATTATTTATATAATATTTAAATTGCTTGAATGTCAATAACATTAAAATAATAAATATATATACATAATATTTTTAAAGAAAAATGTATTTAAGAAATATTAAAAATAAATGCAAAAACAATTTGTTTACATTAAAATTACAGATTTTACTTTGAAACTTAAAGAATTTGAAGATCTTAACTGAGGTTGTATAGGACATCTTTAACATGGGTATTTTGTATCATGAAGTCTGGAAAGTTAGGAGTGCTTTTATTATTAATCATATGCAATGTATATTGCTCACAAAAAGTGTAATATACATTGCATATGATTTTAGATTAAGAGTAAACTTTTTACTTTGGGAAAGATGTCAGATTGATATACCTAAATAAGATTTCTAATACATTGTTCAAAATGTATTTTGAAAAATCTTATGGAATATGAAAATCTATGAAACGACCCAAAATCAATAAATAATAAAAGCACTCCTAATTTTCCAGACTTCATTAAAAGGCAATATCTTTCAAGACATATTTTATAGCTTTTTAATTAAGCTCTCTTTAAAAAATGAACAATAGATTTCTCAATAAAAGGGCAAAATGTGAAATTGGAAATACAAAAGAACTTACATTTCTATTCAATACTTGTATAGCATCTTATTATTTTCTTCTAATGAACCTATATTTAGAAAAAACAATTTTGATGCCATTAATGATATTTTCTTAAACATGTTAAGAAAAACTCTTTAAAATAATAACAAACTAAGTTTCTTTTTTGTCCTCAGTTAAAAAGAAATTAATTTTTTGTGATAGTTTCTGAAATTAAAAAGGCTTATTGATAGCTCCATAACATTATTTTTTAATATTAATTTTAAGGGTGAAAGTAAAGAAAAACAAATATCTTCTTTAAAACTTCTAAAAAGGTCGATTCTCTTTTCTTTCGTTTTTTAAAGTAAAGTCTCTAACACAGTGGTGGTCAAACCGCAAACCATGCTGTAAAACTTTGTGACCCGTGGCTAAATTCATGAAATTTAAAATGGAATAAAAGATTGCTTTGTGCATATAACACAATTAAATTGTTTTAATGATAATTATTGTTATAGTTATTTATGTACAATTATGCATTTTGTACCGTTCTATTGTTAGTTTATGAAAAATAATAGTAATGACTATAATATATATATATGTATATACATGTGTGTGTACATATATATTTATAAATATATATTGTTACCAATTTGTAGATCACAATATATTTTTTAAAGATTTAAAGCACGTCGTGGATGACTTTGAATTAAGACAGCAAAACAACCCTTTATTTAAAGAATGCAGGAAAAGACATTATGACAATATGATTTCGAGAACTGGCTAGCACAGGCGATAGCGCCAAACAACGTAGGTCATTTCTACTAACATATATTTACAGCTAACTGAACTCCTATTACCCCAAAGATGCATACAGCACTGACCACTGAAAACAACTGCAAAAACTTTGTTATGCATGTTGGAAAATTTTAAATTGTCACGTAGTGCCCTTTAAATAATTACTTCCCGCACATATATATTGGGATAACATAATATGTAGATAATTCAAATTAAAAAGTCTTGAGACGTAGGACAGGTCTGCCTTAAAACACCCTTTAGTTTTAATAATTAATTTTTACACCGTATTGTGTAGTGAAAAAAACCACATAAAAAGTGGTTATCTCGATAGGTTGATGAACAAACACAATAAGATCAAAAAAGAATAAACATTGGAAAATTGTAAATATTTTCAAATGATTGTAAAATAAACACCGACACATGTACTGTTTGGAAAATTCTTTCTTTTGATATTATTTTTTAATTTAAAAATTAGACTTAAAATAATAATAAAAACATTAAAAAAGATGTTTGTCATTTCAACTATTTTCATATTTTTATAATTTATCTTTTTTATTACCAAAGATGCATCCCTCTTTACTGAAAACATAAGATGCATGTCTCCTGTAAAATTTTTAATTTGTGACGTAGTGCCCTTTAAAGGGAAGTAATTACTTCCCATTCACATATATATGAAAATAGGTATACATATATGTAGATAATTCAAATTAAAAAGTCTTGAGATGACAGGTTTAAATAATTTTTTAAAATAATTTTTTATTCTTATTTAGGAAAAAAAACCGTGATGAAAAAGTTTAAGTGATGAAACAAACACATATAATAAGCATGCAAACAAGAATAAACATTGGAAAATTAAGTTTAAAATATTTTTCAAGGATGAGGTGTGGTAAAATAAAACAGCCCGACACAAAATGATACTCCGTTGTTGCAGAATTTCCTTCTTCCTCGATAGTCTATCTCTTAAAATTTCCTGGATTTATATGTAGTTTCTAAAGTAAAGTTTATTAGTTCTCTGTTCTTTATTGGGTTAGATATTTCAATTATAAGGAAGAAATATCAAATTCTTGCAGAAGTCAAATTATAAGATAATATACTCTCGCTCATTAGTACCTCGTATGTGGCTCCTAATTTAAGAGCGAAAAGTACTTTACAAGCTGAAAAGTCCTCATTATAACTGTCTATCTTTAATTCAATATAAAATAAAAAGTTCAACTCTGTTTAGAATAAAAATTTTCCAACATCATTAATAAGACTGAAACTTTATAAAAATTATTTTTTATGTGAAACAATACATTAAAATCTCACACACAAAAAACGTATACACGCCAAAAGGCATACACCTAATTACCTGCTAAATAAATTTCCAAAATTTGTAAATTGAAAACTAATTTTTTATATCAAATAAACACTAATTATCCTATTTTTTGAGAACTTCAATTATATTAATACAAGCTATATATTTTATTTTATAGAACTGTAATAAAAAATATTTTTTTAAATTTTTAATTGTTAACAGTTTTAGATTTTTTTAAATTTAAAAATATCAGATACCTTTCAAGATTTAGGTTTACAGAATAAAAAAGATATTTTTCTTCAATTTAATATAAAAATGTAGCTTTTAATATACATATTTCAAAAGTTATCTGGAGAGTTAAATAAGTTTTACTTTTTTTCGTTTGGTTTATATGTTTTAAATTACTTCAAAAAATATACTATTTGAAATGACAAAACTAAATATTTTTAAGTTATACGGTTATAGAAGAACATGCAAAACATTTCTCTTTACATGTTCTTCTCTAACATGTTCTTTGCATGTTCTCTCTTTGCATGAAAGGAGCAAAACTTTTATGTTATGATAAATTAAGAAGAAACTGTTATAATGGACATTTCAGATTTGGAAAAGTACTATGTAATAAAAAAGATGTAAATAATAAAAAATAGTTTAAAATATGTCCATCAAACTTTTATCTCCAGTATCATGTCTTATACATCTAGTCCTCCTATGTAAAAGTCATATTTCTTAACCCAAATAATCAGAAGTATAACTGAAAATCGAATAAATTAAATTTAACATTATTACCCATAGGGCTTTAATGGGACCAGAAAGGATAGATGCATAACTGAGAGGGATATAAATGAGAGATCACTGTAATAAATGAAAGAGAGAGTTAATAAATGTCTCAAACTCTCAAATTCGTAAGCTTATTTAAGTGGTTCCAAACTTTATAAGTACTACTAGTGGCAGAAAATCGATTCGAGATGAAGTTTATGGGATTACAGAATCCAACATTGCAGACTGCCCCATCAGTATATTACTAAAAAAAAAAACCTGAAAATGTCCCAGTCAGTGGATTTAATTTTGATGAGTCCAAGTTTAGAAGTACATGCTAAATTCTTAGTGATATCGTTGTTGTCCAGCTTTCCCCAGTCATCTGTCCTCGACTTTGCGCATATTTCACTGAATTGAGATAAAAAAAAATGAAATTAAAGTTTGAAATTAGAGCTTAAAACTTATCGTGTTCTTTTTTATCATTACATTTTTACACACATATTCACATAATCGTATATCATAATTTTATATTAAGTTGCTGTTGTTGTTTTTGTCTTATTATTCCTGATAAAAATCCTGCATACCTATAGAACAGTATCAAACCTAGTATTAAACTTATTATCAGGAATCCCACCAATATTCCTAACAGCCAAATATTTAACAAAAATTTATGAATTGAAATACAGAGGATCGAAAGAAACTTATCAGGGAAATATATTACAAGCAGAAAATATAGAATTGAAAAATTTGAAAAAGAACAATAATCCAATAGATATCCCCATAAAACTAAAATTATATTACGATAAGATCCAAGATAATATAATAAATGAAGGATTAAAAATCTTTACAGATGGAAGTAAAATGGAAGCAGGAACGGGTTATGGTTATGTAATAATAAAAAGAAATAAGATAGTATATACCTGTAAAACAAAATTGCATTGACATAATACTGTATTTCAGGATGAGGGGTCTGCAATACTTGATTCACTCAAAAAGATAAAAGAATTGAGTGAAGACAATATATATTTATATACTGACAGTCTTTCAGTAATCAAGAGCCTAGAACAATTAGTACCGAAATCAAAATTAATTATTGAGATACAAAAAGAATGTAAAAACATGAATAACCAAACAATTAATATAATTTGGATCAAAGCTCATACGGGAATACGGGTAATGTATATGCAGATATTTTAGCAAAGAACGCCACGAAATCAATAAATTACAAACCAATACAGCTCCCGGTATCAATATTTAAAAAATATATGAAAGAAAACATAAATAAAGATTGGCAAGATTATTGGGACAATAGTGAAAAAGGAAGAGCAACCTATACTATAATGTCTAAAGTAGAACTATACTATAATGTCTAAAGTAGAACAAAAGTTACAATATTCGAAAATAACGTATTAAATTATTTCATTTCCGGTCATGGAAGTTTCCCAACCTTCTTGTACAGAATTGGAAAATTAGATTCACCAAACTGTAAATGTGGAATGATAGGTACCCCTCAGCATTACATGCAAGTAAGTTGTAATCTCGTTCCGATGTGTATTAAAAAATACGAAAACGAAACACAGATCAAATATTTTTAAAAAATAGACAATAATCGTAATCATATTAAAAAGTTAAATGAAATATATAATATATTAAATTCAAATTACTCTTATATACAAAATAAATTTTAAAAATTTTAAAATGAGGGAAAATACTTGGTAAAAATAGTGATAGTGATAAAAAAAAGTATTTTTAAGTTAATAATTCAGTATATAACATTAAAATGAATAATGTCGAAAGGTTCTCCCCACCCACTTAGGCTTTTGCATCCATAAACTTCTACAGTTGGATGTGGGTGTGGGTCATCTAAGTCTTATGCCACGTGGTCAAACCAAGCACGAAATTTTTTAGCCGTATTCTACTAGTATAAAAGAAAAGGGGTGTGCCTTCCGTTTTAACGAGTACCTCAAGGGTGAAAGTACGACATTTTGCTCATGTGGGTCCTCGTAATTTTGAAGCAAGGACCAAGCAGGGGAGCCGTAACCTTAGCCTTCCAACCCCAGAGTATTGATTGAGAACTGGGGAGACATTGTGACCACAAACATATTTTACGATTCTTAGCAATAGTCACCAAATACTAAACACCATATTTGAGAACCCTTGCAAACATACTAGCTGGAAATGAATTATTTTTGTAACTATTAAGATATTGTTTTATTTGTTTTTAACTTTTTTATACTATCTGCTATTGAGTTTATTAATGTAATGGATATGACTAGTTAAACGTTATCAAAGTATGATATTATTAACAGTTTTTGGCAATCATTCCCAAAAGTTGTAAGAAAGTGTGAACTGTCCCTTTAACCCTTTAGCGGACAGTGGTTTCGCAGAAAAACCTCTTGTTTTTCTTTAATTTTTGGAAAAATATGAATATTTTTATTCGATTTTTTTATGCTTTTGACATTTAAAACTCACAATAGATGATAATATTACATTTATTTTATTTTTTCTTTTGAAATATATATAAATATTTATATTGCTGCTATATACTTGCTGAACTTGGAAAGGGAGTAATTCGTTTTTTTTTAACTTTGACCCAAAAGAAAAATATCTATTCAAACACTTATAAATTGCTAAACTATTTATTTATTTTACTTTTTTTAAGAACACTTATTTTTTGTTCTTCCAATATAATTAAAATTTTAAAAAGTGTTATGTTTACGCTGTCAAAGGGGATGTGTTTGTCAATTAATTCCTCTCAATCAGTCTTATGGTATCCTCTAAGGCAAATCCCTCTAAAGATAACTGTAATAGAATTTTCATTTATAAGGTTCATAGATAATATTTATAAACTAATTTCATTGTATCCCAAAGAATTTATGTAGGTGACTTTTAAAGGGTAAAACAGATGGTCGAATTTTTTTTCTTATGATCCCAAACAAAAATATCTATTCGAACAACTGTTAAATTATTTATTTATTATAATTTTTAAGAACACTTATTTATTGTTCTTCTAATCTAATTAAAATTTTAAAAAGTATTATGTTCATGATGTACAAGGGGGTATTGCCAGTTAACCCCCCTCAACCCCTCCTATGGTATTCTCTAAGGCTCTAAGGCAAACCCCTCTAATGATTGCGACAAAAAATTTTAATACATTTTGCATTTATAAGGTTTATAGATAATATTTTTAAACTAATTTAATTGAATTCCAAAGAATTTATGTAAGTGACCCTTAACATTTTAAAGGTCACCAAAATAAATTCATGGAAATTTAATGTAATTTGTTTATAAATGTTATCTATAAGCCTTGTATATATAAAAGTTTTATTTACATTCCTTACAAGGGTATGCCTTAGAGGTTACAAATTTAGGGTTTGAGGAGTGGTTTAACTGACTAACAGCTACCCTTGTAGAGCTTGAACATTATGCCTTTTTAAAAGTTTAACTATACTGGAAGAACAATAAATGATAATCCTTAAATTGGTATAATAAATAAATAGCTTAACAACTTAAAAGTGTTGTTTGTACAGATACTTTTATTTGAGGTCATAAGTAAGATAAATTGAATCTGACTTCTAAAGTACAGAAAGTTTAAATACATATATTTCAATAGAAAAAGAAATAAATAGGTTAAACGTAGAGCTATCATCTGCTATATATTTAAAATATCAAAAATATAATATGTATATATAAAATGTATAATATATATATATATACATATATATATATACATATATATATATACATACATACATATATATACATATATATATATATACATATATATATACATACATATATACATACATATATATATAAATACATACATACATATATACATACATACATACGTATACATACATATATATATGTATATACATACATACATATATAAATATATACATACATACATACATACATACATATATACATACATACATACATACATACATATATATATATATATATATATATATATATATAATATATATATATATATATATATATATAATCGAAAACTCATCCATGTCTCAAAAAAAAATTTTTTTATTTCCAAAAGCTATTGATTCTACATCATTGGCTTCCATATATCACAGATGTATGAGATTGGAGCCTTAAATAATTATAAAAAGATAAAGTAAAGTAATCCAAAAAGTAAAGTTTAAAAAAAAAGATGTTTAATAGGTGGTTTTGCTACGAAACCACTGTCCATTAAAGGGTTAAAGGGTTGAATTATACCCTTAATCTTTCTGTAATCTCTCTGCTACAGATTGCAAATATATATTTTCTTTCTAACAGGTATCAGTGCTGCTTTAACCACGACCCTCAATCAAGTTTCTATTGACCAGTACTTTGAAAAAAATCGAGCCACCGCTGGAGGATTTGCATTTTCTGGTGGCTGTGTTGGTGCCTTCTTCTTTCCCGTTGTCCTCGAGACGCTCATTTATGATTACGGGTTGAAGGGAACGTTTTTAGTTCTGGGGTCCATTATTTTGCACGTCATTCCAGCGGCAATGATGTTGGTGGATCCACCATGGAAAGAAAACAGTGATTCAGATAAAACTTACTCGAAAAATATAACGCAGTATGGGTCATTCGAAGTTGGTGAGCCCGCGCGCTCTGTTAATGTAAAGGGTAAGAAAAACTTGCTTATGAAAGCAAAAGATGCCAGGTTGCAACCTCATGGCATCGATTTTGACGTTTTGCAAGAAAACAGTGACATTGTATTTCAATTGCTAACAATGGAAGTCTCAGATGAAAGTTTTCGTCCAAAAATAAACCAAAATAATGCCCAAAAGGTGGATCAATTCCGACTTCTGAATGAGTTAGAATGCGTATATTCCAGCATTGCAAATCCGGAAATACAGCACGATATGATTCTTTCAAATCAAACAACAGATGACTCTCAGAATGAGCAATATTTTATTACAGATAAGAATAATGATGATGAAAAAAATAACAGTAAGTTGCGAATAAAAAATGATGACGACTTACCGAGAAGAATCTTCATACAAACTAAGCTGAAAGAACTGTATGCAATGAGAGGAACCAGGTTAATAGCTCATTTTCAGTATCATGACCAACCACGGGCTAGCAGAATTCTGATAGAATTACGCAAGCTGTACGAGAAATTGACAGAAGAACCAAGCGATCAAAGTATTTACTATAAAATTCAGTATTCAGTTCCAACAGTTGCTAAAGACATTGATGAAACGCCTGTTAAAGTAAAAATTAACACACACTCTAATAGTTTCTGTTCCCACATCAAGACTGCTATAAGATTGCATGGCAATCCTTTATTTTTGCTGATTTGTGTCTGTAGAGGTGTCTTTATGCTGACATTTATCCCTGTAGTAACCATAATAGTTGATTTTGCAATGGATCAGGGCCTAGAGAAGTCTGACGGTAAATATGCTATTGCCATGTTATCCTTGGGAGATCTGTTAGGCAGACTATGTTTAGGATGGGTAACAGACCGTGGATACCTGACTTTAACAAGATTTATGTTGGTAGCCATGATACTTCTTGGTGGAAACACTGCAGCTCTCCCTCTCTTAGAATCAAGATTTTCACTGCTATTAGCGGTTCTTTTCTTTGGAATTTTACAGGGATCACTTTTTGTAAGACATCCATTGCTGATTTCTCAATACATGAAAAGTCATGAGCAGTCCGTTGGAATGGGTTTCATAAATTTCCTGTCTGGACTTCTAGGATTTGCTCTTCCAGCTTATATTGGTAAGTAGATCTACAACTTACTTAAAATTAAATGGTATTTTTTAAATTATGCACTGTGCTTCTTTATTACTTCGGAAACAATAACAAATATGAGAATATAGTAGTATAATAAATATAGAAATAACAAATTTAAGTAAATGAATTCCTAAAAAGCATAGGTGAAATTTTGTTATTTCTATATAAATTTGATGGATATTTTTCAAAAATAGAAAGTGTATTTTAAAAACCGTAAAACCACTTTATAGAAAACTATATAAAAGTGGTTAAAGGGAATTTTAGTAGTTTTATTTTTATAGAAAAATATGTTATGCATTAAAATGGCTGAGTATCCAACATATTGGATTTAATAAGGAATAAAATTTTCTAGAGATTAAATATTTGAATCTAAATCTTTTTAAACAAACTTAAGGTTATAATAGAATGAAAGATTCTACAAGTCCGTACACGTTTGAAATTTTACAGAAGGGGAAAATGTGCATTTAATTTAAAATTATTTTGGAAAATGTTTAACACATATGGTGTAGTTTTAAACTATTCACAAAATTATAAATCTTATGAAAATTTACAGAGTGAACAAGTTTACGTTACAAAATTAAGCTTTGTTGAAATTTATCTTTCATCTTGTAAGAATAAGTGAATTATAGATCAGCTAATCTGAAATGGCTGTTTCAGAATATAGAACGAGTCAATAGTCATTTCAGTTAGAACCCTACAGAATTCAAAACTTTTTTTTTTCAACTTTTTCTGAACACGAAGGCAATTTATGGCTGGAACGATCATTTTGACCCTCAAATGTATTTCCAGAAATAATATAACCCTTGTTTGTTTTTTGATTTCCTGTTTGTTCATAGACATTTCCTGATTATTTTTAAAGGATACGTAGAAAAATATTTATTTCCTTTTACTCATTATTATCAAAGGTATAAATTTCTATACCTAAAAAGACTGATTTTGGCTAGTTTGACTGCTGAACACATATTTCAGCCTATGTTGGGCTATATTGCTGATGTTAGGTCTAAACAAGTCGAAATATTTGTATAATGATTTTCCAGATTTAGGAAAAATAGACTTAATAGACTTATTGATGATATTGATCATGCTTAGGCAGCAAACTTTTGTTCAAAGAGTCTTTAGCTCTTACACAACATCCAAACGAGAGTGTTAATAGCTGTTTACAACTTTGAAGCTGTCTAACCGAAAAGCATTTTAAAAAATGGAAAAGACATACGCATTCTAAAAATCTTACCATTTTTTTAGGGAAAGATTGGCTGCATACTAATACAACACTATATTCATAAACATATTATCAGATATAAATTTAAGGATAATAACAATTAAAAAACTCCAAAAATTGAAAAAAATTAGCAAAACATTCTAGATATCTAGAAATGTATAGAAATGTACTATCATTAACAGGAATTCCAAAACGACAAAACAGCTGATTTATGTTTGTAAACAAAATGCTACCACGCCCTCTTTTCTTTAAAATGACAAGAGCTTTACTCTAGTTTCTGCCCTCCTTTCTGCAATGACAGCTATTAAACTTGAGTTTCCTGCTTTACTGAACAACCAACTTCTGTCCAAATGTTCTTATGATCAGACACAAGACCTGAACAAGAGCTTCCATAGCTGCTATTTAAACACAACTTTAAAAATTTTGAAATTGTCAAGGACAAATTTTTAAAAATAGAAAAAACGTACGCAATTTATGGTTAAAGATTGACTACAGGCATAAAGCTATATCTGTAAGCATATTATTAGACATAAATTTTATGGACAGTAAAAAGTAAGAAATGCTCCTAAATTTGAAAAAAAAAAAGAGCTAAAAAATTCTCTACATTTAAAAATGTATAGAAATGTACAATATTTGATGTCAATTCTAAAATAACAAAACAGCTGATATATGTTTGTAAACAAATGGTACCACGCCCTCTCCTTTTAAAAATAGCAAGACATTTACTCTAGTTTTTGTCCTCTACTCTGAAATGACAGGGATTGAACTTGAGTTTCCTGCTTTACCAGACTGCAGGCTTCGGTCAGAATATGTTTACTGTTAAAAACAAAAACCGAATTATAATTTTAATAGCTGTTTCCGCGAACTCTTACCCTCAACATTAGTTGGTTATCAGCCTATTTTTGAAAACTGGTACTTTGCATGCAACAATATGATGTAACTAACACACTCATCTTAGAGTTTTCATATGTGAAAAACCTAACGCCTATTCCCCCACATCGGTACGATGGGTACAGTTGCAAAACATGTTTATTTGTATAAAATATTATATAAACCTAACTCAAAATTTACATGTAGAATATAAAATAAAAATAATATTTATATTTAATAAAAAAAACTATTTTTCACCAAATTCTTCTTTCATTTTTCTTCTTCATCTTTATTCTTTCATTTAACATTTGCTAGAATGTTTCTATAGGAGACATGCAAAAGGAATATAGATACTCCTTTTGTATCTACATTAAAAGACTAATAAATGGGATTATTGTGCATAGATTTGAAAATTTCATATGTACTTTTTAACGTGGGTATCACATGCTAAAATGTATTAAAAAGAATTTACCCTGATGAAGTAAACAAATTCGAGTTGTCAGCTGCAAAAGGAATCTAATTTGCAAGAATTTAATAAAAAATACTAATCAAAAGTACTTTTTTTTTTCAAAAGATTTCAGAAGCATTGTGTGTGGGGGGGGGGAGTTATCGGTATATTTTTTTACGTTGGTTCATATTTTTTCCTAAAACTGTTAAAGTTATCAGCTATAAATTTTCAATACTTGTCTGTGATAATAATGTACTTTAAATATTGTTTTGCTGTATTATAATTCTGACTGCAGCAATTGATTGTGGCTTTTACTAAGCTTCCTTAGTAGACGCTTACAGTGTAACTATTGTACTTTATGAGATGCATCTTCTACCCTCGGTATCAAACAGACATTCCTATTGTTTAGACTTTGAGATATTTATCACGAAACAGCTCACACTACAACAGTAAATCAAAATCGAGAAAAAAATGACAAAAAATTACCATGACAAGACTCGTGAGCCATTTGTGGTTGATGTCGATTGTTTAAAATAAATTAAATTCCTGGAAGGAGGAAAGAGTTATGGTAGCCGTTTATAGTATTAATGTACGTAAAACAGTATATTGAAAAAAAGAAGTTAGAACTAGAAAAAATAATTATAAGAGCTAACCAAAACTGAAACGATTTCCTATATTTGGGGACGGTAATTTGGATTCCAAAATGATATTCAGAACAAATGAGATGTATCTTAACAGATTTTGCTTATCATGTGAATAGCTCAGTGCGTAACTACTATGTGACTAGCGTAGCGAAAGTGGGGAGGTTATCTTTCCCCCCATAAATATTGCTACATAAGTAAGAATTTCTGTATTATTTTTGAGATATCAGTCAGAAGGGTAGAAAAACCACTCCCACGTAAAATTTGTCTGTACGCTCCTGTGCCATGTACTAGTTAGTACTTAACTTTTAGTGTTTTAATTTGTAATTTAAATAACTGTCACTGTGCTAACATCTCTACTTCATTGTGGCTGTATTGATGTCATATTCAATGTCAACATGTATTTTACTTGTTTAAAGTTTACTGTAGTTTTTATCAGTTGGTTATTGAACATAAACTTCTTTTTTGCACTCTTTTCCTAACTGCAGAAAAATTTATTTTTATTTTTCCTCTTTCCCTAGGTTATTTTAGAGACTCTCTTGGATCTTACAACAATATGTTTTACATTAATGGAATCATCTGCGTAGTTGTCGGAGTGTTCTGGGGACTGGAGAGATTGATTCTGAGAGGCCGGTCATCAGAATCTGACAAGTCACTGAAGAGTCCCTGAATTTAATTTCTCCTCAAGATTCTTTGGGCATTTTATTAATACACACTCCTTATATTCCATTTATATTAATATAACGAATTTTATTTATTACAAAATGGCTGAAGTAATACAAAAGTTTATCATTGAGGTACTTGGAAGTCAAGAGAGTTTAATATATTAATTACACTTTCGAAGTTTGCTACATGGATTTTGAGGCTTCACAAGCTTGCAAGGTCAAAAAAAATGTCTTTAATGTAAAGAGTGTTAAGGGTATAATTGTTAAAAAAAGGGTTGAAATAATACGAAAGTTCATCACTGTGGTGTTTTGACATCAAACAACTTTGATATATTAAGTATACTTTCGAAGTTTGCTATGTTACTTGCTTCTATACTATGCTACACCGTCCGTAAGGATTAAAAATAAAATTCTAATGGAAATAGTGTTACAGGTGTAGTAATTTGAAAAGGATTTAAATAATGCAAATATTCATTTCTACGGAATATTCGCTTTTAGAATCTAGACTAGAATATCATGTCTGATTTCAAGGTTTGAAGCATCAAAAGAGAGGCTACTATTGCAGTGATCTAAAACAATCTTCAGAAAGAGTATAATTTGTTGGGGGTGAAAAAGTTCGTTTCTATGGTATATTTACATCGAGCACATCAAGCCAAATCTGGTTTGCTGCATTAAAAGAGAGGATTATTCCCAGATACTCAAACATTACCTTCATAGAGAGTATTACGAATGTAGCTGTTAAACGGGGTTGAGGAAATATAAAGGTTTATTTCTACGGTACATCGACGGAAAAGCTAGACTAATACTTCAAGTATGCTTTGAGAATTTGCTGCAGTAAATGCGAGTCTACCGACTCAATAACCATCTTCAGAAAGAGTATAATTTGTGCAGTTGTTAAAAAGAGTTGAAATAATACAAAGATTTATTTCTACGGTATATTGTTTTGTTTCCAGAAGATATATCAATACATCAAGTCCTTTTATGAAGTCTGATTTAGCTAGAGGACACTATTTCCCGCGACTCAAAAACATTCTTCAGAAAGTGTTATTTGCGCAGTTGTTAAAAAGGATTGAAATAATAAAAAGATTGATTTCTACGGTATTTTTTATCTGCGAAACTATATCCATACGTCAAGTTCGCTTTTTAACCTGCTTTGGCGAGAGTCTACTCTTCACAGCTACTCAAAAATGATCTACCCAGGAAGTGTTAGCTGTAATTAAAACTGATGAAAAAGACACAAAAGTTTATTTCTATTTCATTTCTCTTACAAGAGAATATATTAGTATGTAACACTCGCTTTATAAGGTCTCTTGATTAAAAACGAAAATCAATTCCGGTACAGACAAACTCGAGAGAACTTATAAAAAGGAAGAGCAAGTAACACCATCTACTCTGTAACTTTGCGTAGATTTAAAAAATTTACGTAGATTTAAAAAATTTTGTACTTTGATAATTTTCATGTAATTAAGCACTACGATATATAAAATTATGTAAAATAAACAGCGTGTATAAATTGTATAAAATAAACAGCTTTAATGTGCTCATGCATTTTTTTTTTATTTTTTTTTTTCCTGGCCAAAAGAAAAAAAAGATAAATAAGGCATGCATGTAGCACAATTTATGCGTTTTGGTGTAATAAAAAACAGTTTAAAAGCGTGATATAAAGTGAAACAATTTTAGACGAATGTTGTACGAATATTTTTTTTCACAAATAATGCATTCTTAGTACATTATGCTTCGTCTATTGGCAAAGCATCGGTAATAAAGTTGAAAGGAGACAGAAAGCGAATTATCGCTTTGACCCATAAACGGCTTTTAATTATAATAATTTTTGAGTACATGGAATAATTTAATGCTTAAATATTAAAATTTCAAGGAGTTCACTTCATTTCGGCTAGTGACCTACTTTTGCACTGAGCAATCATAATTACGACCAGATGAAATCGATTTAAGGTGGCTTTCATATTAACTCCATAAAATACCACATTTATTCGTATATAATGTGTGCTTTTTTCATCAAAATTTTAGGTCAAAAATCAAGATGAACGTTATACAAGGAATAATTTTTATTGTTTTTAGTAATCACTGTATATAAAGAATTAAAAAAAGATGCATTCAAGAAGAAACTGAAACCGGAAAAATACTACTCACAGAAGTATTGCTACATCTATATCTTATTACAATTGCACTGCTTTTGGATAATAATTCTAAATAACTAATAATTATCAACTTTAAAGTTCGTATTTTCTACTTGAAGCACAGTTTTAATTTTCTGCTCATATTGCAGTACTTACAACTTATATGGTTTAGTATAATCAGATCTCTTATTCATCTTACTCCCACGTTGTCACAAACACTTTTTTTCTTATACAGTGAATCATCGATTAATAAGTATAATCTAAATAACTAATAATTATTCAACTTTGAAGTTCGTATATTCTACTTGAAACACAGTTTTAATTTTCTGCTCATATTGCACTACTTACAACTTATATGGTTTAGTATAACCAGATCTCTTCTTCATCTTACTCCCACGTTGTCACAAACACTTTTTCTTATACAGTGAATCATCGATTAATAAGAATAATTCTAAATAACTAATAATTATCAACTTTAAAGTTCGTATTTTCTACTTGAAGCACAGTTTTAATTTTCTGCTCATATTGCAGTACTTACAACTTATATGGTTTAGTATAATCAGATCTCTTATTCTTCTTACTCCCACGTTGTCACAAACACCTTTTTCTTATACAGTGAATCATCGATTAATAGGAATAATCTAAATAACTAATAATTATCAACTTTGAAGTTCGTATTTTCTACTTGAAGTACAGTTTTAATTTTCTGCTCATATTGCACTACTTAACTTATATGGTTTAGTATAACCAGATCTCTTATTCATCTTACTCCCACGTTGTCACAAACACTTTTTTCTTATACAGTGAATCATCGATTAACTAGAATAATTCTAAATAACTAATAATTATTAACTTTGAAGTTCGTATTTTCTACTTGAAGCACAGTTTTAATTTTCTGCTCATATTGCACTACTTACAACTTATATGGTTTAGTATAACCAGATCTCTTATTCATCTTACTCCCACGTTGTCACAAACACCTTTTTTCTTATACAGTGAATCATCGATTAACTAGAATAATTCTAAATAACTAATAATTATTAACGTTGAACTTCGTATTTTCTACTTGAAGCACATTTTTATTTTTCTGTTCATATTGCACTACTTATTTGGTAATTTTCATGTAATTAAGCACTACGATATAAAATTATGTAAAATAAACAGCGTGTATAAATTGTATAAAATAAACAGCTTTAATGTGCTCATGCATTTTTTTTTTATTTTTTTTTTCCTGGCCAAAAGAAAAAAAAGATAAATAAGGCATGCATGTAGCACAATTTATGCGTTTTGGTGTAATATAAACATGTGTAATATAAACAGTTTAAAAGCGTGATATAAAGTGAAACAATTTTAGACGAATGTTGTACGAATATTTTTTTTCACAAATAATGCATTCTTAGTACATTATGCTTCGTCTATTGGCAAAGCATCGGTAATAAAGTTGAAAGGAGACAGAAAGCGAATTATCGCTTTGACCCATAAACGGCTTTTAATTATAATAATTTTTGAGTACATGGAATAATTTAATGCTTAAATATTAAAATTTCAAGGAGTTCACTTCATTTCGGCTAGTGACCTACTTTTGCACTGAGCAATCATAATTACGACCAGATGAAATCGATTTAAGGTGGCTTTCATATAGTCCATAAAAGTTCATAAAATACCACATTTATTCGTATATAATGTGTGCTTTTTTCATCAAAATTTTAGGTCAAAAATCAAGATGAACGTTATACAAGGAATAATTTTTATTGTTTTTAGTAATCACTGTATATACTTATTAATAAAGATGCATTCTAGAAGAATATAAAAACGGAAAAATACTACTCACAGAAGTATTGCTACATCTATATCTTATTACAATTGCACTGCTTTTGGATAATAATTCTAAATAACTAATAATTATCAACTTTAAAGTTCGTATTTTCTACTTGAAGCACAGTTTTAATTTTCTGCTCATATTGCAGTACTTACAACTTATATGGTTTAGTATAATCAGATCTCTTATTCTTCTTACTCCCACGTTGTCACAAACACCTTTTTTCTTATACAGTGAATCATCGATTAATAAGTATAATCTAAATAACTAATAATTATTAACTTTGAAGTTCGTATTTTCTACTTGAAGCACAGTTTTAATTTTCTGCTCATATTGCACTACTTACAACTTATATGGTTTAGTATAACCAGATCTCTTATTCATCTTACTCCCACGTTGTCACAAACACTTTTTTCTTATACAGTGAATCATCGATTAACTAGAATAATTCTAAATAACTAATAATTATTAACTTTGAAGTTCGTATTTTCTACTTGAAGCACAGTTTTAATTTTCTGCTCATATTGCAGTACTTACAACTTATATGGTTTAGTATAATCAGATCTCTTATTCTTCTTACTCCCACGTTGTCACAAACACCTTTTTTCTTATACAGTGAATCATCGATTAACTAGAATAATTCTAAATAACTAATAATTATTAACTTTGAAGTTCGTATTTTCTACTTGAAGCACAGTTTTAATTTTCTGCTCATATTGCACTACGCTAAAATTTTCAATACTTGTCTGTGATAATAATGTACTTTAAATATTGTTTTGCTGTATTATAATTCTGACTGCAGCAATTGATTGTGGCTTTTACTAAGCTTCCTTAGTAGACGCTAGATGTGTAGCCATTGTAAATTATGAGATGTATCTTCTACCCTCGGTGGCAAACAGCCGTTCCTAAGGATTAGACTTTGAGATATTTATCACGAAACAGCTCACACTACAACAGTAAATCAAAATCGAGAAAAAAATGACAAAAAATTACCATGACAAGACTCGTGAGCCATTTGTGGTTGATGTCGATTGTTTAAAATAAATTAAATTCCTGGAAGGAGGAAAGAGTTATGGTAGCCGTTTATAGTATTAATGTACGTAAAACAGTATATTCAAAAAAAAAAAGAAATTAAAGCTAGAAAAAATAATTATAAGAGCTAACCAAAACTGAAACGATTTCCTATATTTGGGGACGGTAATTTGGATTCCAAAATGATATTCAGAACAAATGAGATGTATCTTAACAGATTTTGCTTATCATGTGAATAGCTCAGTGCGTAACTACTATGTGACTAGCGTAGCGAAAGTGGGGAGGTTATCTTTCCCCCCATAAATATTGCTACATAAGTAAGAATTTCTGTATTATTTTTGAGATATCAGTCAGAAGGGTAGAAAAACCACTCCCACGTAAAATTTGTCTGTACGCTCCTATGCCATGTACTAGTTAATACTTAACTGTTAGTGTTTTAATTTGTAGTTTAAATAACTGTCACTGTGCTAACATCTCTACTTCATTGTGACTGTATTGATGTCATATTCAATGTCAACAGTATTTTACTTGTTTAAAGTTTACTGTAGTTATTATCAGTTGGTTATTGAACATAAACTTCTTTTTTGCACTCTTTTCCTAACTGCAGAAAAATTTATTTTTATTTTTCCTCTTTCCCTAGGTTATTTTAGAGACTCTCTTGGATCTTACAACAATATGTTTTACATTAATGGAATCATCTGCGTAGTTGTCGGAGTGTTCTGGGGACTGGAGAGATTGATTCTGAGAGGCCGGTCATCAGAATCTGACAAGTCACTGAAGAGTCCCTGAATTTAATTTCTCCTCAAGATTCTTTGGGCATTTTATTAATACACACTCCTTATATTCCATTTATATTAATATAACGAATTTTATTTATTACAAAATGGCTGAAGTAATACAAAAGTTTATCATTGAGGTACTTGGAAGTCAAGAGAGTTTAATATGTTAATTACACTTTCGAAGTTTGCTACATGGATTTTGAGGCTTCACAGCTTGCAAGGTCAAAAAAATGTCTTTAATGTAAAGAGTGTTAAGGGTATAATTGTTAAAAAAAAGGATGAAATAATACGAAAGTTCATCACTATGGTATTTTGACGTCAAGCAACTTTGATATATTAAGTATACTTTCGAAGTTTGCTATGTTACTTGCTTCTATACTATGCTACACCGTCCGTAAGGATTAAAAATAAAATTCTAATGGAAATAGTGTTACAGGTGTAGTAATTTGAAAGGATTTAAATAATGCAAATATTCATTTCTACGGAATATTCGCTTTTAGAATCTAGACTAGAATATCATGTCTGATTTCAAGGTTTGAAGCATCAAAAGAGAGGCTACTATTGCAGTGATCTAAAACAATCTTCAGAAAGAGTATTATTTGTTGGGGGTGAAAAAGTTCATTTCTATGGTATATTCACGTCGAGTACATCAAGCCAAATCTGGTTTGCTGCATTAAAAGAGAGGATTATTCCCAGATACTCAAACATTACCTTCATAGAGAGTATTACGAATGTAGCTGTTAAACGGGGTTGAGGAAATATAAAGGTTTATTTCTACGGTACATCGACGGAAAAGCTAGACTAATACTTCAAGTATGCTTTGAGAATTTGCTGCAGTAAATGCGAGTCTACCGACTCAATAACCATCTTCAGAAAGAGTATAATTTGTGCAGTTGTTAAAAAGAGTTGAAATAATACAAAGATTTATTTCTACGGTATATTGTTTTGTTTCCAGAAGATATATCAATACATCAAGTCCTTTTATGAAGTCTGATTTAGCTAGAGGACACTATTTCCCGCGACTCAAAAACATTCTTCAGAAAGTGTTATTTGCGCAGTTGTTAAAAAGGATTGAAATAATAAAAAGATTGATTTCTACGGTATTTTTTATCTGCGAAACTATATCCATACGTCAAGTTCGCTTTTTAACCTGCTTTGGCGAGAGTCTACTCTTCACAGCTACTCAAAAATGATCTACCCAGGAAGTGTTAGCTGTAATTAAAACTGATGAAAAAGACACAAAAGTTTATTTCTATTTCATTTCTCTTACAAGAGAATATATTAGTATGTAACACTCGCTTTATAAGGTCTCTTGATTAAAAACGAAAATCAATTCCGGTACAGACAAACTCGAGAGAACTTATAAAAAGGAAGAGCAAGTAACACCATCTACTCTGTAACTTTGCGTAGATTTAAAAAATTTACGTAGATTTAAAAAATTTTGTACTTTGATAATTTTCATGTAATTAAGCACTACGATATATAAAATTATGTAAAATAAACAGCGTGTATAAATTGTATAAAATAAACAGCTTTAATGTGCTCATGCATTTTTTTTTTATTTTTTTTTTCCTGGCCAAAAGAAAAAAAAGATAAATAAGGCATGCATGTAGCACAATTTATGCGTTTTGGTGTAATAAAAAACAGTTTAAAAGCGTGATATAAAGTGAAACAATTTTAGACGAATGTTGTACGAATATTTTTTTTCACAAATAATGCATTCTTAGTACATTATGCTTCGTCTATTGGCAAAGCATCGGTAATAAAGTTGAAAGGAGACAGAAAGCGAATTATCGCTTTGACCCATAAACGGCTTTTAATTATAATAATTTTTGAGTACATGGAATAATTTAATGCTTAAATATTAAAATTTCAAGGAGTTCACTTCATTTCGGCTAGTGACCTACTTTTGCACTGAACAATTCTAATTACGACCAGATGAAATCGATTTAAGGTGGCTTTCCCATAGTCCATAAAAGTTCATAAAAATACCACATTTATTCGTATATAATATGTGCTTTTTTATCAAAATTTTAGGTCAAAACTCAAGATAAGCGTTATGCAAATAATTATTTTTATTGTTTTTAGTAATCATTGTACATGCTTATTAATAAAAATGCATTGAAGAAGAATATAAAAACGAAAAAAATACTACTCGACAGAACTATTGTTGCATCTATATCTTATTACGATTGCACTGCTTTTGGATAATAATTCTAAATAACTAATAATTATTAACTTTGAAGTTCGTATTTTCTACTTGAAGCACAGTTTTAATTTTCTGCTCATATTGCACTACTTACAACTTATATGGTTTAGTATAACCAGATCTCTTATTCATCTTACTCCCACGTTGTCACAAACACCTTTTTTCTTATACAGTGAATCATCGATTAACTAGAATAATTCTAAATAACTAATAATTATTAACTTTGAAGTTCGTATTTTCTACTTGAAGCACAGTTTTAATTTTCTGCTCATATTGCACTACTTACAACTTATATGGTTTAGTATAACCAGATCTCTTATTCATCTTACTCCCACGTTGTCACAAACACTTTTTTCTTATACAGTGAATCATCGATTAATAAGAATAATTCTAAATAACTAATAATTATTAACGTTGAACTTCGTATTTTCTACTTGAAGCACATTTTTATTTTTCTGTTCATATTGCAGTACTTACAACTTATATGGTTTAGTATAATCAGATCTCTTATTCTTCTTACTCCCACGTTGTCACAAACACCTTTTTTCTTATACAGTGAATCATCGATTAACTAGAATAATTCTAAATAACTAATAATTATTAACTTTGAAGTTCGTATTTTCTACTTGAAGCACAGTTTTAATTTTCTGCTCATATTGCACTACTTACAACTTATATGGTTTAGTATAACCAGATCTCTTATTCATCTTACTCCCACGTTGTCACAAACACTTTTTTCTTATACAGTGAATCATCGATTAACTAGAATAATTCTAAATAACTAATAATTATTAACGTTGAACTTCGTATTTTCTACTTGAAGCACATTTTTATTTTTCTGTTCATATTGCACTATTTGCAACTTAAATACTGTAGTATAATCAGATCTCTTCTTCCTCTTATTCCCACGCTGTCACAGACACTTTTTTCTTATACAGTGAATCATCGATTAACTGGAAGCCTATAAACAAGCATTAATGATATTTTCTATTTATTTCCTTTTCGTGGGCATCGAAATTCCCTACAGACGATTAATTTTTCAAATGCAACATTTAAACGCGGAAGAAAAATAGCTTTGCACAGGACGTTATTCTCTGAGTCAAAAAGAAAAGCGTGGAATTCATTCTTCTGTTTGTTCTGTTTTAAAGTTTAGATTGTGCATAGATTTTGGCAGGGGATTATCCATACAACATGAAAAGGAGGAAAGCTAAAATTATCGAAACTGACTGATATATGTAATCGAATGTAGTAGGTGTTTTGTAGAAAGTTATGTACCATAAAGACTTAAATCTATCTTAATTTGAATTATTGTTTCTTATTTGATAAATTTACGATCTTCAATTGCTGCTTTACAGATGTTAATTTGAATTATACCAAGTTGTTTCACACAACGTTTAATAATTTTTTCTTGTTTTTTATAAGAGAATGTGTATATTTTAAGCTACTTTTAAAGAAATATATTGTTGAATGCTGCAATTGATGTCAGTTTTGTGTTTAACACCTACAATCCAGAAAATTGGTAGTCATGCATCGCGTATTTCCCATCAATGTTGCATTATTGATGTTTAACTGTAGTATAAAGAGGAATAAAGACTCCTAAAAAAGATTTGATGTAAGAGATATTCAGTTTCAGCCTTACGCTCATCTCATAGTAGCCAAAATCCCTCCATAGACCTAAAATGACTGATAACAAACGTAAAGGACTTCGTTTCTTAACGAAATTCTTCCTGTATTCAATAATCAAGTCATCTTTAGAATGTAGAAGAAAGAGCATTGAAGATTCTTTCATTAGATCCACGTAGCAATTACTTTACAATCTGAAAAGTCAGTTGTATGTTAAACTTTGGGTTCGAATTATACACTATTTTTCCTCTATTTTCTTTCCAGGAAAAATTGAATACGCGTTATGTTACGAATAAATACGATAATTGAACACCAAATAAGCAATAAATAAACCAGACCGTAATCCAAGTTTTAACTCCTCTTTCAAGCAAAGAGATATAATTTTTATATGAAGTGGATTCAAAGCGAAATTTTTAATTAAAATCCTTTTTATAAATTATTTAATATAACCGTAGTTTTTATTATTATTACTTTTTCAGGTAATGGATGCATAGGAAAATTCCACTTAAATAATAAAAAAAATTAGGAGTTTCTTCCTCTACCCTTTTTGACATTCTAGTACACTCATAGAAAAGAATTTATTTTCGTTGGTTATGTTTTCGTTCTTACTTCTACAAAACACATAAACTCTGTCACATAAATATCTGTCTTTTAGCTACGCTAACACGCTATTTTATGAACTTAAAAAATATCAGTACTGGAAACCAGTTAGAAATTGGCAGTGGCCTTTTAGCAGGCAGAAAAAGAAAGTAAACTGATATTTCCAATTGCCGGAGTAACACAAAAGTTGATAGAGAAGTACAGTTTTGCTATAACGTACATTTTGTGTACAGCTGTGTGCAGTGTTGCACATTTTTTTCTTTTGTGTTGTAAAATTTATGTTCTCTAAGTCAAAACATAATGGAGTTATTGTGATCACATACACACACACAGCTCTAATTCCGAAAATGATATTTTTGGAATCAGGGAGTCTAAAATGTGCTGATCGATCAAATTAAAAAAGGAAGATGAAATATAGATTGGCACAATATTCCTGCATAAAATGCAATGAATATTTTTGTTGCAGTAATAAAGTACCAGAAATGTAGATCTGAAAACTGATCTTGAATTTAGAATTGAATTAAAGTATAATTGTTTTATCGTGTCATTCCTATGTTGTATATTTTTTATCTCACATTATTTTGTGCAAAGCCATGTATTTTTCAAATATTTATTTGTATTATTTTCTTCATGATATGTTTTATATACCACATTCTATATAGCAAACGTAACAGCATTTGTAAATCATAGACAGACAAAAAGATAGGATTCAAAAGGAAAGAAGGAAAATTTTGAGGTGTAGACAGCATGGACGTAAAGAGTATAAAATATTTGAACTAATAAAAATCGGCAGAAATCATATAAAACAAAGATATATCTGTAAAATACAGCGCCCTCGATGACTCAGGTTTTAGGGTGCATCCGACTTTGTGATAAAAATAAGATTTTATTAAGCATGCAGTATTAAAAAATTATATTTAAAAATGTAATTTTATTTCCATAGCAAAGAGCAGTGGTAGATCATTCAGCAATGGCCTCAATCTCATAACCGGAGGGATGGGAGTTCGAGGCTAGAATTGGCCAAAGATCTGACGTGTTCATTAAAGACGACTGAGGTTAAAACAGGTTTATGGTTGCTTTGTCCAACAAGTTCACACGATACCTCTAGAGGTGGCAGACCAAGCCTGTAAATCTTCTGCTTGGTCCCTTTATCGAAATTACAAAGAACCAGTGAGAGTAGTGTTAAGCCCGTCCTAGTATCCCTTAAGCTACACGTGCTTCCTGGGTGGTATTAAATGAGTAACGGATTAATAGCCGTGTTTGCATAAAGATATCTGTCTGTTTTGAGAGCTGCATTGGAAAAATTTCAATATTTAATCACTACTCGAGAATTTCAGAGGGGGCAGACTCGAGTTCCACCCACCCCCATCTCTATCGTTACGGCGTTGCATACTTGAAATGATACATTCTAACATCTGAAGAAATACTTTTCATTCATGGATTGTTGAAATACAAAAGGTTAATTATCAATTGTTATATTTTAATTAACCCCTTAACGTGCACGCTCGAGTTAACTCGAAAGCTCTAAACTGACAAGACTGTGAACACTCGAGATAATTCCAGCGGCGTTGTACTTTATGTTGCTATAATTTTTCACACTCGAATGCAATCGAGAATTGAAAATAACAATGTGAAAGCAAAAGAAAAACAATCGTTTTATTGATATTTATAGTTTACTTGGGATTGTAAACTATAATACTTACTTATTCAAGTATAAAATATATTTTTTTCTACTTATCACTTACGACTTATCCCTTCCTTGTGAACCGCTTTCCGACAGCATATTCATATTTAGTACAAAAATAAAAAAAAGTCGATGTGCGTGTAATATTACAATATTCGACAATTTTCTGCGATGTTATCAAAATCCAAAATTGCAATAAAAATTGTGATTATTTTGTATTTTTGTAATTTTCTTGGCAAGACAGCATTCTTAATTGTGTTTTCTACATTAAAAAAAAAATGATTTTTTTTTGGCTGGCCTTTTTCAAAAAAAAACCGTGCATTAAGTGGTTAATATCTTTCAAATATTTTCATTAAATTTTTGAGTGACAGCTGAGTTTCAGCTGTAGCATCTGAAATAAACATCTTTATTTTCAAATAACATGCTTTGTATTTCCCTAAGCATATTATGTTGTGTTTCTCTTCTGATATGAACTTGTCTAATCTTTATATTTAAAGTAAATAAATCATAACCCTTACTTTAAAATACTCTAAATATTTTACACATTCGATTCAAAGCATTAGCCATACAAATTTCTGTAATTCTCAACAGTAAAAAAAAGGTTAGCTTATTAAAAGTAATTGACAAATCAAATATAGCCGTAGGTTTTAATTTCGAAAGCAGTTATTCAGGTTTCTTCAAGAACTGCAGACCGTCAGTGTGTCGCAATGAAGGCGCAATCATACCTATCTGTCGACGGATCTTTTAATGTCACAATCAATAAATGATATGTCCCAAGTTAAAAAAAAATGTATTTTGTTTGCTTATGAAGTGGTAGTAACATTTCAGTTTGAAATAATGGAAAAATAAATACCAACGGCATGTTTCTTAAAATGCATCATATTTTTATAGAAGCTCTTATAAAAACTTGTGATTTAACAATATATTGATATAAAAAATTATATTTTGGTAATTTTTGTGACTGAATTGTTTACAAACATATTGTCATATATAGATAGGTTTTAAGTATCGCAATAACAATATTAAAATACTTCTAGCCGATATATCCCCCGACGGCGATACTGTTTTTCCCACTCGCGTAATAACTTGGATCGCCGAAAGACATCTTAAATATTCCGAATGAAATACATTTTTCAAGATATTCCATTCTTTTGACGTCCGCTTCCCGTGTTTACCCGCATACTTGACACAAACACAAGCCATAAATTTTGCGTTTAAATATTATGACCTATCTGTCCTAGTCTGCTTTGACGATTGATGACCGAACGGTTAGGGCGCTGATCTCGTAGGGACCAGAGTTCGTGGGTTCGAATCCCACCGTTACATGTTCATTCGTAGTACTTCGGAATCTGCTTTAAACAAACAGCAGGTCTCAATCTCATTAGTCCTTGTGCTTAAAAAAAAGTAGACCATAGTGCTCCAAACCAAACCGTTCAGATCTTACGTAGTATATCCCAATATATCACGATAACGAATCAGCGGGTCAAGATCGGAATTCACTGCTCGCGATAGGCGAGGATGAACTCTGTTGTTTTTCGCACCTGCTACTGGTTTATTGGAACAATATCGGGATATATCAGTGTAATTGACCTTGACTGCTTGATCGCAACAGTCAGTGATATGTGCACGTGATGATATATTAATTTCTAATTCTGCTTCGCTGAATTTCAATGGATCGTAGAAATTTTATTCTTATAAATATATTTTAAAAAAGATATCTGCATTAAATTTAGTAAAGTAAATTTTTCAAACGGAATATTGTGTTCCGAGAGTTTGTGAAACAAAAGTTTAAAAAACTTTAATAAAGTTCATACTTTAATAAAGTTTAAAAGTGTAATAAATCATTTTTTATTCAAATTCAATTTTTTTAGATATATAAATATTTCGTTTCTCCCAGATAATATACAGAAACTAGAAATGAAAAAAAATTAACACATTATATTCGGGACACGTACTAGTACGTTTTCTGACGATTGAGCGGGGGTCATTTACTAGTACGGGTTAGTGTAACAACAGGGTTTGTTTTTAGGTACAAAAATAACGGTATATACAAGAAAACGAAGCCGAATGTTCTTGTCTACTACATAGATTCTAGAAATATTTAGACAAATAAAAGCTAGTTTATACATCAGTCAATGCGGAACCACAGAACAGGAAGGCTGATTAAGAAATCAATTTAGATTTAAAACTAACTTTTTATTTATCCTTACGAAAATGATAGTATATATATGTATATTTATATATTATATACATATATATATATATATATATATATATATATATATATATATATATATATGTATATATGTATATATTTATATATATATATATATATATATATATATTTGTATATATATATATATATATATATATATATATATATATATATATATATTTGTCTATATATTTGTTTATATATTTCAATATAAAATCCGAAAAGTTGGTTAAAAAATTAAATAATTTTTGATCTATTGAGATTACTGAAACTGAAAAACTAAAAACTAACTAATAACTGATTTAACTGAATAACTAAATTTACGCACAAAACGGAATTGTTCCGCTGCCAAATGTACCTGAACACAATGTTTTAAAATGTAAAGTAGCGAAGAGTTGCTAAATAGTTTCTTTTGCGGTTTTTCTGTTTAAGAGTACAATAGCTTTCAAAATTCTTTCAAGCATAATGATCAGAAAAGTTAAAACTGTTCTGTTAATTAATGCGTATGACTGATTTTTAGAATACCCGAGTGATGTTTAGTTTATAAGTTATCAGCTGTGCACTCTGAGATTGTTGGTAATATAACGGTTTCGACTGCCGGATATTTTACCAATCAACAGTTTTGATTTGAATCGCTATGGTCTACTGTTTTTTGCTCGACGAACGTTTAAACCGACACCTACTACTTGATGCTCATTCCATACTTCTACGAACATCCAAGCCGGGAGCGGAATTCGAACCCACTGAATCCTGTATCGAAGATAAGCTGACTAATGAAAGGAGTTACAAAATTTAGTTTCGATTTAAGAGAAATATAATTTGGCATGAATAAACAGTGTAAATTAACAATAATAGTTTCTAATTTGAAGGAAAAATTCTGTTTAGAACCTGAATAAATACCTTTTGAACAACAAATTTTTTTTTCTTTTGTTAAAATTAATTACTCCTGAAAAGTTGTTTGTATCTTTCAGAAATCCAAATTTTTACTATCCAATTGTAAGTTTAAAAAATTAATTCTTAAAAATAAAATAAAATAAAAATAAATAAAAGTAAATAAATAAGTAAATAATATATATATATATATGTGTGTGTGTGTGTGTGTGTGTGTGTGTGTATATAGTGATATTTGTACACTTCTCTGGTATGGTGTTTTCTGTGGAAATGGGTGGTTTCTATGGGGAACTAGGAGTCGAGCAAAACATAAACTAGGTTTGTACCTGAAAAAGAAACCCATAGAAAAGACAATAAAAAATATATTACTTAAGTGGGTGACGTATAGTTGTAATACGCGTTATGTCCTTAACCCAACTTTTAAATATATAAATTGAATTTGGCTTTTCACCAACTTACGTTTAAATCTTAAAGTAAAAAAAAGACAATAGGCATTAAAATAAAAGAGAGGAGAAGTTACTGAATTAATGGATTTTATTGATATTAATATACAATTTTAAAAATTAATAGAAGACAATTCATTGAATTATTTTTAAAGATAAATATTAATAAAAAAAGGAGAAAACAAAAATGGACTAAAAAAGTAAGACGATTATGGAGGATGGAAATCTGAGCTCCTCTTCTCGTTTCGGGATCCAGGTTTCTCTCTCTCCTCCATCCTGTCTGTCCGGATGAGAACCGCCAGTCTGGGAAGCAAGTCAAGTCTAAGTGCAAGATCAAGTCTAAGTGAAGAGTATCTCTTGCGTCTGCAGGGCTGAAACGGCTGGCAACCGCTGATGGGTGGAAAACTCATCAACATTCCAATGGCCTGGTGGCACGGTAGAAAACCGCCAAGCGCAGGACTAAAACACACCAATGTGTGGAGTGGGGATATGTCATATCATGAAAAGGGCGAATTTATAAAACTATTGCAATGCAGCGCTCGCCAAGGAGAACGCCAAGTGACGCTCCTGGTATGTGTGATGTCATCTGATTGAATATCCAGAGCGGCTTATGCGATAAAAAAATAGGTTTTTCGCCTCACCAACGTGATAATTGGGAGCATGGCAGGAAAGTTACAAACAGGGAATTTTTAAGGGAAGCTTATAGAATTAATGGAAACTAAATGGAACAGAATTAAAATTAACTAAATGGAACGTTATGACAACTTCTACCTTAAAGTATTAGCGTGATATATCAATGATATCATTTTTAATTTGGGGATATATTGCGATATTAAATTTCTGTTATCATCCAGCCCTAGTTAACATCAGGAGAAAAGTGAGCCACAACATGTGCGAAATATCTTCACTTTCAAGGAAGTCTCCACCAGAACCACACGGTGATAAAATATGTTACCATCCTGGAATATGAATCCATGATCAACAGCACCTGGAAACAAACGAACATGAGGTTCAAGTACTTCGCCTCTGATGTACCTTGTTTAGCCCTCGTGAGCAGAGCAGTAGACCGTAAAGCTCCAAATCAAACCAAACCTTTTTACCTTGTAGAAGAAACAGACCCTGGCTTAAAGATGTGGAGTTCTATGCGGTCATCCAGCATAATACCTGCCAGCACCATGACTCTCTTTGAAAATATGTCTTTCCGTTATGTGTCCTGGGTGTTCCACGCTCTCTCCATACTGTTATCTGATAAAAATCTGTGTTCAGACTGAAGAGGGAATCGTCTTCGAACATCACATCGGCACAACATGCACTCCAGAGCTTATGTCCCAAAATTTAAACAAGCCAGTTTATAAGCATGCTTAAGGGAATGCAAACTGCTAGTCGTCTGGAATACAGATCAACATGATTGAGTGTCCTGTAAACTGTTTACCTCGAAACTCGTATTCCTGGTTCGTCTCTGAGCATAGAACCTATTTCTCTGGCACAACTGTATCCCTGACGTTGCACAGTTATTGCCAAATACTGGCTTTGTTTAAATGCTATTCTTGGACAACATTGTACTGGTGGTCGGGTAACATCTGCCCTATTTTGAAACCTCTGCCAGTTTTTTGGTCACACATTAAAGTACATCCAGAATACAAAGCCCTCGCTTGTGCCTTATAAAGACATTTTAGAAAATTGTTTTTCAAAGGTATTTTACTTCGTTAAAAGTTAATAGTAGGATTAGGAGACATTAAAAACCTTACATCATAATTTAACAATATACTGATATCAGAATTATATTTTGATAATTTGATAATTTTTAAACTTTTTTAAAGCTTATTTCCTTATATAATTATACAATATGCCTTATGAAGGCATTTTAGAAAATTGTTTTTCAAAGGTATTTTACTTCGTTAAAAGTTAATAGTAGGACTAGGAGATATAAAAAGCCTTACATCGTGATTTAACAATATATCGATATAAAAAATTATATTTTGGTAATTTTTAAGCTAGTTTTAAGTTGTGTTACCTATCATTGTACAGTGTGCCTTACAAAGACATTTTAGAAAAATTGTTTTTCAAAGGTATTTTACTACGTTAAAAGTTAATAGTAGGACTTGGCCATATTAAAAATCTTACTTCATAATTTAACTATATGTTGATATCAGAAATTATATTTTAATAATTTTTAAGCTTGTTTTAAGCTTATTTCCTTATATCATTATACAGTATGCCTAGTGAAAAGAGTTTAGAAAATTATTTTTCAAAGGTATTTTACTTCGTTAAAAGTTAATAGTAGGACTAGGAGATAATCAAAACCTTTCACCATAATTTAGCAATATATTGATATCAGAAATTATATTTTGATCATTTTTAAATTTATTTTAAGCTTATTTTCTTATATAATTATACAGTATGCCTTATGAAGGTATTTTAGAAAATTTTTTTCAAAGGTATTTTACTTCGTTACAAGTTAATAGTAGGACTAGAAAACATTAAAAACCTTACATCATAATTTAACAATATATTGATATCAGAAATTATATTTTGATAATTTTTAAGCTTATTTTCTTATATAATTATACAGTATGCCTTATGAAAGTATTTTAGAAAATTGTTTTTCAAAGGTATTTTACTTCGTTAAAAGTTAATAGTAGGACTAGAAGACATTAAAAACCTTACATCATAATTTAACAGTATATTGATATCAGAAATTATATTTTGATAATTTTTAAGCTTGTTTTAAGCTTATTTTCTTATATATTTATACAGTATGCCTTATGAAGGTATTTTAGAAAATTGTTTTTCAAAGGTATTTTACTTCGTTTAAAGTTAATAGTAGTACTAAGAGATATTAAAAACCTTACATCGTGATTTAACAATATATCGATATAAAAAATTATATTTTGGTAATATTTAAACTAGTTTTAAGTTTTATTACCTTATATTATATCATTGTACAGTGTGCCTTATAAAGACATTTTAGAACATTGTATTTCAAAGGTATTTTACTTCGTTAAAAGTTAATAGGAAAACTAGGACATATTAAAAACCTTACATCAAAATTTAACAATATACTGATATCAGAATTATATTTTGATAATTTGATAATTTTTAAACTTTTTTAAAGCTTATTTCCTTATATAATTATACAATATGCCTTATGAAGGCATTTTAGAAAATTGTTTTTCAAAGGTATTTTACTTCTATGAAAGTTAACAGCAGTACTGCCCAAATTTGAAAATCTTACATCGCAATTTAACACTATATCAATGTAAGAAAATAGGTTTTGTAACTTTTAAGCTTATTTTAGTTTTATTACATTATAGAATTATTTTTTATCACATTATATCATTATGGTATATACCTAATAAAGACATTTTATAAAAATGTTTTGCAGAGGTATTTTACTTCCACAAAAATTAATAGTGGTACTGGGCGATAAAGTAAATCTTCCATCGTGATTTAACAATATATCGATACGAAAAATTATATTTTTGTCTTTAATCTTTTTTTTAGTTTTATTATCAAGTTATATCATTATACAGTGTTTCTAATAAAGACATTTTAGAAAATTGTCTTTCAAAGGAATCTTACTTCGACGAAAGTTAATAGTCGGAATGGGCGATATTGAAAATATTACATCAGGATTAAACAACATATGGGTATAAGAAATTATATTTTGATAATTTGTAAGTTTATTTTAGTTTTTACATTGTTTTATTACTTTCAGAAGGAAGATATTTGTACACCGGTAACCCATATCGGGCATGCGTTGATACTCAAAGTCGGGAAATCGGAAAGACGATGTTTGTATACCGGCGCGCTATATCACGTATATGTCATTACTCCATCGCACTAAGTCAGGATATCAAGACGATTTCACATCGGAGACTGACGGAGGTATATAATCTATTTAGCTAAATCGCGATGCATCACCGAACTAAAAATTTAGAACTCGTATCACGATACAGCTGGTCACGATTTATCGATAGTTTGTAATACAACGTCCAATCCTAATGCAGAGTAGATCTTTGAATTGCAATTCTTTCACAGACTCACGTATGCAAACAAAATTTACCGTCATTTCGCTGATTCGATTAAATGTCTATATTATTGCGATTTTAAAGCAATTTACCTCTAACAAAATAGACCAAAGTAAACTTCCTTTCTTTATTGTCTTTGATATTGAATACCTAAATAAATGTTTCAAAGATTAGTTTTTGAATATGCTATCCGAAAAACACGATGTTTTGTTTTCCTTTGCAATCTTAGATCTTACAAGCCAGGAACTCTGCTTAATGATAATTCCGAAGTGGTACAGGACACAATCCAGTTTTTGTACCCCCCTCCAAATTTATAGCAAAGAAATAATTGTTTTTTAACGCATCAGGTCATACAGACATTATCCTACCGCCTTAACAAGACTGCGAACCTGTTACTCCTGCACCATCCGAGGAGCACGTGTAGCTTAAGGTATACTATGGACGCCAGTAACTTTACCCCCGTTAGATCCTCGTAATTTAGAAGCAGGGACTAAGCAGAAGACCCCTCATAGGCTTGACCTTCCACCCTGCAGATGTATCGTTTGAGAACTTGGAGGACTTTGTGACCACGAACATATTTTATGTGCCCCAGTCACCTTTAGCGAACTTAGGCCGGCTCCAGCACCGAAGCTGCAAATTTTCAGTTACGAGAACGCTGCGTTTGCCGAATGAGCTACCACGGCTCTCAAACTAATCACATTCACATAAAAAGCATAGCATTTAATTAGGTAACAGAATGAAAATATTATCTGTTTCTATTTTATTCAATATTTACAAATATAAACTATATATTGAATTAGAATTTAATAAACACAGAAACAACTAAAAAAGCATTTATTAATTTGAAGGCAATAGAATGCAAAATATAAGCAACATAATCATCGATCATGCCCTTTTCTTAAAATGTTCACATGAATCTGTGAAAAAAAAAAAAAAAAAAAAAAGAATCAAATACAAATATCAATAAAATTATTTCAACTGTAAACATAAATTCATCCACTGTAACTGTAAACTATACTTCAACAGTAAACTAACTTCAACTGTAAATTATAATTCATCCTCATTTGGTCTTTTAAACAAATTCATTTTTCCAATTCTCCTAAATTCCACAAAAACAATACTTTCGTAAAAGAAAAGAGACGAAAACAGAACTTTTTCACCGATACAAAAACCGAAAACGAAAAATATGTAAACGATAAATGCGAGAAAATAGCATTCGTTCTACGGAAATGAATTCCGGAGCAAAAAAAAATCGAATGATTAATGCGGAAAAACGAATAATGTGGGACTGATAGATAAAGTTTCCATTGTATTAGAATTGACAAAGATTTTTGGCAGCTTTTCAGAATATTTTCAAAATTAATATTTTTATAAAATAAATACTTTCAGAGTTAAAATAAAAAATTATAATATTTTTAATACATCATTTTCAGAAATTTTTTTGCAAGATCATTTGCTATTCAAAGTACACTATTCCCTAATGACCAAAAGTTATTCATAATTAATATTAATGTGAATATTTAATAAAATCCGAGTCAATTTGAAGTTAAACGTGATGTGAGTGTTATTATAACTGACGTGAAGATGCCTTAAACAGTTCTAAGTTGTTAGAGAGGTTGCTTCAGTTCTGAAACAGAATTATGTAGGTGCGAAAGATCTACAAGTTGTCTCACGAACATATTCTCCACATGTCCAATAGGGTTCACCCTCAGACTGCATAGACTATCAATATATTGTCATATATTGATATACACTATTAAAATTCTTCTTTACCAATATATCCCCCGACGGCGATACTGTTTTTCCCACTCGCGTAATAACTTGGATCGCCGAAAGACATCTTAAATATTCCGAATGAAATACATTTTTCAAGATATTCCATTCTTTTGACGTCCGCTTCCCGTGTTTACCCGCATACTTGACACAAACACAAGCCAAAAAATTTGCTCTTAAAGATTTTCAAGTCTCTGTCATCGTCTTTTTTCGATGGCCGAACTGTTAGGGCATTGATCTTTGGTACCAAAGTTAGTTGGTTCCAATCGCACCGTGACATGGGTGTTCGAAGCAGTTCGTGATTTGCTTTAACCCTCTAAGCGGTTAGCACGTACAATTCTACCAAACCGATGTCTTCAAAGCGATTGTCACGTACAATTTTCGACCTCCAAAAACGTCCTGAAAATGGATGTAATGTACATTTCTACCAGTGTTTGAGGTAGGAGGTTCAAGTCGATTGTTTAGATACTGCATCCCATTGGAACAATATTGGGGTATATCAACGCAATTAACCTTGCTGCTCAATGATATGTGCACCTGTTGATATATTTCGATAGCTCGCTACTTGCTCGTTCTTCTATTAATATCGCAAGCGAATGGTATTTTGGTGAATATCGTGACAAAAATTGATTACTCATAATCCTATTGATTTCCTGGAGTATAATAATTTTATATTAAAAAAAGTCACAAAAATCAATATTTTTTTTTTGTTTTGTTTTGTTTTGTTTTGTTTTTTGTTTTGCTTTTTTGTGTTTCGGGGATAAAGATGGCATTAATCAGTGAAAATGTATCGATTTGCAATTCAGCTCTACTTTCTTCGAAGGCTACGTCCAATATATAGAGTCATTTGAAATATCACCATTCTCTACAATATCAGGATCTAAATTTCAGTAAAGAACTGTCTTTTTATTTTTATCTAATTTTATATGTTACTTAATTATTTCTTTATAATAATTTATTAAGTGATTCATTATTAATTTCTAATTCTGCTTTGCTAAATTTCAATGGATTGTCGGAATCTTATTCTTATAAATTTATTAAAAAAAGAAAAAAAGATATCTTTATGAAATTTATTAAATTTATCAGACTGAATATTGTATTCGGAGAGTTCGTGAAACAAAAGTTTAAAAAACTATCATTTATCGAAATTACAAGAGATTAAATTTGTATTATTTTATCTTCTTTTCTTTTTAAATCGAATTGCTTTAAAGGTGGCTGTGTTGTGGAATTTTTTACTTCTTGACAAGAGTGAAAATAATTTGAGAGCAGCTGCTGCTCCATAGAATGAAAAGGTGTTTCTTTTTAAACTTTTAGCTGATAATTTCAACAGAAGATGGCAGCACTTAATTTCAGCGAGAATGACGATTGTTGAAATTCTACTAGTCTAAACCAATTTAAATTTTCTAATTTTTATCGGTAATGTATATAAAAATACAATTTTTAAAAAATCCATCTTAAATTTAAAAACTGGTTTTTTTATTTTTTTCTTAAATAATTCAAAGGCACTACATTGTAATTCTTTAGACACACTTTTATGTAAATGGACTTAAATATTACAGAATGATTGTAGTCTTTCTTCGAATACGAATTTCACTTTATTTTTTTTACATTATTCACTTGTTTAAAATGTTATACTTTAAAAATTGATTAGGATAAATAAGCTGTACTAAATTTATAATCAATTTCAAGACTCAGCTTTATTTTCCGTACGTTTAGAAATGTATGCACGTAATATCATGAAAAAAATATATAAATCAAATGTTAGTTATTAAGTAATCAATAAATAATTGTTTGACCAATTTTCTCGTAGATCATGTTGGTAATTCTTTTTCTGAATATTTTGATTTCTCCGTATTTGCTGCGGGCATCGGCATTTTGATTATCACTTTTATTATATTCTCGCTTACTTTTTATTTATATATTTATAATTTTTTTTTTTTTTAATTTTCGAACAGCTAATTATAGCTGCCTTAAAAGAATAATGTCTGTTAACAGCATTACAGGCGGTATTTTCTAATTTTTAATGTTATACCCGAGGAAAAAATCTTAAATAAAACGTTTTTAATAAAATAATTTTATTTCTTTTAGATTGTGGGGCTATAAACTACATACAGGATATTTCCGGTGATAAGGGATACAATGGAAATATACTTATAGAATATATAAACAGGAATGAAAATTTGAAAATAATAAAATTACAAAATTATGTATATCGTAAATGTTCTTCTTTTATCCAACAATTTCTAATCTGTGACTAGTCCCTTAAATTCATAGGAAAAGAATAATATCATCTTTAACTTGGACTCACGGTTATGTATTTATAAGTACGATTAATATTTCTATTGAAGAACTCACAGACACTCCTTAATAAATAAATATATATATATATATATATATATATATATATATATATATATATATATATATATATATATATATATATATATATATATATATATATATATATATTCTTTTTTCCAAATATACTTTCATCAACTTATATTTAATGAAACTGACGCTAGAGGGCTCTGCTCTTCAAATGCTGATTTCCCTAAACAGTCATTCAAGTTGCAATCATCTTTCTTATCTTGCAGTTATAATAAAAATTCAAATTCACACTTTAAGATTTCCTCTTCTAAATTTCCTCTTATATTTATCTATTGAATCCTATAATGCCATCGACATGGATCTTTGAACTCGATTTATCTCTATTTTCTTCGGTCAAATTCGAGATTAACTATATTTTCTAAAGTATATTTGCTGGAGTTTATTGAGATATGAGATATTCTAATGTAATAATATTAGCTGGGGTTAGGTTTATTAAAAGACTAAACAGAACAAGATTTGAATTTGTTTAAAAATATTCAAGATAACCAACCCTTCTTCTAAATAGGACCCTGGGGTAATATTTGCTCTTCAAAATGGTACTATCTTTTATTAAATAGTGGGATAAAATGAGTTAGTTGATTACCAATTATGATCTGGTTTACACCACAACTAAATAGCCGAGTATAATTTCTTCTCGTAATTACACTCTTAAATTAAAAAAGAAGAAAAAACGACCAAAAAGGAGTTATCCGAAAGGTACGAAAATCGGTATATGTGATGCACATGCACAGAAAAACACAGGAAAGGTTTACCCCTTCCTGCCAACAACGTCTAATACCGTATAACCTCGGTATAACGACCCCTGTGGGACCAACATCATATGGTCGTTGTAACGAAAGGTCGTGGTAACAAATTTGAAAAAAAAAAAAAATTAATTGACCAAAGAAATGATGCAACAGTACATACCTAGAGAACACTTCTATTTATTTGTATTTCCATTACTGAATTTTTGAAAAAAAAGTCTTTGATTGACGCCTGTTTCAAGTTCATTTAGGAATTTTTCATTATCACTGATTCCATATCCGTTAGATTTTGAAGGAAATCTTCAGAATTAAATTGTCCTTCAAAATATTGACGCAAGGCATTGATTGCATTGAAAGCTTCTTTTTCATTCACTTTTTCAAAAGCTTGGACGATTTCTTCTCCGTCGTCGGAAACGCAGATTTCTTCATTTCCGGTAATACGGGCAATTAAATCGTCTTCATTCAAATTTCAAATCAAAAGATAATCGAAGATTTAGTTCTCCCCTTTCGTCACGGTCCTCCCCTCCTTTCCGAAATGCAAAGAGAGAAGTGCAGGTTTTTTGAAGTTGCACCACAGTACAATAATTTTGAAATAGCCCACTTGCTCATGAGTTCTGAAGACTAAAATTGGCGGTCGTTCTAACGAAAAATAATACGCTTGGGGTTGTTGTAATGATTCAAAATTAACATTATTCCTATGGTAAAATAATTGGGACTTTTTAAGATGGTCGTTCTAACGAAGAGGTCGTTAAAAAGAGGTTCTACTGTAGTACTATCGATCATGCCCAAATGTCGAGTGATTCACCGATTAGACTAACCATCTTCTTTGAGCTTTACTGCAAGTCCTCTCTCAAATGCTGACATCTGCGCATATCAATCGCTCACCTGTAAGAAGGCATAGTTACTGTCTACCTGATAACACGGAATGAAATTCGCAAAGAATTTATGACCTGGAATCGAAATTCCTCCTCTTAAATATCCTGCCAGTTAGGCAGATAAGATGCACTGCATGTTCATTCATTGGCCATCAAACTTTAAAAATTTGCATTTTCCGTCGAAACCTGCATGTATATCAATTAGTGTCCAATTTGCATCACATCTTCTCGGGGTGTGTCTCTTTTTTTTTTTCTTTTTTTTTTTCCATTTAAGAGTGTAACTGTCCTTCCATTCTTTAATCAGCATCCCTCTTCATTCCTTATAAACACTTTCGTTTATAAAATGCAAATTCAAAATACAAGAGAGGTTTTATTTCAGTTTTTCCTAACCAGTAATATCTCCCTAAATGATCGCAAGGACTTCTTAGTTTTACTTTCGCCAAATATACTTAAATTTGCCTATAGTTAGTGAAACCAGCTTTAGAGGAATATACTAGGGCAGGGTGCCCAACCCAAATCGTTTGGTGGGTCAAAAAACAATTTACTGAACTGAGGTGAGCAGCACATATAAAAATAAAACCAACAAATTATTCAATATTTTATTATCGTGCAGTATTCAAAATATGCATTTTTACAGTGCCAGCTGCGACTGTACATAAAAGTTGTGTTATACATATATCATAACTACAACGACGATAAACATTAGCTATACTGTATTTATAATCACCCCCAACACCTTACCTTCCTTCCTAATCATGAGGGTTAAAATATTATATTTATAATATAAATATATATTATAGTTTATTCACAAGCACTAACACATGTATTATTTTAAAAATAATGTGAGATTTATTTTTGTATTTTACTAGAAATTTTTGTTAATTTCAAGGGATAATGTAGTCGACGCTCATCGTAGCTGATTGACATTTCTTAACGAATAAATAATATATCTAATAAAAATAAATATGATAATTACACAATTAAAAAAACAGTAAACATGATAAAAGCAAGCTAACGAAGAGACTAGCAAACATAATCTCCAAAAGTTTTAACTGTTGATTTAAGGAAATATAATGCATTTTCCCGTGTTGTCTTGACAAATGTGAACTGATACTTTTGTACGCAACAAAAACGTATAATTTGAATTGCATTACTACTATACTGTTTTATACATCAAATTAAACATTTTGGAGGTTAGAATTTCAAAAGCATCGTTAGCTTGCGTTTTCTAAATAAACAATACCTTAATTAATCCTTTACAATTAATGAAAAACTTCACAATAGCCATAAATATAATTTATAACTTTCTGTCCATATAACTTCCACTGACTGGTCGGGCAGATATAATGCGTTTTCCTGTGTTTTCTTGACAAATATGAACTGGTACTTTTGTAAGCAATAAAAACGAATAATTTGAGTTGCAACACCACTATAGGGAAGAGTGGGGCACCTTGGGACATAGCCCACCTTGGGACACCTTTATTTTCAGGCTTTAATTTGCAACCAGGAATTAGTTCTCATGTGTATTGATAGATGGCCTTCCTCTTCACTTCTCAAAGAATTTTGATGAAAATAGTGCTTATAGGTAAGGAACAATTTCATTTTCTTTGTTTTGAATAACCCAAAATTACATCAATGTGCATTTTAAAAAGTAATTTTTTTGAAAAAAAAATTAAAATATTTAAAAAAAAGTGTATTGTTATGAAAGAAAATTCATTTATTATTATTTCTATGCTAATAAATAAATTGTATTGTTAAGCCTAACTGTATAGTAGTTACCAAAAGATACTATGTAAAATGGGGCAGGTTGGGACACACATAGATGGGGCACCTTGGGACATTTTAAAAAGTGTAAACAAATATCAATTCAAGCAAAATAATTAATATTTTGGTGCCTAATTTTTAATTGATTTAACATGTCAAAATATTAATTTATTAATCTTTTTTTCAGAAAAAATGGTGAGAACAAGAAAAACAAACAGAAAGTATTCTGCTGTAAATGCTAATATGCTTGAATCAGCTGCAAATATAAGATTTGTTAAAAATGTATTAACTTGAACAATTTTCAGCTATTTCTCTTTTATAACAGTTAATAAAAATAATTTGAACAGTATTTTGTATTTGTTGTTTAGTGTCCCAACCTACCCCATACAGTGGGGCAGGTTGGGACATTGGAAAGGTATTTTATTTCTTTTATTACTCTTTAACTAAATGAGATATTAAGTAGGTTTAATGTTTATAAGAAGCAGATATGATGACAATATATGCATGCATACTTATTTTTTTCAATTAGCTTTAAAAAAAAATTCATAAAAATGTTTAACTGAAAAGTGTCCCAAGGTGCCCCGGTCTCCCCTACTGTTTTATACATGAAATTAAACAATTTGGAGGTTAGAATTTCAAATGCATGGTTAGCTTGCGTTTTCTAAATAAACGATACCTTAATTATTCCTTTACAATTAATGATAACTTCACAATAGCCATAAATATAATTTATAACTTTCTTTCCATACCACTTACGCTGATTTGTCGGATGGAGCACGTGCACGTAATGGCGAGTCAGCTGGTTGATAAGTAATGGCCGATTGACAGAATATTCTAGAACACTAAAAATTTCAAAGTAACTTGTTCAAACCCTACTCAAAAACCGAGTTTACGTTGTTTACTACCAAGTCTTAACGTACATAATATGATATATATTATTGCAAACATTAACAACTAAAATTCTATGTTTCAACAGTATAGAGTCAAAATGACTAAAACTATATAGACAGTTGAAAACCTCAATTGGGCAACAAAAAGTTTTTAAATGGGCTGCGGGTTGGGCATGCCTGTACTAGGGAAATATCAATCTCTCCTAACATGAAATCAGAATCATTTAACTCCTTTACAATAACTTGTTTTAGAGGTGAAAAATCTTATTATATTTTGTATTTGTTGTTTAGTGTCCCAACCTACCCCATACAGTGGGGCAGGTTGGGACATTGGAAAGGTATTTTAATTTCTTTTATTACTCTTTAACTAAATGAGATATTAATATAGGTGTTAAACGTTTATCAAGAAGCAGATATGATTGACAATATATTCATGCAATACTTATTTTTTCAATTAGCTTTAAAAAAAATCATAAAAATGTTTAACTGAAAAGTATCCCAAGGTGCTCCGGTCTCCCCTACTGTTTTATACATGAAATTAAACAATTTGGAGGTTTTTAGAATTTCAAATGCATGGTTAGCTTGCGTTTTCTAAATAAACGATACCTTAATTATTCCTTTACAATTAATGATAACTTCACAATAGCCATAAATATAATTTATAACTTTCTTTCCATACCACTTACGCTGATTTGTCGGATGGAGCACGTGCACGTAATGCGAGTCAGCTGGTTGATAAGTAATGGCCGATTGACAGAATATTCTAGAACACTAAAAATTTCAAAGTAACTTGTTCAACCCTACCCAAAATAACCGAGTTTTACGTTGTTTACTACCAAGTCTTAACGTACTTAATATGTGTTGATATTTATTATTGCAACATTAACAACTAAAACTCTATGTTTCAACTGTATTTAGTCGAAAGGACTTATAAAACTATATAAACAGTTAAAATCGTCAATTGGAAGCAAAAAGTTTTTAAATGGGCTGCGTGCGGGTTGGGGCATGCCTGTACTAGGGAAATATCAATCTCTCCTAACATGAAATCAGAATCATTTAACTCCTTTACAATAACTTGTTTTAGAGGTGAAAAATCTTATTAATTGATTGTTACAGGGAATGACTTTTAGTTAACGTACTGCTTGTGTTCAAAATTAATAATTTGAAAATTTAAAATACATATCATGAAATTCAAAACAGTAGCCAGAGACCAAGAATTACCCCTGTACCAAATTTTCAGACTTTAAGATTTACTACATGTATAAAAGATATACTTGTGTTTGTTATTCACCTTTCGCTAGATAATTATTTTCCTATGTAAATTTCTCAAGTGTTTTAGTATTATAAACTATGTATTCAGATTATATATATCATAGATGAATAACGTGCTGTCTTTATAAAATTTAGCTCGTGTATGAATTCATATTTAATTATACAGATTTAAGACCATTTGAAATTTAAAAGAATTGTATTGTCAGTTTTTTTATAACTAAGTTTTATTTTTCAAATATATTTCTTCATAATGTAATAAATCTATTTAAAAATAACTGCACATTATTATTTTGATTTGAAGTGGTATCTACAGATGTAGAAAGTGTATAAAAATAATTTATCCCGGCCTTGGTGTAGAATTACAGGTCTACATTTTCTACACGAAGGATAATGGAAGAGACCTTCTGCTCAAAGCCAATTTTGAAAGGCTACAAATATGGTACTCGAATCAATGAACTCAAGTAACAAATAGTAGCGACCTTGTAAAAATAATTAAAGATCAATATTATCATAAGTTACTGCCTTTATGCGAATAAAAAATATTTTATGCTGCAACCTTTTATATTTAATTATAAATAGATGACTTATTCTTTTATTTCTTCCGTATAATGTAATAAATGGATAAAACTGTACAAAAATATAATGATTTCACAAAAGTTGCATTTACAGGTAGGCAGCCTCCTTTAATACTGCCAAATTTAAAAGTACATCTGATGCTAAAAAGATTTTCAAACTCTGATGTATATGATACATTAAAAAATTATTGTATAAAAACAAAACCTTGAAACCTCCTATTAAATTATTTCCTAGCTATAGATTTTATGAGATAGCTGAAAAAAAATTGCATGGAGCTAGCACCAAAAAATGTTGCAATTCGATATAAATATACCAAATCGGTAGTGCAAAACAGTTATTTTTATACATTGTCTACTATTTGTTTTTTTTATTTTTTACTCCAATTATTTTTTATGATTATTTCTGTTCTATTCATTTATTTAATTTTCTAAATAAGATTTCTGGATGACAATAGGATGATCAAGATAAGTACTAATACATTTACTAAAACATGTGGAATTATTTTTTTTGTTAAAATTTTCTTAAAAATTGGATTTATAACATAAATTTTCTTTTTATAAAATAATGGTTTTTCTTTTCTAATTATGTTTTATACTAGTGTTTTTATTTTCTTAATTATTAGTTCTTTTAAAAAAATAGCTGTTCCTGAATTTACCCTTTGTTTGACTTCCGGCATAATATCATAATCTTTGGAGACAAGTGAATCAAATAATTAACTCTTAAAAATTATTCACAAACTAATAAAACTAAGACATTACAGGTTTTTATTTATATATTTAAAAACTTCTTTACAATCATTGTTATGGTTTTCTTACCATTTATACCAGGAAGTATTATACATCATTTAAAATGTAAAGAACCTTGGGAAACATGATCTCGAACTAACCAAAGCAGTTAAACTGAGTTGAGTAAAGTTAAAAATTTACAGAAGATGAATGCCTAGTTCTAGAAGAACCTCCTCAGCATTTGGCCGCTCCACAGCACTTGCAATCTCCACACTGGCATTTCTGTCCTCGTTGACAGCACCTGCAGGTGTCACAGCGACATCCGGCACTGCATTTGGAAGCAGCCGAGCAACAACGGCACTTTTCGCAAGTGCAGTTTGATCCACAGGGTCCACCAGGCATTTTCAGAAAACAGTAGTTACGTTAACGAAGAGAGATAAATCTGGTAGTACCTAAAACAAAAGTTTCATCGATTTAGTTACAAATTATATAGCACATTCTATAGCACAACACAGTTATAAAATATAGCACAACACAGCACAGTTATAATTATATAGCACAGTTGGCATAGCTCGGAGATTGGCAAACTTTTGAGTGAGGAGTACCAAATTGTTAATGAAGCATGATAACGAAAGTATTAGAGAGCCATTGCTTTTTATTCAATGGCGTGACAGCCCCAAGTGACCTTCCTTAGAATTCCATCCCAAACCGTCTTGTTCTTGGCTAAGATTTTCAAATTCGTCCCCTCTTATAGCTTAATGGTCCTTTTCTAAGCAGTCAATCAACCAAAGTTTCCCTCCTTTTTGCGGTTCCGAATGGTTTATTCAAAAACATCTTTTTGATGGCTTATTTGTCGTCTAAACCATTAGATGTCCTGCCCACTTGAACTTTCGTATTGTAATGAATTTAATGATATCTAGCTCTTTAAATTATTTATTGAAGTTTTATAATAGGTTCTTTCCCCAAAAATTATAACAAGAGAGCCGTTTTCATGCATTATTTTCTATTGATACAATACAAGAGTCTGAAACGCCACATACACCAACAAAACAACACAAAGCAAATTATTTTTTAATGCATGCTAAGGAAAACTTTTTTTTTTTTTTTTTTTAAGAAAATGCAACGAATGTAGTTATAATATGACGTAACGACTTGAGCTCACTAAGTTTTCAGCATTGAAAACTATTGTCTACACCAGGAGTAGTCAAACGGAAATCTTCCAAAAAAATTTTGAGACCCTGGTTGGAATTCTCGAAATTTTTAATTAAAACAAATATCTCATTTATTATAATGAATACGATATTATTCGATTGGTTTATTGATTATTCTTATAAATATAAATGTTTATCTTTAAAATTCTAGTTATTGTATTATTAACTTATGAATTTTAATAATAACTACAATAAAGATTCAGTTCAATGTCCTATTTACTATATGCACATAACATGGAACAAAACGCATGTACTATGCGTCCAGCTGAGTGTTTTGATTGGCTTAAAATATTTACTGGTGGCCAAAAGTTAGCAGATGCACTAAACATTTACCTATATGCACAGAGAACATGTAAGTTAACCCTTTTTAAGCCTGTGGGAAATATACTTCTCCATTTTTTAATTGTTTTTGCAAGTCATTTTACCACCTCTTTAATTTCTGAGAAGAAAAAAATTATTAACGTTTGATTTCCAACATGATTTTAACAATGGTTTTAGATAATATATTTACTCTTTTTATTTTATATACAAATTATTTTATAGATTACAGTTTTTTATATGTTTTTATAAATATATCTAATTTCAACATAAAAATAAGAAGCATAAAATACCCATTTGGCTTTGGTAAGCATACTTGCTACCAATTAAAAGTTAAAATCCAACTTACTTAATATTATCATCTAAATGAATTTATATTTTAAATCTTTTGTTTTTTAATTGTTAAATATAAAGACAGTAGTATAAACATGATATATAATATTATTTTATAATTATCATCTAAATGAATTCATTTTTTAAAACCATTTTCATTATCACATGTTAAATATTGGAAGTATAAACTGATATACAATTAGAAAACATATATTAATCAAATTTTTTAATTTTTTTTTTATCATTTTTTTTTTTAAATCATTCTCAATTCAAAAAACTATCACATGTTAAAGTGATACTGATATTTCAGTTATAAATATATATAAATTTATTTACTTAATATTTTTTAATTTTATTTTAATGAATATTTTTTTTAAAATATTTTAAGTTTTTAATATACCATTGCTAGGAAAAAACCTTAAATGACCTTATAATGGGTACAATAAGTGGGACTAGATGTCCTGTGACTGAATGAGGGGAGAGGGATACCGAGAAGAAGTCTTTCAAAATTGAGTCTATTCAGATATGATATCCTTACACCTATATTATACACTTTACAACTTTGAGCTTTAACCCTTTGCTTTTGAGCAGGTTTTTTTTTATCTTACTCAAATTTACAAAATTATTATTGCAGTTTTATTTTATCCCAATACAAACATATTAATAAAATATTGAATGGTCAGGAAGCTACTGGGTTTTCGTTTTCCTAAAATATATTTTATGACTAATAAACAAAAGCAACAATATTTTAAATTATAACAAAGTAACAAAAAGAAAATCCTTTTAATGGCTTAGCTTTGACTGTATTTTATTACAAAATATTTTTACGTCCGGAATTATTGTTGAAATCTTCAACCTAATATCATCTTCAAACTTCAAAAAGAAAGAAAACTAATATGCTAAGTAATGCATTCTCTAATAATGTACTTGAAGCACGTTACTTTTATGAAATTTAAAATGTCATTTTATTCGCAAATCAATTTTTTTTCCGGATGGCAAATTTAGTTTGAAGCAAACGTGAAAGCAGTCTTGCTTTGAAAGCGTGCAAACATGTAACAAGTTCAGCATGACAAGTCAGCAAGTTTGAAACAAGACTACAACATGTCTAAGAATTTTCGTTTGCTTCAAGGTTGTCATGCCAAGGTTGCCACAGTTTTGCAGCAAAATAGCGTTAAAAAATAATGGCAGCTTTAGATTCCGTCTAACTTGAATGAGTTCTGCTGCAAGTTTGTCGCGTCAAATTTGTTATGATTATCCAGAAAAAAATCAAACTTGCTGCAAGTATGTGCTATCTGGGTTATATTTACTTTTCAATCAAAGTCCCTTTAAAAATTCAATCTTTTATAAAAATTAATATTTTACTAAAATTTTACCGCTTTGATTAAGTAAATAGCGATCACTTGCAGAACTCCTGTCAAATTTCCAAGAACCCTAGGATTTCGTGGAACCCTTTAAAAATTCAATTTTTTATAAAAATTAATATTTTACTAAAATTTTGGTGCTTTAACTAAGTAAATATCACTTGCAGAACTCCTGTCAAATTTCCAAGAACTAGGATTTCGCTGAATCCTTTCAAACTTCAATCTTTTATAAAAATAAATATTTTACCAAAATTTTGCCGCTTTGATTAAGTAAACAGCGATCACTTGCAGAACTCCTATCATATTTCCATAAATCCTAGGATTTCGCGAAACCCTTTAAAAATTCAATCTTTTATAAAATTTAATATTTTACTAAAATCTTAGAGCTTTAACTAAGTAAATATCACTTGCAGAACTCCTGTCAAATTTTCATTAACCCTAGGATTTCGTGGAACCCTTTAAAAATTCAATCTTTTATAAAAATTAATATTTTACTAAAATTTTGGCGCTTTAACTAAGTAAATATCACTTGCA
>CM063508.1:116903785-116921285 GCA_032207245.1 Pardosa pseudoannulata
AGAAAAGCCGAAATGATAATTATTTTACATTTCTCTACTTTTAAGAGCCGTATGACCCCTTAATAGAAAATAGATTGATTGATAAAAAATGAGTCAACCAATAGTATTTCTTAAAAATGCTCCTAATCCACAGCATACTAACCAAATGATTTTATTTTTCTTATTTTATCTTTAGAATTTATATAGAAACAAAACTGGGTATCGATTTTCATTCGCGTTAAATGCTAGTAATGTAACACAATATTTTCGTGTTATACAATATTTTAGAAACAGTTTTCCCCGTTACCGGGTATTGAATCTTTCTAACTCGGGAAAATAATTTGCGATTTTAAAAATCATCTCCAGTTTTTTTAACAAACACGTTAATATAAAATCTTCACATTTTGAATTGTTGTTCTTGTTTCTCATGCCACTTAGACAAACCAAGCATGATTGAGACTGCAACTCTCGTATTAAGGCCAAGGGTGCCTTAATACGTAAGCCTTTCGTTTTAATGAGCACCATTAACCCTCTGACTGCTCAATTTGTAAACCCAGATCTCTTTAAAAATTGCGTATTTTTTTGTTGCATAGATTAAGTATATATATATATATATATATATATATATATATATATATATATATATATATATATATATATATATATATATATATATATATATATATATATATATATATATATATATATATATATATATATATATATATATATATATATATATATATACACACACACATATATATATACACACACACACACACACACACACACACACACACATATATATATATATATATATATATGTGTGTGTGTGTGTGTGTGTTATATATATATATATATATATATATATATATATATATATTATATATGTATGTATATATATATATATATATATATATATATATATATATATATATATACATATATATATATATATATATATATATATATATATATATATATATACATATATACATTTTTTTTCTAAAAAATATTTTTTATATTGACTTTTATCATGAGAAACTAAGCTTTCAGAAAAAGTAATTTCAAGTGTTATCACATAAAAAAATTATTTTTTTTAATAAATTTCAGTTGAAATACAGTTAATTTCTTTTTATAACATACTATCTATAATTCTATTATCTAATATAACTATATTTCTAGTCATATAATTCTATTTATTACTAAATTAAATGTCTAATACTGTATATAATTTATTCCACTGGTTAAACGGTGAAAAGGCGAAATGTGCTTCTTAAAAAAGGAAGAAAAACACATGCCCGTGGAAATCGCGGGATGAGCAGTCAGAGGGTTAAAGTGAAAAAATAACTTCTCTCAAGTAGGTCCTCGTAATTTTGAAGCCGAGACCAAGCAGAAGACCCATAGACTTGGCCTGCCACCCCCAGAGGTATTAATTGAGAACTTGGAGGACATTGTAACCACGGACCTATTTTACGTGTCCCAGTCACCTTTAACGAACACGGCGGCTCTTAGTCCGACTCGAGTTCGGAACCCACAACCTTTCAGTTACGAAATCGTTGCCTTTGCCGACTGAGCTACGCGGTTCACAGTTTTGAATAAGAAATGCATAAAAGTATTGCACCAGAAACGTTTTCAAACTATTGATGCAATACAAAAATTGTCAAACTGGAGGATATTTTTTATAATTTAAAATAAAGATGTATGACAATATAAAAAAATGATTCAGTGCAGTAAATATTATTATGTTATTTGAAGAATATCTTTCGCTGATGAAGCGTATACCTAACTTGACTTTTTTAGAATAAAAAATCATTTCATATTTTTGGTCGAAATCTGGCATTTAAAATTGTCTCTTGTCACCTTAACGAAGTCTCTAAATCCCTAAAAAAAATTCGTAACCTGAAAAGGTAGATTAAAACAAGTTTTCATAATGTAATACTTCTGAAAGCGATAATTCTGCTTTCAGGATTATTGCAGCTTCACAGATACTGTCTCCATGCATTTCCATTTTATTTTAGAAGTATGCATTTCTAAAAAATTTAAAATATACGTAGGGAAAATTTCAACGATTGTTCTTGTATCTGGTTTTTAAGTACAATGTTGAGTTAAGTTTCCGTAGCTTGAATTTTTTTTTCCTTTTTTTAAAATTATGAAGATAACTCCTTGAAAAACCTGAACAAATAAAATATGTCGGTCAAAATTTCTGTTTTAATAGGTACAAACTCTTCCTATATTAGAGGTCTCACTCATATTTGCTGTGGTCTACATGCGGCCTGCTAGTTGGACACCCATGTACTAGATCAGTGGTGGTAAATCTATGACCCATGAAAAAGGCATTCACCCACGAAGCCTTTTTAAATAACTTGCAAGTTGATTTTAATAAACTTATGTTTAATATAAAAAAACCATAGACAATCAAAAATGAATAGTATTTTTTAAATGTTTTGTAATTAAAAACACAGTAGTAAAAAATACGTTAAAACACTCTTCTTTCTGATTAGTGAAGAAAGCATCAGGAGAAATAACAAAATTAGATGCAATATTCTGATTTCAAATTGTATATTGGTTAGCGCAGTTGTACATTGGTTAGATCCCACCCGATGTGCTTCGTGCCGATTCCCGAGAAAGGTTTGGATCTATTTGTGTTGTCCTTTCATTGAGAGCAAAGTTACCCTACATATATGGTGCTCCCACAATGAAAAGAAAACAAAAACTAGCGGCTTTTTTGCAGTCAATGTTATTAATGAAAGTAAGTGCTACACATTTAAAAAAAAGAGAGAGAGAGAGAGAGATTTAGTATTCTACCAAACAGAAAAAATACCAATTAGATTTTTATAAAAGTGCAAAAGCATAAATAGCAACCAACATAAAACTATCACATATTAAATATAAATAAGGAAGTATGAACCGATATATAATCAGAAAATATATATAAACTTACAAATGACTTATCCTGTACAGACCTAAGTGAATACAAAATAAGTCAAACATCAAATAACAGTCAAAACTTTGTTTATTGCTTTTCTAATGCAGCTGACAATACAAGCACATATACCCCAGTCAAAACTAAAAAGACTAAAATCTAAAGCTGTATCCAGAATTTAATTTCGAAGGAAGGCTTGATCTAGACTGAATATATTATATGTATTTATTTATTGATTAAAAGTACATAAAATTTATTAAAAGACCAATATTAATATTAAATAACAATAATAACATTAAAAATTATGTAAAGCTTAATATATATACATAAAAGTGAATGCCCGATCTCGTGTACCTTCTTGAAACTTTTTAGACCCAATCTTGTGTTTGACTTCTAGAAACCGAAATTTAAATACATACATTATAACAAAATTGTAGGGTTTATTAAAATAAACTTTTGGGTTACTTCCGGCAATCCGAAATAGCAGTTAACCTGAAACTTCTGGTTACTATCCGGTTAAAATCTGATTGTAACTATGTATGGGTGTATATATTCTCACGAATGGCTGGACAAGTAAATGCTCGGAAGGTATCAAAATATGGGAAATGATCCGAGGAGGTTATTTCTATCATTTACATTCTGAAGTTTTAATTAGCTAAAAATATTAACTCAAAACTGATCATAAACCCGTTTAATAATGTGATACATTAATTTCCACTGTTGACTTGGAGAGAATCAATGAGTACTTTCCCATTGCTGCCATCATATCTCCCAATATTTGGTATTTCGCGTAACATATATATATATATATATATATATATATATATATATATATATATATATACATGGAATATGGCGAGATTCCTCAAAAAGCACAACACATTTTATTTCTGGTGACAATGCATCAAATCAATACAACAGGCAAGATCTTTTAGAACTTCGTGCATATACACTTTTTAAGTAGGGATTTCTCAGGTAAAAAGACTACGAATAATACCTAAGCACATTTGATCATGTAATAAAAAAATACTCATGTTTAAAGAGAACGCATGTATGAAGACAACCAAATGAATTCATGGACCCTGCAAGTCAACAGGAAACTGGTGGAGGCTCTGTGAAAGTATGGGATGCGTGCAGTTGGAATGATATGGGACCCCTGATACATCTAGACACGACTCTGAAATATGACACGTCCGTAAGCATCTTGTCTGATCACCTGCACCCACTCATGTCCATTGCTCATTCCGATGGACTTGCGGAATTCCAGCAGGACAATACGACGTCCTATACGTCCAGAATTGCTACAGAGTGAGTCCAAGAACACTCGTCTGACTTTAAATACTTCTGTTGGCCACCAAAATCCCTAGACATGAACATTATTGATCATATCTGGGATGCCTTGCAACGTGCTGTTCAGAAGAGATCTCCACCACCTCGTACTGTAAAAGAATCATGGACATATCTGCAGGATTCGTGGTATCAATTACCTCCAACACTACTCAGACATTAGTCGAGTCCATGCTGCATATTGTTGCGGAACTTCTGCTAGCCGCTACCCTACAAGATAATATTAGGCAGGTGTACCAGGTTTTTTGGATCTTCAGTGTACTTAAAAATCTTCATTTGTTTTACAAAAGTAAGAACAAAATCACGTCTAACGAAAATGGTTACTTTTATTTTCTATGAGTATAAAAAAATATTGGAAAGGCTATTCCCGATTTTTCGTTAATACAGGCACCAACATTTATTTTATTTCACAGAAAATATTGAAATGAGTAGTTTGCCGGCAGTAAAAAAAGTCATTATTTATTCAACATCCTATGTGAATAGGATAACACTATCGTAATTAAATATGCAATAGATTAGCAAAAAATTATTCTTTTATGTGTTTTGATTACTTATAAAAATGTAAATTAAAACGTTAGTATACATTTTTTAAATGTAAATTCAAACGGTTCTGCAAGAGAGCATAAATCACATCCTTTTCTACCGCTCTCCAAGATACAGAAATTAACAGAATATTGTTCAGTATTTGGTTGAACCCGGTATAGTTCGAAATAGAATCCTCCTTTCTTTCTTATTCTTAAAAAATTAGCTTTATTCGTTAAATAATTGTAAATGTAGTCACTGACTACAAACCAAAAGACTGATATCAATTTAAAGAGTATAGTTACAAAATTTTCTATATAAGCATATGTGGAATTATAATAAATCATTTGCATCACTCAACTGAGTTTTTCTAGTTGTAAAACATTTTAAATCTATGTATTCTGTCAAGAAATGAAATTTTAAAACCAGAATAAACTTTTTATACATATATAGTTATCGAATATTAAAATATTCCACACAGAAATATAAGAGGAGAGTTAATTATTTTTATTTAATATATTCTTAAATAGAGCAATTTGTGGCAACGTCACGAAATACTATAATGCCGTTCACATTCATTTTAATGTGTACAACAGCCAATAGACATACAATAAACTTCAGTTCCGTTTGAAACTAAAGTCAGAATTGTCATAAATTGAGATGTGCCCTGCTGCGTGAAATCGCCTTATTAAATCTCAAATAATTAACCTATATCAGTAGTGGATAAATGCAGCTTTAAAGTCATATGCGGCTCTTTTGACACTACAGTGCTGCTCTCACGCTTAGTTTGTAAATACATTTATTTAAGATGTTGTTGTTGTTGTTGTGTGTGTGTGGGTATATGTATGAATGTATATGTATATGTATATATACAATATTCGTCAGTGAAATAATTAAGATTAAAAAAGTAGCTAAATAACTAAAATTGTTAGAATGAAGGTAGTGCAGCTGCAGCACCGGTCTACTTGAATAATTGAGTTTCGGAAACTCTTGCTCAGGTGTTGCAGCTGCAACACAGTTCTTTAGTAAATAAGTTCGAGAAAGTCTTGAAGAATGACGGCATTGCAGCTGCAACACAGATCTATATTTATAACTGGATTTGAGAAACTCTTACCAGAATGAAAGCATTGCAGCTGCAACTCAGTTATCCTTCAATAATTGAGTTTTGGAAACTCTTGACAGAATCAAAATACCTACACTTAAAGAAGCTACTTGCCTTCGAATTTCCATGTTTTTTTATACAACTTTAAAATCAAAATATTGCTCACAGTTGTGTAATTATCATCTTACAGAACTTTTGCAAACGGCTGTAACAAATCTTAGTGCAAAATTCAAATTTTTTGAAAAACCTTGCTTAAATATTTTACATTTTATCTACATATTTTTTATTATATTTTAACTTTATCAATGTAGTTCTGAAGCAATTATTTTGTAAAATTCTTTCGTTTAATTATTGAATATTATTATAATATATTTGTGTATTTTATATAGCATTTAAGACTTGTGCGCCCTTCTTAATTAAATTGAAAAATAAATTTATATATTCAATATTATGTAATACTATCGTGTGACTCCTTATAAGGTTTATAAATGTGAAATGCGGCTCTTTTTGATCTCATGCGTGTCTACCGCTTCCTATGTAATACCATTTTCATCCCAACGAAGCTTCTGCTAAATTATTGAGGCATGCGCAAAGCAGTGGTACGAGTGAGTGAGCTCATGGCATTTTATAACTACTCTGCGCTTCTTTTCCTCTACTTCCTTCAGCTGACATTTCTGGTTCTGCGGTGAAAAAGCAAAAATGAACTGTAGAGTATTCCAATAGATGGCAGCACTTATCTCCTTTGATATTTTCCGACTAGTTGAATCAACTGAGGATTTTCCAATCGAAGGCCCTATTTCAGTAAATACAGGGAAAGGAAACCTATTTGAATGCATTTAAATATTTTTAGGTTTAACGACCTAAGCATCTGGGTCATTGATGTTTGTATTTAGTTGGAACTTAATGACAGTTACAGCATTTTAAAGTTTAAATAACAGACAATAGGGTTAAAAACATTTTTTTAAAAATTTGTTATCGTTCTTTTCTATTACTGTCTCATATAAATTTGATGATGAAGCATAAACGTCCCACTCTGACAATTCTCTTTTTTAATAGTAAAAGGCACGCAATAACATAAGGCATACAAAAAGGCAATTCTTATTTTGCTAAAGTCGATTACTTTCAAAATGGGTTTTTTTTTAAATAGATATTTTTCTTGTTTTTTAAATAACAATGTAAATGGAAACTTTGAGCAGCAGCGTAGCGAATGTGGTCAAAGCGCGCCCATGGAAACCTTTAGGTGTGGGAAAATCCCTATCGTTAAATTACTAAAGATCGTTTACCGTGAAAATATTAAGGAAATTTAGATTTTTTTTTATGAAAGTTGATGCTAAAAATGCTTTTCTTTGGAAAAATTTTTTAAAAAATCGTACTATAACAGTTATTTTTAAATAATATTTATTATAATCTTCGATCAACAAAAATTTTTTTTCGGTTAATAATCTACTTTTTAGGTAAAAATTTGTCCTTACAGTAACCCATCGTTACATCGCGCTTATGGGGAGATAAGCAAAATGCACGATAGATGTGAGGCCACGACATATTCGGGAAAATTGGAGGGAGAGATTGAAAAAAACTACTTTTAGGAATCTATGCACTCAAAATTCAATAATAAAATTAGTTGTGTGAGAGCAATAAGAAAAAAAGAATCATTTAAATAACAAACACAGAGGAAGTTCCATTTACTTTCTTAAATTTTATACACAAAAATGCATGTAGTTTCACACTTTTCATTCCACAGAAAAACAAAATATAAGACAGAAAAAACGCGATATACAGGAATGATTGATACATCCAGGCACGATGTGACTAGGAGTTGCTGTATTGGATTTCAAAGCATATATTCGGAATTTTGTTTTATAGTTTGTAAAAGTTTAAATTTTGGTAAAAAAAAAAAAAAAAAAAAAAAAAAAATCTCTTTGCAGCTTCATATTTTCTCTCTCTAGATAGAAAGGTCTATCTTTATAAAAAGCTATTTACAGTATAAAGGAGCAAATTTGACTTTTGCAACGGACGGAAAATTTGGTTCTACCCCTTGGTGTCAGGAATCTAAACTAAGCCATTTATTTTGAGTTATACAGGTCAGTCATATTAATGTGGCCACTGCTTACTTTCGACGTCAATGTTAAATAGCCAATCACAGTAAATTTAATGAATATATAAAGTATGTTGTAGACATTTAGATAGTGCCACAAATTGGCACTATCTAAAGTCAGCTACTTGTCAAATGTGGTGCACCACAGACCATAAATGGCAAAGGTGACCGATGGCTGCGGAGATGCATTCGGGCAAATAGACATGCAACTTTTGAGCAATTGACCGCTTAGATGAACCAAGCGGCTGCTAGTCTACACAAATACGGTTTAGCGAACTTTTCTGCTTATGGGCCTCCGCAGCAGATACTTGGTTAATGCATTCATGCTGACTGCTGTTCATCGACGACTAAGGCTAGAATTTGCATGTGAGTACTACAACTGGGCTTCCAATGAGTGGAGACAATTGGCTTTTTCCGATTAATCACGTTTCATGCTTCATCGGACTAATTTACCTTGGCCTAAACAGAGTGAAAGTCTGAAAGGAAACCCCCTGCAACAATTGCCGGAAGGATCCAAACTGGAGGAGGCAACATCATGGTCTGGGTAATCTTTTCATGGTATTCTCTGGGTTCACTCATCACTGTAAAAGGCACGATAGATCAGCACAAGTATGCATCAACCCTTGCAGACCATGTTCATCCCTACATACGAATTGTTTTTCCTCGAGATGATGGCATCTACTAGCAGGACAATGTGACGTTTCATCAAGCTCGCAGTGTAAGTGTGTAGTTCGAAGAGCACCAGGAGAAGTTTACCGTACTCCCTTGGCTAGCAAATTCCCAGTACTTGAACCCAATCGAGAATATGTTAGACCACCCTGATTGGATTCACAAATCACCTTAATAGTCACCACCTCCTATACAGATCTTTGCATTTGGTAGGGTTAATCTGCTAAGATTAACTTACTGCAGTAGGTATCTGCTACCCGGGCTTATGTTGAATTTGCTGTCCCGTCTACCATGCAATAATATTACAAAAATAAAATTTTCCAAAGTAAGGAAATTGTAAAGCTACCAAAAAATTTTTCTCACAACAATTTAAAATTTTTATGAATTAAGAAGCAAAATGTAGCTGTGAATGCATGTTTTGAAATCTAATATTCACAAATTATTATCTAAAAGCATTTCTATATTATTTGAAGAAAATTTTTTGTTAGTAGAAAAATATTATGTTGAAATATGGTTAATATTTTTACACCAAAGAGAAATAATTTTTAGATAAATTCATTATTCAAAAATGAAAATATATTTTAACATAAGTTTCCAATAATTTACAGCTTGGAAATTCCCTTTAAAAAAATAATTAGGAAATTTGGTCCGTGAACGAAAAGTCTGGTAATTCCTAAATTATTGAATGCTAAGTTGCGAATTACCTATTTTAAACACACAGCAAAATGCAACAATAACATTGTTGCACTACCATTTATCGTCGACCAGCAACTATAACACTCGTTATACTGTCATATCACGAGGTGATATACCAGTACGTCAATCCCCTGTGCATTTACATCATATTTGTATCCTTTGATTGGATCTTTGCCCCCTGATATCCCTTTTGGATATATCTACTCAAAATTTGGTATTTCTATGACAAATAGTGTGGATCTGTATAGAACACACATACACACAAGCAGAAACTTTCTTTTATATACATTATTTGATACCACAATTCCATAACAATTGCTCCTCAAATACTAACTGATATTAAAATGTTGTCATTTGATGTATTTTCTGTTTATGTAGTATTCTGCTCAGGTAAATTATGAATGAATGGAAGACATGGGTTTTGGATGTCATTACGTCACAACTAAATTACTCCAGAACAATCCACATGACTCAGGATCTACTTTTAGTGGATTTTATATAAATTTTGTATTACCATGTACTTTAAAATGTTTACTTATGCCTGAAAGTCACCTTGAAGGCATAACAAGGTGGTTAGAAAATTATTCCTCTTCTGAGTAAATACATTTTTTTCCATTTTGATGTACATATTCTATATTTTTAATGTATTACTTTACATCTTCTTCTTCAGTGGCATGACAGCCCTAGATGGTCCCTAGTCTTCTGTAGCATTTGGTACCATAATGTCCCTGGACTTCCAGTTAATCATTTTTAAAGCCTTTAAGTCATTAGAGACCAACTGTCTGAGTTTGGGCCTTCCTCTTTTCCGGATGCTTATTGGTTTAGCCATGAAAACTTTTTTTTTTTTTTTATCTGTAGTCATTCACCATGTTTATCTGTCCAGCCCATCTGAACTTTTGAATGATGATGTAATTAACTATATCTGGATTTTTATAAATTCCGTATAATTCGATATTTGTCCTTCTCCTATATATACCATTTACCTGAATCCCCGCAAAAATGCTTCTATCAGAAACTGACGGAGTTTTTTTTGTCTTTTTCTGTCAATGTTAATTTGTTCTGAATAGGTTAAAATAGGTCTTATTGAACACATATGTTATTCATTCGGTTTTTTTTAATGAAATTAGTCTTTAAATCTTTCTGTAAACCAAAAAAGCATCGGTTTGCAGCAGTAATTCTTCTGTGAAGTTTCAACTGATAGATTATTTTTTTATGTTTATTTCAAAACCTCGATTTGGAAATTATTCTCCGACATCGAATCTTACCCTTTCTCTGCCTGTTTCTAGGAAAGAATGATAATATTCTGATTTTAGACATGTATTGGTTTTGGTTTAGTTAATATCGATGTTCATTTTAGTAGCTTTAGTTTCTAGAAAAACTACTTTAAATAACACAACTAAATAAGTGATAATCCTATGAAAGAGCTAATAAAAATTTTCTTCGAAGACGAGCAGCCTTTCTATCTTACAATGGAATGAAAATAACCTATTATACTCGTATATATTCATCTCGAAAAGTACATATTTCTTTTAATTAGGAGTTGGTAGTGAAACAAACCCGGTTTTCATTTTTAATGGAAAGAAATTATTTCCGCATTTGCTCTTAGTACCTCTAAAACCAGAAATCCAGAGATCACTAACTCCAAATGTACAACCAAATCAACAAAGCAAAAATTTATTTTTACTCTTTTCATAACTCCAGGCGTTATTAAAATGTTCCATAGAAAACTATCCATAGAATAAAATTCGTTTTGCCTTCTAGAAGCTGCTTCGGAGGAAAAATATCATCTGAGAGTATATAGCTTTTAAAATTGTAAAAGTGTATTGAGAAAACGGGTTTTTTCAGGCTACAAAGCTGGCATGCGTTTATGTTTTTAGCTAGTGTAAGGAAGTTTAATCAGTTGATAACGTACTAGAGAAGAAAGAGTGAGAAATGAGTTGAAATATGAATTATAAAGATGAAATGAAAAGTTTAAAGCTGGATTTCATCTTATTTTAGTTTTTTTTTTTAATACTTAGGTAAAGCATTGTTACTTAGATTTGATGTGAGAACGAATTTATGCCTCATATTATTTTTTTACCAAGCTTGGATCGGTTCATAATACGAGCACTGAGAATTTTCCCGATCGGCAAATTTATGCACTGAAATTCGAAATTACTTTTTTCTTCTTTAGTTCCAAGGTTGAGGAGGTGTATTTTATACCACTAAAAACCTCTAAACACTTTCGTATAACTCAATACCGACCTCGAGTCTAGATCAGGGCCTCTCAACACTTATGTGGCAAAATATGCAAATAGGAGGCAAAATGAGGCCTCATATTTGCATATTTATGATTGCAAAAGATAGCAGAGAGTAAAATCGAAATAGAAAATAATAATATTAATAATAATAATAATAATAACTTATTATGCCCTTTATGTATTATTTTCCCAGTGTAGCAGGCAGAATGAATAATTATCCTTTCATCAAACAGAAATCAAATACGCAGGTATTCGATTTTGGATGAAAGCTGTTACTTATTTAGCACCACATTGAAAACACTGGTAGCTTAAAAGGTACTACGAACGCGAATAATATTACCCTGTTTAAATGAGTAGTTATAATTTGGTAGCAAGCACTAAGCAGAACATTTCCCAGGCTTAACCTACCACCCCAGAGGTATCACTTCAACTAGGAGGTCATTGCAACTACGAATTTGTTTTATTTCAACAGCAGCCATTAGTGAACACGGCAATCTTTGGTTGGTTTGAGCATCGAATGCACAACACCCCAGCTACGAATCCGACACTTTTGCTGACTGTATTACCGTGGTTCCCTTTTTGTGACATATAATTTACTATAGTACGTATATAGGATGAAGTGTAGCAAATGCATTATATCATGCACAAAGTTCAATTTCAACCATGCATAATAAGTCAGCCATTGATGCTAGGTAATTATTATTGCTATTATTTATTGCTTTTGTAAAATTCTTAATGTATATTAAATCTCTGTAACGCAAAAGCAGGTGTTCCCTCTCTCAAAATTGAAACAATAACTACTGTCCAGCTCGAGAGGCACGACTTTTGTTGAAAAGAGGCTCCTGAGTTTTGATTTGGTTTGGTTTGGAGTACTACGATCTACTACTTTGTTATACTAAGGGTATTGAGACCAGGACCTAGTGTTAAAATCCCCAAACATCCATGACTACTGTGGGATTCGAAAACGCGGACCCCGTTGCCGTGGACAGCACTCTACCATTCGTCCATCGTCCGATGAGAGGGTCCTGGGAACCAGAGGATGCATGAAATCACAATAAGCGGAGAGCAGGGAGTTAGAGAGAGATTTGGAGCAGAACGGCTGTGAACGCTTGGGTCGGTAAACGTTGGGATTGGCGATTTTGTGGAGATGTCCGGTCACGGAATCGACATTCACCCTGGATATTTTGAGGGACTGAACTTAAGCAGCCGATGGCTGGGTGATTTGTGGCACTATGGTTACCTGGTTTGATACACAAATTCGAATGAGACCAGGCCCTACTGCTTAAAACCGATTCCGAACGGCTACAAACATTCAAGCTTAACTGGGAATCGAACCCACAAACTCCTGTACCGCAGAGCAGCGCCTTCGCGTTCGGCCTCAGGAAGCCGAAATGCGGTGACTCACGTGCTTAGGTTTATATAATCAGTGCACTGACTTACTGTTTAGGTACATATTCTCCAAAAATTACCATTCAAAAAAAATTTTTTTGTGGTGTCTGAATAACGAAAAATCTGTATTGAGTCTATCAAGGAAACTTATAAAGAAATCGGACCCACATTAAAAGTATCCTTGTGTGATGTTTCAAAAACTTTTATTATTTTTTTACATAATATTTTAAAGACTAGAACGCATTTTCTGCTGTTCCAAGCTACCTGGGATATCACACTTATCTTAAACTATATTCTTTTCAACATTATACTTAAGTATCTTATAATATCCTAAAAATTATTATCAGTTAGGAGAAAAAAATGTTTCAAGTCAGATTGAACCTTACCCGACCAAAATGGGGTAAATGAATAGCTCAATTTTAATTTCCTTTGCTATGAATAGATTATTATTAATTGATATGTACAGATTAATTTCGTTTTTTCAGTATGTTTAATATTCACATAGAAACAAAACTGAGTTTCACTTACATTAAATACAACTTATGCAAAACAGTTATTTCAAATTGTACAATGTTTTAGATTTATTTCGTTGTTCTGCAGCACTTTAAACCCTCTATAACTGGACAATATACTTTTACGTTTTTAAAAAAGTATTTTGTGCTTTTGTAACAGATATATTCATAAACAAAATTCATAAATTTAAAAAAAAATTAAATAACTAATGTGATGCCAAATCACTAATATGATCAAAATGAAAAATTTAGGGAAAAGAAAAATAGGGAGATGTTTACCGAAAAGACACTGGAAGCACGTTCTTCCCTTGAAAATTATAAAAAAGGCCTCAAATGACTGAAAATGGGACCAACATCATCTTAATTTTATATAAAAAATTGTTAAGAGTTTTCTGCCCGAGGGATAGAACCCCCTATAAAGCTAATGCGCGTCCTCTATTTTCAAAGGTTAATTGGGCCCTTTTAACAGTAGTGGCCTAAATTGTAGAAACCATTAGGAAAAAATTTATTTTTGAGATTTGAGAACTCATATTTAATCTATTTTCCATAAGAAGTCACATCTTTTGCAATTAGACACGACACCATACAATCATAGGAGATTAATATGGTTTAATTTAAAATATTAAAACTCAATGCAATAAAATTCAATGCATTATCAAAATTCTATTATAAGTTATAGCCGAAACACAAGGAAAAAGAAGCAATACTATACATACTTTTATAAAGTACCTTTCATTCATTTGAATGTAGTAAATTTAAGTGTTTACTTACAACAAAGATGTACAACAAATAAACAGGTTTCGGTGAACAAAATTACCATTTAAGAGTTTAAAGTTTATTTCATTAGGAGTTGCATGCATAGCTTGACTATTTCAAGACAAAACGGAAATCTTTTCAGATTTTTGCATCGATTTTTTTTTTCGTTTTTAAAGTACCTTATCTACTTAAGAATTGCATTTTACAGGGCCAATCTGGCCCTGAAAAATGTAATTCTTAGGTAGATAAAATTCAGTTTCAGTGTTTTAGTTTCAAACTTCAATTTCAATGTTTTACTTTCGTCGACAAGTTCAAAAATTGACTCTCCTCTTCACAGTTAAAAAGAAAGAAAGAGAGAGAAAACGCAAAAATTAAAAAATACTAAAAAGATCGTGTTAACCAAAAAAAAAATAATAAATAAATGATATATAATTTAATAAAGCCAAATATAATAATACTTTTATGGATTTGCAGAAAAATTATTCAGCCTAATTGCTTCTGAGTGTTCTTACTACAACTATATAACGCTAGAAACTAGCGTGTTTCCTTCTTTTCTCACTTTTAAAAGTAATTACTACACTAAATTCGCGCACTTTTTAAACCAATTCATCGTTTACAATATTCTTGCATTTCGAAAAAAATCACATAGTTAATTATAAATGAACAGATCATGAATTATATAATTTCATTATTTAATTAATTATATAATCAATAATTCATCGTATAGTGGTATAATTGCCTTATATAATTCATTATTAGCTAAATTCTCACACTTTCTTTATCTTCACACACCTTCCTCAAAATTCCCCTATATTTCTTGTTTCATTTCCAACCGCATTCATCCTATTAGAGTATGAATACACAAAAATGTTTCACACTTAGTTTAAATAAACAGTACATTACCAACACCCCCTACACATTACTCCGTAATCCTTTCCCCTTTCTGTGGAATCTGGCAGTAAACAATAACACGCACTTCCTATTAGCACGTGCAGTAATTCTTTATCAGAAAAAATAAGAGTTACACATCCCACTGCAGAATGGTAATCACTTAGTATTTTATACATGAAGGGAATCTTGTTAAACGATGGAGAACATTTATGTCTTTTAATGCCTATTTATGTTTTCTCTTGATTTTTAAAAATTTCACTATGTTACTGAAAAAACATATGAAATCCTCAGCCATTTTTTTTTTCTTGGATGAGACTCTTCGCTCCTAACTTCTGCCACCGTAGACAGTCGCTTACCTTGGCTACCGCTTAGTGAGTCCTAAGCCCCCTAACCTCGTCTCCGGTGGCATAACCTTGATTGGCTGTTAGAGTAAATACTCCGGGACTTTTTCCAAAAGGCTAGCGAGTCGCAGCCTAGCGACAGGAGGAAAAGAATCCTCGGTGGGATCGATAATTTTGCGTAAGAGCGATCCTTTCAAACAGGAAAGAGAGAAAAAAAAATGCGTACAAAGCACTATGCTTCTCTTCCCTCTCCCCAAAGGGTGCAAGCTAAGTCCAACGACGCTCGAGCATTTAGCCGCTAAAATTTGTTTGAAAGGTAGTCATTCTAAACAGATTTGCAATCGCAAAAGATACTATTTGGTAAATGTATTTGGTTGCAAAGGTTCCTCCTCCTTCTTCCAAGCCGAGATGTAAACAAATGCGTGACTAGGGTTTCGAGCGGCTAGCGACAAGTAATAAATTTCGTACCGCCCCCTGTGTTCAAAACAAGATTTGGGGTGAAATAAACTATTTTTTGATGTTTTTAAAATTAAATTCTTTTAAGGTTACATATGTTAAAGTAGGTTGAGAGCAAATTTCAATTTCAACCAGGCATAACAAATCAGTTATTGATAGTCGAAAGATTGTGAGTTCGAGGCCCAAACCGGCCAAAGACGTATTCACTAACTGGGGCTGGGCCACGTAAAAAAGATTCGTGTTTAAAAGTCCACCAGGTTCAAACGATACCTCTAGAACAGAAGTGGGCAAAAGTCAGCCCGCGGGCCGGATCCGGCCCTTTGCTTACTTTATCCGGCCCTTTGAAAAATCCTGAATGCAATTTTTTTAATCTCTAATACGCGATTTTGTTGAAATCAGCAGTATTTGTAAGCGAAGCTCCTTTTGAAATTCAACTAGAACTAATTGACTTACAGTCAAATAATTTACTAAAAGAAAATTTTCACTCAAACGAGTTGAGTGTTTTCTATGGTGCTTTGAATACAGAACATTTCAAACATTTTTTGAACTATGTTCAAAAATACCTAGTTTTATTTGGTTCAACATATATTTGTGAAAGAACTTTTTCGTTAATGATTTACACGAAAAATAAATATCGATCACAAATTACTGACGAAAATCTACACTCGGTATTAAGGATTGCTACAAGTGATTTGGATCCAAATTTTGAAGAAATAATATCAAATGAACATTCCAGATTTCACGTTTAACTAAAACTATTCTATTTTAACGTTTGATGTTTGTCTTTTCTTTTTATAATTCTATTTACTATTATATTTACAAAATGTAATATAAATATAAAAATATAATAACTATGATCAAAATAAAATAATTTGTATCGTTAAGATATAAATAAATATCAAAATAAAATCTTTCATTAACTGATTTATTTAATGACCATTAATTTAATATAATGGATCATATTTTTTTTAAAAATTATGTGACATATTTTACTGGGCATAAATTGTTTGCATATACACCTAAGTAAGACAATTTATTATTGCTATTATCGTTTACTAACTGTCAAATTTCTCTTTCCAAATGCTTTAAAATGATACTTATAGTGTTTTTGTCAAAACAAATTTCTTGGTCAGAGAAAAGCTCCACCCAAAACATTCGTGTGTACACAGCGTACGTGGTATAGTCCTCCGACCCGGGAGGCAATTTGAAAATTTCATATTGGCCCGCTCTTAGAAGTATTTGCCCACCCCTGCTCTAGAGGAAGCAGACCAAGCGTCAGCTGCTTTCAAATTACGAAGACAAATTTTGAGCTCAAAGTCATTCTTTCATCCTAGCGGAGCTCTTCAAAAACGAAAGGCAGTACCCTTCACTTTAAATCAAGTAGTCTCCAGCTCACGAGCTTGGTTCATCCAAGTGGCATTAGGAGAAACAACAGATTTATTGCCGCATAAAGAGACTTATCCAACGAGCTCAGTGGCCGAATGGTCAAAGCACGCGATGCAGACCCGAAGATTGTGGGTTCGATGCTTGCCATGGCGGTTTATCCAAAGTACGGATTTTTAATTTAAAAATGTTATTT
>CM063508.1:116923785-116931285 GCA_032207245.1 Pardosa pseudoannulata
CACACTAGAATACCACTTCATCTCTTTATTTAAATCTCATCACACACTACTCTACAATGGCGTCTCACATTGGCGCCCAACTTCTAACAAAGGCAGGTTTTACTGCTTCGAGGAGCTGCAGGTCTGACTGTGGAAAGTGCATACTGCTCTCTGCTCTTATCACTGCGCGTGAGCCGTATTTATGTGGCTAACTCCTCAAGCCGCGTCACTCTCATTAAAAGAATCCCTAATTAAAATCTCCTAAAATTAATCTATATTTTAAATCCTGACATATATATATACATACATACAGTAGAACCTCTTTTTAACTACCCCACGATACAACGACCCCTTCGTTAGAACGACCATCTTAAAAAGTCCCAATTTTTTGTAGCCGAACGATGGCCGAATGGTTAGGGTGCTAACTTTCGGAACAGGAGTTCGTGGGTTCGAATCCCACATTGACATGGATGTTCGTAGCCGTTCGGAATCGGCTTTAAGCAGTAGGTCCCGGTCTCGGTAGCCCTCGTGTTGCAAAAAGTAGACCGTAGCGCTCCAAACCAAACCCAATTATTTTATCATAGTAATGATGTTAATTTTGAATCATTACAACGACCCAAGTGTATTATTTTTCGTTACAGCGAGTGCCAATTTTAGTCCGCATAACTCATGAGCAAGTGGGATATTTTAAAATCATTGCACTGTGGTGCAACTTCAAGAAACCTGTACTCCTCTCCTTGTGTTTGCTTAAAAGACCCTTTCGTCACGTACGACATTGATGCCCTAGGTAGATGACACTCTAGACACTAATGAAATGACCCAGCTCCTCAGTGTCAAATTTCCCGATCTTCAACTATCTTTTGATGAGTATGTTGCGGTAGACGAAACTTTACAGTGCTGGGAAGAAAATTTGAATGAGGATGATTTTATTGCCCGTATTACCGGAAATGAAGAACTCTGCGATTTCGACAACGGAAAAGAAATCGTCCAAGTTTTTGAAAAAAAAAAAAATGAATGAAAAAAAAAAAGCCTTCAATGCAATTAGTGCCTTACGTCAATATTTTGAAGGACAATTTAATTCTGAAGATATTCTTCAAAATCTAATAGATATGTAATCAGTGATAATGAAAAATTCCCAAATGAACTTAAAACGGGCGTCAATCAAAGACCTTTTTTCAAAAATTCAGTGATGGAAATACGATTAAATAGAAGTGTTCTCTAGGTATGTACTGTTTCATCATTTCTTTGCTCATTTTTTTTATTATTTTTTTCAATTCGTTACAACGATCATATGATGTTGGTCCCAGAGGGGGTCGTTATACCGAGGTTCTACTGTGTATGTATATATATATATATATGTGTGTGTGTGTGTGTGTGTGTAATCCATTAATTATAAAACTTCTGGACAAGGAGGCAGCTAAACATCTAGTAGGTCGACATTGAAGATAACTGCACAAGTCGAATTAAAACTTTATTTCAGAGCTGCTAAAACGAACATCTTCACTAGTCAACAACAGACAAGAGCAGGACACAAAAATCACTCTTCTCGAACAGAGGTGCACCCAAGAGCGTTGAAAGAAAGAATTTTCCCCCTTACTCAGCGAATTTAAGTGTAAGATCAGGAAAAACGAGGAGCCATTTGCCGGCGACAGTTGGGAAACGTGTTGAATAGACAGAAAATTTACATCTATAGGATAGAAAGGTTTGGGAAATGTATCGAAAGAATTTTAAGTCGAGAACGCTCCTTTGATTAAGACATTCAGAGGCTGGGAAAAAGGTTTTAATTAATTTGGATGGGAGAGAGGAGGTTTTTAAGGAAATATTAAAGTTAAATAATTTTCATATATTACACACACACACACACACACACACACATATATATATATATATATATATATATATATATATATATGTGTATGTATATATATGTATATATATATATATATATACATACATATATATATACATATATATATATATATATATATATATATATATATATATATATATATATATATATATATATATATATATATATATATATATATATTATGGTATACAAGTGCACATCTGTTAATTTCTTTATAAAAAATATGAGAAAGCTAATGGAAAACTCAAATAGATCAAAACTTTAAATTTATTAGAAATACAAGAAAGAATTATGCTTAAATATAATTTCACAGTAATTGCGTAGATAACAAATAGCGATTATTGATATTTTAGTTTAATGTTAAATGTTATTGTTTCTAAAACAAAATTAAATTTACAAATAATAAAATCAATTTTTATAAGTCAATAAAAATAGATTAAAAAATAATTGTTATTATGAAATATTTAATATGATAACACAATACTTTTAGTTTTACCTACTGTCATAACAGATTATTTATACCTATCGTATAAAATGAACTTAATTTTCTATTACATAACCTGGAATAGGGATGGAATAAATATTTGAGAAAGGTAGAAATTGAGTCAAAATGCATTATTTTCTTTTAACCTAGATTTTTATATTATTTATTCTTGTGAAACAATGGAGAACAATAGTAGTCATGGTTATCGTTCAATCAAGAAAAATTTCGCAATAACTAACATTTGTAAATCTCCTTGGTGATGTTTTGTATAAATACTAAGGGAGACTCAGATTATTATTACCTTCCAGGAAACGGTTTCGTAATGAAGTAATAAACTATTTTTTTCCTTTTAAACATATTTGTAAAATAATAATAATAAAAAATTCAGTATTCGGGTGTTGAGTAAAGCAGTATTATTCGAATGCTATCAAATTAAATAACTCTACCCAATTCAGACCATTGATCAATTTTTTGGTAGAATTATTTTTATTGTGTTTCTTGGTGTAATGGATCTAAACACGACAGTAAAACTAGGTGTCTGCTAGATACGAAACGGATTGGATTAGAACATCGAGAAGTTCAGCTCACCTGTGTGAAACTGAGATGATCGTGGCAACCGAATGCGGAGTGCAGTGGAATAGAGTCAGTTGCACTATGGTGTTTAAAACAGTGCCCTAGCAGATGTCTGTGAGGGAATAAAGATGGGTGGAGTCAGCTTTCAAATCTGAACTACGGCCTACTCAAAGCAGAAGAAGTTGAATCTTGTTAAGCCGTTTCGAAAGAGTCAACTAACCGTTCCGTATCTGATAGCCACATCTCAACTCGAAACCATGATTTGCAAATCGCAAATTTAGTTCACTCTGCTCAAATCCGATTCGCTCCCAATCTGGTATCCACCAAGCCTATGGATCCAGTACTTATTTTGGCTTAGACCTGGCCTATACATGTGCTCTGTTCTTGTCATCGTCAAAGGAGGTTGATACCAAGATTAGCAATTTGAAGTGTGAAGTAGGTTCAGAAAACCAGCTAAAGAAGTAATGGTCAGAATTTTCAAAATGATTACATCAGCAATAATAATAATAATGGTTCATTTTTTGACTAAAAACATAAAAAAATGGTGTATAACACATAGGGATGCCGTATGCAAACAGAAAGGAAAATTCTCATTTCTCCATACACCTACTATCTAGCCGAATAACCGAGCAACTAGCGGACTAGAGTTTAAATTTTAATTTGAGTTTTGTGTCTTTTTCGCCCTTTGCTGAGCCAATCACAAGAAAGATCGAAGTCGTAATCGCTAAGCAAAAGGGGAAGCACGTTCGTGACATCATGTCATTGCAATAGTTCCGTGATTAAAAAAAAATGTAAGAAGTGACGAGAATTTACGAAGTTTAAAAGAACGACAACCTTTAACACAATCAGGTACCGATTCGGGATCCTCTAGGCTTGTCCTGGTGGTGGTGCTCAGATTACAAGTATTGGGCCACTGCATGCGGCCAGCCCCCTTCAAAGTGTTCGTGACGAAGGCACCACTGACGGGTAATCGCAGTAGAGTAGCGATCGTAAGAAGAATTTTGAATACTACTGTATGCTCTTGCAGGCCTCTTGATGCCGGAATTAGTAAGGGTGACGCAAACCACTTGGAACAAAATGAGGGCTAATTTGTAGCCTAAGAAATTAGCTCGTTGCACTTCGAGGAGGAATCCGGAAGGTCAAAAGAGGAGGAACAGGAAATTTTGAGATGCGACAGTCGCAGTCCAGGACAATCGGGAACATGACTCATGAGTCATTGTGAAAAACTTTGGCCCACCCTGTGGAACCCTCGTAACTCGGCTGGCTCAAAAAATACCCGTTAAATTCTTGCATTAGTTTGAGGGGTGAAAAACCAAAACCTTATTACAAAATTAAATAAGGGCCCCCTCAGGGAGTGTGGTCCCTTTGACAGAACTGCAGAAGTTAGACCCTGAGGTCGTAACTTTTGGCTTCTGCTGACCACATTGCCGAGTCACTCATCTTAGCAAACCTAACCCTATCAAGCGCTTCCCCGGCCTCGATCTGTAGTTTCCCTAGTGGGTAGCCTACTATCTAGCTCTGGGGTTGGAGAGTCCTAACGGTCGAGAAGATGAACTTCCTGGGAGTTTAAAAATGTTCATTCTGAGCGGGTATAAAAATTAGGGGGGAGGTGAATGGAATGAACAGAAAGGAGACGAACCTAGGAATGAAGATGTTACCTGACCTGTGAAGCAAACACTAGTGAAATATATGAAGATAGTGGACTTTCTTGACGGTCTGAACTTGATGCTGGAAAGAAAAGGGAAAAGGCAATCACCTGCCAAGTTTTATGGCTGTTGTGTAGCCCCCTGTCTGGGAATAATTAAAGTTAAGTTATAATTAAGTTAATTTGAGATAGGAATTTAGGGATGGGCACTGGGCCAAATGGTCGATCAGGGGCAGGACTTGGCTAGAACAGTAACTGACAGAATGACCCAAGAAATCCGTCCTTTGTTGTGCGAAGCGAATATTTTTGGGGCCTGTAAACTGTGTTTTTAACTTTTTTTATTCATTTTTTTATTTTAACAATTTTTTAGATAGGTAATTGAGCAATTAATTTTGCCTATCCATCCAACCAACTCACAACCAGTCCCAACCAACTTCTAGCGAATTCTTGGGTGTCTGCCAGAATCCTAACGTTAAGTTATGCCTTCTGCTTGTTTGCTTGTTGGCTTTGTGTGTATGGAGGCTTGAAGGGTTGATCTCATTACCTGCCTTTGATATGTAACATCATGTTGTGCTGTGTTGTTAAGTTGTGACTTGTGTTTTAATGTCGTCAGTGTTGTGTGCTAGCCATTTCATTATTACCATTGCTTTCTTCCCGAGGTGTGTGTTTTGTGCTAAATGTTTATACCTAAAATTGAATAAAGGCTGTCCGTTAGTCGTCTGTAATTCTTGTTCCTCCTGTTTGACCATTGGGCAGCTTTCGTGAGTGCTAACATTTCGGCTTGAAAGACGTCGATATAAATTTCGAGCCTCTGTGGTAACTCCAAATTTGTAACTTGTATGGTCTTGGATGGGTGAAAGTCTCAAAAATCCAAGCTTCTTTTATAGTGATCTGAGGAAAACTAACAACCATATAGCCTTTGGGCTTGCCAAGCTGGGAAACTTTACCTCGTATTTGATTTTCTCTGTTATGGGTATGACACCAGCACAGACCTGTAGTGCTGAGGTTGGGGAAGTCCTGCCCCAAGTAGTTATTGCTATCAGGAAGTGGCATTGGCAGGTTGTGAGACGCACATCTTTGCATGTGGTGGTATGGAGTCCCCAGGTCGGGACAGCGCATGTTAGTATTTTTTCGGCTACTCTGAGGTACCACAGTTTTAGTACTTTTGGACGAATACCTTAGCTCTTCTCGATCTGGTGTGTGCAATGAATGTGCCAACTATGATTTTTGTGGATGGTGACACCCAGGTAATTTATACTATCGACTGACCGTAGTTTTTTAGACCTACTATGGAGTCATTGCATATAAGCCCTATGTCTGGAACTGGGGGACGGTTATAGCAAAAAATTTGAGTTTTCTCCCACTTAATTTGTAGTTTATGCGTCTTCACCCATTGGTTAAATTGCTTCAGTGATGATCCCGTGTTCTAGTTCTATGTTTTTTTTTTGCCATTTATGGCTAGTAAGAAGTCGTCAGCGTATGCCTGTATACCATTTTCCTCTAGATTAACCGCTCTTGTTGAAAGGAATGATTAGGATAAATGTGCTTGTAGGTATTGAGGGCAGGGAGAATTTTAAATTTCACCTAGGATCGACTTCCAATTAAAATTGTCGAAGGCGCCCGATACGTCTATTGAGATCAGTAAGTATCAATGGTCATTTTTTAATAGAATTCTCTTAGCCAATTTTCAGGATATTATTTAGTGCAAGTTCCGTGTATATTCGGCTTTTAAAGTCAAATTGGTTCTTGTTCCAGTAATCGGATTGCTAAAAGTAGTGAGAGATCCTTCCATGAATTCTTCTCACTAGAAGTTTTTATAGTGTTCGAAGTAGGCAGATGGGACTAAAAGATATGAGGTTTCTGAGATGTTTACCCTTTTTGTGGAAGAGCACTACTATTGATTTTTTAAGCGTGATTGGGAAGTGTCCCAGCCAGAGGAATTTGTTTAAGAGTCCTATGACCAGATCTGGGCTCCCTTTGAAAATCCTCGTCAGTATGGCGTAATCCAACAGATTGTGGCCTGGTGTCTACTTAGTATTATCATATTTAAAAATCTTCGTTATTTCAGCGAATATTACCTTTTGAAATGTGTAGCGAGTTTGCGGGGGGCGAACTCCGTCTTGTTGCGGCTTTGTTATAAAAAGTGCGTTTAGAAATTTCTTTTGGATTTTGTCAAATGTTAATGTTTTATATTCGCCTAGGACGTTGGGCTAGTGGAGTTGATTGAATGAATTAGTTTGTTGCTAGTTTGTATTGCGTCCCAAACAAGAAGTTACGTCCCATGACAAGAACCCCTCTTGTCATCTTCGCAGAATTTCCTCAGTTTTTCTGTTCTTGCTTTTTTTTAATTTGCTTTTTGCATTTTTTTTTCTATTCCTTTTGTGGATCGTGAGAATTTGTGATTTTGTCTCTGTGTCATCTTCTTTTTGATGCTGTGGTATAGCCACATTCTATGTAAAAGGGAATGCCAGGAATTGCCGGCCTCCTGACCCCTTATTTTATGGAATGGGGCTTGTCCATGTCCGAGTCACCTTGAATTCTTCCCGCGCTGACCATCCGTGGGTTGCCGTTTTGCTCTCCCCATCTTTCACCTTTTGTCCAGCTTGAGCGCTGCTTGGCGCCCTAAGATTCCTGGGCTGTTGTTCCTACTCAAGCTACGTTTGGCGATCGTCTTGGGTTCCCGCTGGCGGGATTTTTCCACTGACCTCGCCATTCGCGGGGTTGAATGGAGATCATTCTGGCCGAAATTGGGGGAGAGATCACCCGCATCATTTTAAGAAGAAAAAATATTTCTTTTGAGCCATTTTGCTCCTTTTTCTTTGATTTTTGTGTCATGTCGAGGGACGTGTATTTTTCTGACAAAGTCAGCAAGGAATAGTCTATAATAAAAATTCCTTTAAGCTATCAAGTTATCTGGACTATTTTTATTTTCGTGAACTTGAATTTTTC
>CM063508.1:116936285-116998785 GCA_032207245.1 Pardosa pseudoannulata
AAAAGTAATATATTAAGTTCACCGTAGCGAAGCACGGGCAAACTTGCTAGTATATATATATATATATATATATATATATATATATATACACACACACATATATATATATATATATATATATATATATATATATATATATATATATTTCTTTTAATTTGCCTTAGGCCAGCAACTTAAAATTCTATCCGCGGGCCGGATAAAACCTTCCTGAGGGCCGTAGTGTGCCCTTTCAAAGGTTTCAAAGGTGATGTGACAACTGGACCATATGGGCCGAGCCCTTCAATCCAGAGGCTTCTGTCAGTAAGCACAAAAATGACAACGAGCGAAAAATAAACACATAAAAGAGCAAAGAGATAGAAAGGTGGATTCGTGAGTTCATAACACAAAACTAGAGAGTAGAGAGTTTAGGGATAGAAAAACATAAAATATTTTTGTGGCCAGTGACATCCGTACGAAAAAAGCCGAAAATATAGAATAATAGTGATCAAAATCGAAAAAATTAAAAAGTTTGGAAAAAAAATAAAAATATATGTTTTAAAAATAAATAAATTTCATTAAAAATCCGAAAAGAGCCTAAATAATAATATCTAAACATAAAAATAATTTTTATTAATTTAGATTAAGTTTTATAAATTTTTGTCTATTGAATAATAATGATCAGAAACGATAAAGTTAAAAATTTTGAAAAAAAAATAAAAATATATGTTTTAAAAATAAATAAATTGCACTAAAAATCCGAAAAGGTCTTAAAGAATGATAAATAAACGTAAAAAACAATTTTTATTAATTTTGATTAAGTTTTAGAATTTTTGTAGTGTGCCCATTCCTGCCCTTGACTTTAGATTTGAAAACCCTTGAGAATTTTCTGGTGCTGTAATGAAAGTTTTCGGCTATAAATTTACTTTGACGTGATTGAACTATCAAATAACGGAAGTTTCTGGCAGTATATTCCTTAAAGCGCCGTCTTTGGGGTTTAATACAAAATTCTACATTGTTTTACTGTTTTAGTTTGCTTTTCTCTTACACACACATATATATACAAGGCAAGGGGGGGGATTTAGGGGACCGGTCCCTCCCCAAAATTCTAAAAGACTGTTTTGAGGAAAGAAAATTGACCACGTGTGTGGGTGTGTCATCTGCCTAGCTGTGCATAGACAACAGTGTTCTCAGAAAGAGACCACTTCGGCCATAAATGTCTTGGGCCGTAGGCTTTTATCTACCCCCGCCCTCATCCCCTTGGTCATTCGTCTCAAGATCATTTTCCATAATCTACTGTATAATGTCTCCATTGTGAGTATTTTGAGTCAGATTTTATCTTTCAAAATAGCTTCAACTGATTACATTAGACTAGATTTCGGTATTTAGCTAAAAGAGAAAAAAATTTTGAACGAATAAATGCAACAACGGTTGTAACTCACCCTCTTTTATCGGTGCGCTACGTTTTAGCGTGAGACCTGCCCGCCTACTTTACTGGGGCAGGTACGTTCTTAAACTGTCGCTGGGATGCATTACTTTTAAAATGATTCATCGGAAACCTCTTACAGACGAAATAACATTTTTTATTTACACAAAATTAAGAAAAAAAAAACAATTAAAGATAATGGTATATCATAATTGAGTCTCAGAGCCAGTCCTAGCTAGATATTTTGAATTACCGAGCGTTCTCTTTCTTTTCTACATCAGCGCAGAGAGATGTGTTTCAGCTGGCGGCCCAATCTCGACTCCCTCGTCTCTCTTCTCTGCTGAACTCCAACAGTCCCCTTTCCTTCTTCGGGGGGGGGGGGTGTCTGGAAACTTGAGCCCTGCCGAAAAGGGCATACACTCCTCCATCGAGAACCTGCAACAACATCCACCAGTGCCTCCGAAAAACGTTATCTTCTTATTTCTCCTAAGAAAAGCCGCATGGAAGGGGTCAAAATGGGGCGATTCTCCCAATGTCATTCAGAGCACACAAAGTCGTGGGTGCAATTCCTTACAAAGGTTTTTAATGTTAATTTTATTATTCAATTTATTGTGATACATCATTACTCATTCTAAGCTTTAAGTTTATTCATTATATCATTTTTTAATCATTTTGTTATTTTAAAACCACATTGTGGTATGGTACTCATTAGGGGTATAGATGCATAAGAAAACCTGTAGTTTTATTAAAGTATCATTCACAAAGAAGAATGTCTTTCCCCTCGGCCCCCCTCCGAACATAATTTCTGGCTACGGTCCTGTATATATATATATATATATATATATATATATATATATATATATATATATATATATATATATATATATATATATATATATATATACATACATATATATACATACACACACACATATATATATATATATATATATATATACATACATACATACATATATATATATATATATATATATATATATATATATATATATATATATATATAAGCTCCATGTTAGCCTTAAGGATAGTCGAATGTTTGGAGCACAACTTTTTGGTACCAGAGTTCGAAGGTTCGAGTCCCATTTCTGGCATGGATTCTCGCAGCCGTTCAGAATCGGTTTGAAGCAATAGGTCCCGGTCTCATTACGCTTCCAATGGCAACGCAGTAGATGTTAGCGCTCTAAACCACCAAGTTAACCTTATTTATACCATATAAATTATATTCCCCGTGAAGAGGTCAGCACAAATGCATCCAAGCCTTATTCGGAACAAAAGCCGCTTCGTGGGAGATCGTGACGCTAACCACTTATACAACTTACGCGGCAGCTATAGCGAGTTTTATCTAGTATAGTGTCTGTTATATCAATCAACAACGGATAAAAGTATGTGAGTGAGAGAGGGAGAAAGAGAAAGAAAAAATTCGTTAAATTAAGTAAAAATAATCTTTATCACCAAGATAATAAATATACATATAACACATTTCATAAGTATTTTGAAATATAATTGTGAATAGTCATTAAAGCATCTTTCTAAAATCCGAGATTCGGAACTCTTTTCATTAAATAAGGGATATTGCAGTTTGAACTGTAATCAATCAGGGATAAAAAAAAATGACGAATTTAGTATATTTTTTTAGAAAACACAGGATTTCGATTCTTACAAGTTGATCACACGTATCTAAAGTTGTAGAAAATACAAACAAACTAAAAATTGCATTGGCATTTACAGTATTATAGATACTGAAGTTAGTTTATAAATCTCAATTTTTAATATATTCAATAATTTTTTAGTTATATACAAAATTATAATCATATATATATTAGATTACAAAGTTCTAGATTAGTTTTAAATTAAAACAAATAAATAGTGAAAATCTGAAGGTTTAATTTTATATTAGCACTGTTATATTTCTTTATTTTGTGCATAAAATAATTAAAGTTCATGTTTAATAAATATTCAGCCTTTTGAACACTTTTTCTAATGATTTTTAAGGAAAACCCAAACAAAAAATTGGAAATCCTAATTTTTAATCATAGAAATGTTCCTTTATCACGGCATTATGTTGTTTAAAATAATTCATTTCGTAATTTCTAACACATAAAACGTGGTTTCTAAAATACACATTCTACTACGCCTTCACTCTATGCTTCGGTGATGCAATCAATGTCAACAACTATTTGTTCGTGGGGCGATGAAACTTAAAATTTGAGCAAATTTTAAATTATTAATACGGTACAATTGCTATTCAAGAATATAGAGTAGTACAAAATGTACTAATTAAAATAAAATTAAATTAAATAATAAAACAGTCTCGTGATTCAACTTTATATTCATAAAAACGCAATGCGTCAGAGGCGTTTGAAAAGAAAGAATACGCAGAACAGAGGACACCGATAAATAGTCAGGGTTACTATACTTGGCAGGTTATCACTTAAATAAAAATTATGATATTTTCTCCTAGTTTTCTACAGACGTATTTTCAGTACTTTCCTAAGTAATAAAAAAGAATTGCTGATATAATATTCATTACCAATTTCTTTGTTAATTACTTTTTCACATCGAATTTGTTGTATGTATGCGTATAAATTATCTTTCTGCTCTTCTACGATTCTCTCATTTGCGAAAAATTTAAATTATGTGATATTATTTCAAAAATGTATCGCCTAATTTTATTTTTAGGTCTATTCTAGTCTGAAATGTGTTAATTTAAAAATAAAAATAGCAAAATTATGTATCACTAATTTAAAAAATTAATTTAAAATCTAGTTTAGAAAGTGGTAAAGGTACTCGCGCATGCGCACGAAACGTAAAAGAAGAGAGAAATCGTCGAATGCTCCTTTAGCGCAACTAAACCTTTATTTTATTGCACGCGAGTTGGGGCTATGCTATTATGCTTTCCCATTTTACTCCGTAAAAGCCGAAGTGATGCAAAATTCAGACCACATAGGAAAACATGTTAAAAAAACACACACTTATATTACTTTCTTGGACTCATTAATCGCATTTATTTGTTTGTTTGGTGCTACCATATGCAGAGCATTTTAAACATGAATATTTGTAATACATGTGTTTCAGAAATATAATATTTTTCCTTACAGCTGATAAACTAAATATTGTTAAAACAGTTTCCATATCTATCTGTTCAATTTAAAATTGTCATTAATACATGAGTGATTTTAAATTGGTTAAATTAATACAGCTTATATCTAAAATGAAGTTTTTAATCAAATGTCATTTAAACTATATACATTTTGTTTTCAAAAGTTTAGTCCTGAAAAGAAGTCTAGGATATTTCATATTTAAGAATTTAATTACCACACTTTTACTTTATTTACATATATAAGATAGTAAGATCACATTAAGATATATCAGTTACTAGAGAGATGCATTTATCTATCACATTTAAAAATTTTATATTTTTTATAAAGATTTTCTTTGGGGGAGGGGGGGCAGATATTTTAATAACATTCTATTAAGCTTGTCTTTAAGCAGTTTGAAATATTTTTACAAGGAAATTTTACTACTTTTCAAATTAAAATATAAATAAATAATTTCAAAGGTTTAAAAAACAGATTAAAATAGCATTAATTAATGCTTTTTTAATAATAATTAAAAGAGTAAGACATATTTTCAATTCTCCAACCAGTTTTATCTCTCTAGTTTGTTGTTTTTATTACAGTAATAAAATTTTGAAAAAATACATTTTCTGAAAAAATATATTACTAGGATATTACATGGATAAAAATTACTAGGGGAACATTATAAACAATTTTTCAGTAAATTGCAACTTTATTGTTTAATAGTGTCTCTTTGTTCTTTTGAAAAAAAAGCTTTTACACCTCTTTTTTGTAAAATTACTTTTTTTCACAATATTGAGAGTAAAAGTAAAAAGTAAGTGATTATAAAGTTATTCTTTTGTTAAAATGACTTTTTCAGGTTGTAGAAAATAAAACATTATATTGAAAAGTGTGAGGAATGCTTATTTCATAAACTTGAAGCTATAAGAATGTTTTAATTTGTAATGTCTGTAAACGTGTCAGTCGAGTTGGTCAAAACTTGCAGAAATTCGAAACACACCGATGGTTGAGTAAAAGATCAAGACATAGCAGTCACGGGGTATCGATAAATAACATGTGTATTCTCGGGTTGTAACATTTAAAGTTTAAGTTATAAAAATGAAATCGTAGTTTATAAGAAAGTTGTTACTTTTAAATAACCATACAGGTGATATTTTTAGGGTAAAGCGCGGGAAAATTGTAAAACTATAGAAAGATATAGGGGGGAAGAGTGACTCATGACGGAATAGCTTTCTGCGTAGATACGCTGCGCAGTGAAACATTCGCACTTTGTCGGCTGAATTACGGTAGAGGAGATTGTGTGAAAATATTTTGAGAACAGTGTAAATTTTCATTAGTGTGAGAAATATAGAAATATCTTCATTATCATCTACTATTATTATTATCATCATCGAAAAGGTAGGTATTTTTAGAGTATTTCTTTCAGATTTATTATGTTTTGTTTCTGCGCAAAAGAGCGTCATTTTTATTGCCGTAAATTCACTCTCCAATTGGACCTTTTATGAAAACTGCAAAATTTATTTCTGTGTTGTTTATTTGTTATAAAAAGTGAATATATACTTAAGGAGTGTAGGATATTTGTACGTAATATTTATTAATAATTCTTTACAATTTTAGTAACACTTTAATGTATGTTAATGTAAAATATGCAATACATTTGTTTTATTTATTTTGATATATCATTACTCTTCCAAGAAAATTTTTAATTTGTCAGCAATTAAAAGAATTAAAAGTATTTTTATTCGAAGCTTTTAAGCATTATTTATTTTATTCCTTTTCAAAAGATTCGTTAAATATATTAGAAAATTTAGATATACATTTTTCTTGTAGAAATGCTTTCTTTTTCTTTTTATTATTTATTATGATTATCTGTTTAAGCCAAGTTATTAGAAACTAAAAGTTTAAATTTTGTTATTTACTATTATATATTAACATTATGCTACACACGAGGAGAAAAAGTTATATTTTATTTCTAAAAACTATTTTTCTTTAGTTACTACATCATCAGACATTTACAGGATTGATAGGTTTGACAAGTTTGACCTAGTTATATTACTTTTTCTACTGTATGCTATGTCATAATAATTTTTATGCTTTTATCAGGAATAAGCATTAGTATTATCAATTAGTGTAGTTGAACACTTATATTTTTTTTCTTAACTTGAATTGCTTTTCTTTTTTTTTCCTTTTTCTTACATTTTTGCACATATTGGGCGTTTAGAGCACTATATTTTCACGTATTTTTCAATTTTGCAAAATACAACCTGTAATTTTTTTCTCTACTTTTTATCAAAATTTAGTTTATACTATATGTATTAATAATCATTTAGAATAAAATGATTGAAAAGTTTTGGTACATAGTACATTTAAATTAAAAAAGAAAAACAAATGAAATGTACATTTACAATTATATCTTTTACACAATTATTTCATAAAATTTATACATTTATTTAGAGATTTAAATTTATTTTTGATATTAGAAACTTTAAAAATGTGTTATTGTACAGAAATTCAGTTTCTTCCTCATAAGTATTCAGGCTTTTCTTGTGATATATATCTGTATAGACTGTCTATATCATGAAGAATAAATTTGTTTTTCAGAGAACTAGTTTATAAAAGTGATAAATTTAAAATTAACTTAGGTTTGAAATTTGATAAAAAGAAATAGTGGTTACTTTAAGTTCATTTGATTCATATTTCTTATTTTATTTAAGTATTTAAACGAGGCAAAATAAATTGTGTAAGTGAGTAGTCCAAGTGTTGTCCATTTTAATTTTCTAATTCTTTTAATTTTTTTTAACATACGTTTTTTCTACCATAATTTAAATCAAATTTTGAATTCTGTATATAATAAATTGTGCATTTTGTTAAATATATATACTTAATAGACGTATTTTCATTACTGCAAACATAAATATATAGATTTTATTTTTCAGTTCTTTTTTGTTATTCAAAAGGAATGTGCATGAAGAGTTGTTTTTGTACTGTAGTACAATAATTATGAAAGTTTTCTAAATTTCTGGTTTGATCTTTTAGAATGCATGAAATATTATGGGCTCACTTCGAAAGATAGTTGCTCGTCCTTTGTTTTAATAATTTGATATATTAATTCTTAAGTTATTACATATATGCTTTCATGTTTTTGATTAAATTATTATAGTTTTACATTGAAAACTTATGTATATCCCTGTACTTTTAGTTTGAAATGTTGAAATATAATCTATAAAAATGGTTGATAAATAGATGAAAGTAAATTTTGATTTGTTAATATTAGATTTGTTATATGTCTACAGGTTAGAAACCTTGTAAATTTTCTTTAGAAGGAAGAAAGTTTAATTCCCCCTTTTTGCAAACTATTTAAAAGAGTGAAAATAATTTTGTGTTTTGAAATGGGCAATATTAAAAACATTTTCATGTTCATTTATTGCAAGTTATTGACAAAAATAAGATGTTTAAAATTTTATTCTATAAGAGAATTTTGAAAATGAAGCAAAATTATTTCTATTTGGCTCAAAAATGCTTATTTATTCAATGTTAAATATTTAAAACTTGTAATATTATGACACATACCAAAGTATACTAGAATTTCTTTTTCTTTCCGTTTACTTATTGACAGTGGAGTAGTGATTGGTTGACATGAGGGTTATAAACCCCCTCATAAGTATTGTATACATATATAACGTATATATGGATTGCTGTATTAATTTTGTAATACGAGTTAAAAGGGGAGAATGCTCTCCCTTTTCTCCCATAAAAATTTCCTCGCTGTGCTCCGGATTGTGGAAGTACTCTGTGGCCTAAGTGAAATTGATTTCAAAGATAGGGAAAAAAAACTTATGTTCCATCTTAGAAATTCTGTTTTTTTTTTTTTCTTTTTTTTTTGAGTTGTGGGGGTTATCAGGGCCTGACTAAGATACTTTTGTGTCCAGGGCACAATCCAATTTTTGTGCCCTCCACCCCCATGCAAATTTATAGCAACAGGTTATTATCATACTTACAGTCATATAAAAATTATAACATTGAATTAACAGCCTTTTTTCAAATCGGTAATGGTAGTAGTTTATTCAAAAACTATAATTATCTTTTATTTATACAGATAAAAATTATTAATATAAAGCACATTTTCTGATAAAAACATATGTTATCACATAAAATAAATCTCCATTATTGTTTAAATAAAAATTGGTAAGAAAAACACATTGTAAAAGGAGAACATGGCTTTAATTAAACCCGCACAATCAGCTCATTAGTCATGTTCATTACCTCTATGCCACAGAGGTACATATATTCAATATTTAAAGAAAGAACAGCTATTTACCAAACTGATTTTTTTTTCGTATAATAATTTATAATTGAATATTGTATTATCACTGGAAATGGACCTATGTGAAATATTTCAGATCTCTAACTAGTCAGGAAAGTAGTTAATAATTGAATACAAAATATCAAATGACACATATATGAAGTTAAATAAAAGTGATTAATTTATAAAATAAAATAAATTTAGAGCGTAAACATATTTTAGTATTATTTTTTGCAACACCAAAAACATCTTTCTGACTGTTTTAATGTTTGAGCAGGTCATTTATTAGAAATTTTGTTATTTGTACTTGTCTGAAATAGTACATTTTGTCAGTCAACTATTAAATAATTGTTTTAAAAGCAGTTTGATTTTTGTAAATTCATTTATAAATATGCAGACATTTTATGAAATTTAAAATTTTAATAATTTTATTTGGATTGATACTTTGAAGCATTTTTGTAAAGAATCAAATTTATTTTTTAAGGAAATTTTAAATTTAAAAAAAAAAAAAGATATCTGAAGTTTTTTGTATGTGTAGTAAAATAGGTATTTATTTATTTGTAAATTTTTTTAGAATACAAAAACATCTTATTTGTATTCTACTGTTTCTGAAATTTTCTTAGAAAATTAGCCTTTAAGTTTTCATATATGAACTAAAGCTAATTATTACCAGTTAAATGTTATTGATTAGAACAGGGGTTCTCAAACTTTTTCTGTATGTGGCACACCTGAGTTTTATCATTATTTTATATGGTTCCCCATTGAAATATTTTTACTTTAATTTTAATCTGGCACAGAAATAAAAACAACATTTTAGTGAAAAAATAAAAATTTTAGTTGAAGTAAAAAAAAAAAAAAAAAAAAAAAAAATGTACATATTTAAAAAAAAAAAAAAAAATTCTGTGGCAAGTTAAAAAGTCAGTCTGATGGGTGAGTTTATTGATTCCCATACATTTTTCCTAAATCACAAAAGGCTTAATATAGGTACTTTAATTTTTTACACATTGAATTTCAAATAATTTTTAATCTTTATTATAGTAAGAGCTTTACACTGGATGGCTTTGGTCAGGTCAGGATAGAAACACACAGTGAGAGCTGAAATTTTAGCTCCACATAGATAAGGCATTTCTAGAGAAAGTAATTACTAGTATGAAGTAATTATTAGGGTAATTTTAACACATTCGCTGTCGAACCCAGCACCAAATACTTATTGTCCTGTATGTTGATCCCACGCTGACTCGTGATTGGCAGTGCATGTGTTAAGGGAATGAGATTTTTTAATTAAAGTTTGATACTCTGTTAAATCTGAAATTCAAAACTCTGTTAAATATCAGCAAGCAAATTTTGTTTTCAGGCTGCATTCAGAATAAATCTTTTTTTGTGAAAGCACTAAAAAGGTAATTTAAGAGAAAGAATGAAAATATGGCCAAGCCTTTAGGAAAACCTGGATCACTGGGCTCCTTTCACACTGCTCTGGGTCACTCACTGTGTTACACTGTTTTGGAACCCGTAAATTATAATATTCTTTTTGTAATATTTTAAGAAGGTAGTTTACCTGAAATACTTGTACAGGATATTTTTTACACCCATACACCAAAATATCACTCCCGTATTTGGAGAACTGTAATTTTTTTTTTTTAAAGCTGTATATTATAGATCATTAAACCATATCAAAATTTTGTTTATTTGATTCAATAAAGAGTTCTACTTTAAAAAAGTGCATGTCAATTTAAGAAATTCATCATAATGAAATAAACAGGTTAAAAGTTTTGGGTACATTTATTACCTTGCAAGTGAGGGCATGTTCAAAACTGGCATGGCTGAATGGGTAGGGTGCTGATGTTTGGCATCAGAGTTCATAAGTTCGAAATAGGTTCATGGTAGCATGGATGTTCATAGCCGTTCAACTTCAGCTTTAAGGTCTCATTAGCACTCATTTAGCAAAATAGTAGAACATAGCTCTCTAAACCAACCAACCAAAACTGGCACAAGTTATCTTGGGTTAAGAAAGTAGTATCCGTTAAATCAATTTACTTAATATAATTTGCAAGTTCTTAAAAATACTATGTTATTTTAATGATACATTAAAAAGTGTGTTTTTCTACGTATGCAAGTAACTGTTCTACATGATTTTTAAATTAGTTTTGAAAAAGGGTTTGAACCCTTCCCTGCTCCTTTTTTTTTTTTTTTTTTTTTTTAAAGTCATTTGTGTATTTTATCCAAAAGTTGTTTCATAAACTGATATTTTACTAATAAAGTCTCAAATTTAAATTTAATTTAATAGTCAGTGTCTGTTTAATAATTATTTATGGCTATTTTTGCACAGGTTGTGCAATTATAGACATACTTCCTGTTATTAAAAACTGTTAATCTTATTTAATCCCATTATTTAATATAATTTATAAGTACAGGAATACTAGTGTAATGCAGCTTCACTCAGTATTTGTCCTGCTTTAGTACAATTAGTAATTCTCAAATTACTGTATATTACACTCAAAAGTTATAACTTGCAATTAGTACTGATTGATTCACTATTATGTATTTTGAAAACTAAGACTTTTACAGGTAATTTGAAAAAACCTCTGGTGAGAAACACTAATTCTTTGATGACATTTTTAAAATATTGCAATCGCTGAAATGTTATTGAGAATGTTAAATATGAAAACATAAATACTGTGTTAAAATTTGTTTTATATTCCTCAAATGGATACTATCTTAGCATACTTTGTGACTCTGACTAAAAAAAGAATCGGCTTATAAAGAAGAAAGTAAAATCAAAGGAAATGTGCCACCAGAAAAACTCATTGAATAAGTTTGAAGAATTTTTCAATGCCGTTGAAAGCATATGAAATGATTAATGAAAATCATAGAAATGAAAAAAGGATTTGAGAAATAAAATGAAAATTAGAAAATGTTATTCTGAATTATTAGATGATGCATTAAAATAAAAGAGAAAAAGTTCTTGCACAAGACTGTGGCGAATTAAAAAAAATGTTCTTTTTTCATTCCATTATGTAAAGAGTATACCATTATTTTACTTTTCACCTGTTTATTACTTCTCATTAATTTTAGGTAATTATACAAATATTTTTGTTTTAACAGAATTCCCTAGGAATAAATTACTTATTTCTCTATTGCAATAACGTTTAACTAAATGCAGATTTATTTAATGTGGTACCTTAGTGAGGTCAATTAACAGTACTAAGAGAAGTATTTCTGTATATAGCACATGCTTGAAAAATTTTCAACTTTTAAGTATGATTACATATGTTAAGTTACAGAAGAGTTGAAGTAAAAGACTTCTATATATCACTAGAAATAAAAATACTTAAAATATTACAGACGATGAAAAAGCCAACTTTGAATTTTGAGGTAGTGGATATTTTGATTATAAAGTAGATACATTTCTATGAGTTTTGTTGTTTTATCAGCGAAGATTTTGCTGGAAGGCCAATATTTCAAACTAATTGAATTTTGATGCTCAGAGTATCAAGTTTACATATTTTAAATTAACAAAACTACAATAAACTGATAAGTACAGAAAAAAAATTACTTCAAATTAAAAAAAAAATGCTCTAAATTAATTTCAGGATTGCTCTAAATATAATGCAAAATGCTAAATTGTCTTTATTGGTGGGCAGCATTATTGCTACAACAATTAATTTATCTTAAAAACTGAGGTTACTAGAAAAAAAAATTATCAAAAAAAAAAAAAAAATTACAAGAAAATAAATATTTTTAAGTAAACAAACCAAAAGAAACCCAAGTAGTTTTTTTATTTTTTCCCCAGAATTGGCCCGCTTTAAGAAATCAAAAAATATTTTTCCATTTAGAAAGCATTTGAAGCCTAGTGGCATTGGTATAGCGTTTTGTGCTCCCAGGTTCGAGATTTGATTATCAAGCTTGGAAGGGTTGATTGAGCCTTTCATCCATTCAGTGGGTAGACAAATTGAAGATCAAGCATTCTTGGGAACTAAACCCTGGGGGTTCTGCACAAGGTTGACCTCCTAACTGGGACGTATGCTTCATACCCCAGGGCCCTTGTCACCATAGGCCTTGGCCCCCATGTTGGGCTGTATCACCAAGGAGTTTAGTTAAGTTTTTCAGTAAGAAGGAATTTCTAACTAACTGTATTAATGCCAAAACGTCCTTTAAAATTTTATTTAAAAAATTTAAAAAATTTTAAATGTTACTTCTAAGTGGTTAATTATGTACAGTTTTATGACAGAAACTAAGAGTAATGTATAAATTTATTAATTTAAGGAATGGAATATAATATTTTATTTTACACTGAAAATGTCCTTAGGATTATAAAATTAATAACATGTTTTTGTGAATTTGTACAAATATTATTTTGTGAAAAAAAATTTTAAAAATTATTTAAGTAGACATTGTTAAAGGGCACGCTTAAATTATAATCAGCAACTGTATAGTATTATATAATAGTATTGTACTGCATAGTATTATATATTTTAAAATTTGTTTATACATTTTTCAATGTATTCCCAAGTGATCAACAAATTTCACCCAAATGGCATATTACTAGGGATTAGAAAACTTGTATCAGTCTATTTCTTAAATTTTGAAATATTATATATTGTAAATATATCAAATTGAATAAAATTATAGTTCATTATGAACTGCATATACTTTAAGAAATATGCATGCAAGAGAAATATGTATCTCACTTATATAAATTTAAGCAAATAGTTTATTTAAAAAGAAAATGAATTGGTGTATTTGTATCTGAATCAAGAGCCTATGTAAAGTTGCAAGTGCTTCAACAAGAAAGTTATCCTCCCAAAATCATTTTTACTTTAAAGTCCTCATAAATTTAAGTTTTCTTTTAAAAGTTGAATTTTATTCTACACTGATTGTACCCAAACTCACATTTGTTATTGTTCTATTAACTATTTAATTCTAGGTTTTTTAAATAAACTATAAGGATTGTTTTTTTATAGCAATTTTATGACAAAATAAGTAGCTATTTTAAGAAAAATATGTGTATGTAAATATTACTAAAGCAATTTCTGTTGTTAGAGATCTTGGTATTTCAATCTTTTAATGAGCAAAGGTGCTCGCTATATAACATACTTGATTTAACTCAGGCTTGATACAATTGACTGTCTTCTATTGATATAGGACTTGTAATAATTTCTACGTTTTTTTTTTAAAAGTTCGTTTTAAGTTTTGATAGAAAGTATAAATGTTATTATGTATCTATATTCGTTGTTTAATTAAAACTCCTGTTACTGAAGAGTATTTTAATTTAAATATTCTGTAAATTAACTATCTAGTATATGCATTTTAGATTTTCTGGTACTTTTTAAAAATTTATATCTATTAACTTCTTAAGTATTGCTTCTTAACCAAGTTTTGTATTTTGTTTTAGAGATTAATAATGATAAGTTTTGTGTTAGCTTAAAACTGTTGCTATTTACATTTTGCTATACTTTTTGGTGCTGTGGTTTGAAGTTTCAGTGCAAAAGGTTAGCAAAGTAGCATGCATAATTCAAATGTAATGTTCAAACATAAGTTTAGACTTTTTGCAAGGTTTTAATGATTTTGCATGCTGAATAAGGCATGTTGACAATTAATTTGGCACTTTAAAATTAAGAGATTTAAACCAAAATTAGCAATAAGTTTAATTGCTTTTACAATTCATGCTATTGCAGTTGTTAATCTTACATCTTATTCCTACCAGAAAATTCCACGAGAGTCTGTGATGTTTTGCATGGTAGTAATTTTTATGTAATTACTTTTAAATAATATTTTTTGTTCCTGTAGTGATTTCTGCAAATCATAATTTATATTGATTTTTTTTTTAAATATATATATGTATTTAGAAAGTATTTGTTATGCAGTATAATAATTTTTTAGTTTCCTTTTATCCTTCAAATAAGAAAAGTATTAGGAAGAGAAAGGCAAATGATTAAATGTTATGAAAAATTTCTTAAAATAGTTATAAAATTTTTTTATAAAAATTATTTTTAAATGTGAGTTTTAGAAATTTTTTTTAAAACTGCTATCAATGAGATAAAATTTATTTCAAGTAAAGTGATTTTTTTTTAAATTTGGGGAAAATTAAAATTTATATTGTACTAAAAAATTTTTTTACACTCGCATAAATGTCTATTCAGTTTTAAACAAAAGCGCAGTTCTTTTATAGTGTACTCTTATCATTGTTTTGCATGAATAATTTTAAAATGAAAAAAAAAAAAAATCCACCAGTTGAAATGATGTTCTCTGAGGTATAACATTCAATACCGCATTCGTAAGGAATGATATAAAATTATTTTTTATTGTTTTAGATACACAAAACCTAATTTAGAAGTTTTCACATTTTTTTTTGTTAAGTTGATTTCGATGTTTTAGTTAGGATCTCGTATCAGGGTTAGCAATTTCGTTTTGGCGATCTTTGCACCACATCTATGGTTATCTTTCTCCTGTTCTGAACATTGTTTTGATCCTTTTTTTTTTTTTTTTACTTTTTGCATCCCAAATACAGTAGCCAATGAGGTGCTTGCGAGCCCTTTCGCCGGTTGATCGAATAGAGCCGGCGCACTGTTCGCCTCGAACCATGTGTCTTTAAATTCCCACATGAGTTGGTACCTATATGATGCGAAAATGGCGGCCGAGTGATCACGATAAATATTTTTTGTATATTTCTGATATTATTTTATTTTTAACATGAAAAAATATACTCTTAAAATTTATAAAACTATTTTATTGATAAGTGTTGGTGTGTTCCTCCCATTTGACTTTGAATTTCAAGTGTTTTAATGAATAATTCGAGGGATTAATCTCTGTTTGAACTTTCGGTTCCGTTAGTGGTTGGTTGTGTATTGTGAAGTTTTTTTCATGCTGTTTGAACTCTCAAGTAAAATCCTGTTTCGTTGACGTAAGAATTTTAAAAATTCTATTTCTATTTTTTGTTATTGGAGTTTTTTTTATGTATCTGGTGTTTTAAGATAAATTATTTGCAATTTCTTTTTTGAATAATGCTTAGACTACTGTCCTTTTCCAAACGTGCGAACAACCCACGTGACCTCATTGAAATTGCGCTACGCGTAAAAATACAAGCTTCGGATAAGTCATGATTTTTATTTTTTTTTTGGCTTCATCAATCGAGAAGTCTTTTTTGAATACAATCTTAATACAAATATCTGCGGCTAAAATTATTTTTGATAAAGTTTATTAGAATTATTTATTATCTTATCTATAATTAAAAAAAATTTTTTTTGCTAAGTGTATTCTAGATTTCCCGTACATATTAAATTTCATTTTTATATTTACTGTACGTTACGCTGTGTTTTGCGCAAACTGCATAGTTTTGTCATTTCATTGTAAAATTTTACATGGAATCTAAAAGTGATTAGAAAGTAAAGATTTATTAACTTGTATTCAAAATATTACAAGAATTTAAATATGTGGTTTGTTATTTTATTAAATGTTTCTGTTAGGTAAGTAAATTTGCGCTAGTTATATGTTTAATGTTATTGAATGTTTTTTAACTGTTCACGCAATATGAATTTATTTAAACAGATTTAATAAATTAAATGTATACAAATATTAAATAATCTTTTGACTTTATATGTAACCAGTTATGTTAAATTATTTAATTGTCACAAATTTTAACTATCGTTGGTTATAATGCAAATTGATAAACAGCAGTTTCAGAAAATTTGTGGCTAAATATATTTATTCTTTGAAGTAACTTTAAATAATATACTTTATGATGTATTTTTATATTAAATAATATATGTTGTCTACCTTAAATTTACATTCATTCTGGTTTATATAAAATTTGTCAGATTAATTTATAATTAGAAATGACACTCAATTCATTGTTTTATTCTTGAAAATTGTTTTTACTGACACAAATTATTTTGCATTTAGCTTAAAAAACTGTATTTGATAACTTCATTTTTATTTTATTATTTTCATCGTTATGTACCTTTATACTTAGTGTGAAACACATTTTAAAATATTTTGTTAATTTTTAGTATTAATGTCAGTAATTTTTTAAAAAAAGGTTTTGTTACATTGTAATTTAATCTTTTAACTCTTGCCTTGGATTTAATATTTTTCAACATAAAGCAAGAGTTAATCTTCCTTTTATTTTACGCTTTGTTTAAAGCACTTTTGGCTTAGTTCATTTTCTTTTAGTCATGCTTATTTAACTTAACATTTTTTCTTTATCCTCTCAGTAGAAGGAAGTTTTACTTTGTTTATATATATTGTATAGACTTTGAATAGTAGTTAGTATTGCTAAATTAATTTAACAATATTTGAAAAACATCATGCTTATCAAAGAAGTATCTTAAATAGGACAGAAAAAAGAGGTATTATTTAAATTAAAGCAATGTATGACTGTAATAAATGAATAATTTGAACCTTGTAGAATAGTTTATTATTTAAATAAAGATAAAAGTTGCCACAAACTTATTTATGACATTTTATAAATAAGATATTAAAATAAAAAATAATTTAGATTAAGAATTTAAAGAATCTTTAGATATTAACTTGTAAATATAATAACAGTATAAATTTTGTTGCTGAAGAGTTAAAAGTTCTTCAGCTGTAACATTAATATATTTTAATGCTAAAACTTGAAAGGCCCACTAAACAAGTTTTTACTTATTACTTCCTTTATATTTTACATGTACTATTTTTATTTTCTCTGTGGTTTTTTGTGACTTTGTGATCGGTCATGCAATATTATTGGTTACTATCCTATCAAATCCTCACTCATGCAATATTATTGGTTACTATCCTATAAAATACTCTGAAATTTCACCAATTTGAAATTGTGTTCATTGATGTTTGTACTTAAATACTACATCTGTAATAATAATAAAAAATAATTAGTCATGCTGCCAACAAAATTTGTGCAGATTAATTTTAATATATATTTAAAGATTTAATTGTCTAATATTATACTTATATTGAAAGTTAAAAATGTGTAATTATCAGTGATTTCGGTGTTATTTTATAGTTAAGGTATATTCTTGTGAACAAAATTTTTCTCTGCTTGACCTATCAAAGGCAATAAATTAACTATTATCATATTACTTTTGAACCTTAAAAAAATCCTTTTTTCATTGTTTATACTTTGATTTTCTAACTGAAAGTCAATGTAAACAATTCGAGAATGACTATTTCTAATAGTCATTCTGTAATTTCACTGCACTTATGGGTGTTTAAAGAGACTATAAGATTCACATGGTTTCCGCGCACCTGGAAAGTCAGGGAAAATCATGGATTTAGACAATTGATTAATTTTGTCATGAAAAGTCTTGATTTTTCAAGTAAAATGAGTAAAAGTCATGGAAAGTCATGGATCCGCTAAACTACTGATTAAAAAAAATACATTGAATTGTTTAATTTTATTTTTACTTGTCGTTTGGCTGGAGTTACTGAGTTTGGTATTTATGTATTATCCTATTGACCATATTGCCAAGTAAAATTTGTTCACCAAGGAAATTCAAATCAAGAAAGCTTAATGGGTGGGTAAATGTATATTATTCTGGTTTTTTCTTAAATTGTAGATTAAAATTTTATTAATAAAATAATAATTATTTTTTAATAAAATTTAGTTAAGATTTTTGCACAAAATATAAGTTTATCTCTAGGGATATTGTATATAAACATTATAGGGTTATATTTGGCTATTATTCATGGTCACCTGGATAATACCAAAGTGCCCTGAATTTAAATTGGAAACATTTTGATTGAAAAATTGCTATATGATTAAAGTTAGGTATGTAGATACAACAATTTATTTTTATGTGAGTTTATTAACACTTATAAAGTAAGTTTATGGTTTTTTATGATAAAATTCCTGTAATTTCTCTAAAAGCATATATTTTATTTGTATGTACATCAGAAGTTTTATTCATATATACTTTAACGAAAGCTTTTTAAAGTCATGGAAAATGATCTGCTAAATCAGGGAAAGTCATGGATTTGAAAAATTTTATTTTGGCAGATACCCTGGAGTTACAGGAGCAAAATAAAATATTATTTAGGTCAAACATATATGCAAAATTTAATTTGAATACAAGATGGCAACATAAACAATTATAAGTTTATATGTGTTTGGAATTTCATATGTTGGTATGGTTTAAAAAAAAGAACCAGGAGATTTATATTAAAGTATAGTAAATAACTAAAGTACCATAGATTTTCTAGATAAGTAAAACAAATAGGTTTTTTTATGAGACTTAATGGTTATTTTCCTTTTCAGGGTTCTATCTGTGAGATATCCATATTGTGTTATTAAACTGGCATTGTCATGATATTATGGCCGTCACTTTACCAACTTCTTCAGTTTCTACAACTACTGCTGCATGCTTATCACCACAATTGCCTTTAATATCCCTACGTGAAACTGTGGCAAAAATAAATATGCCCACTGCTGTTGTGCAGGCATCAGTTGTTAATCCACAGGTAACCCCTGTCTCTACAGCAGCTGTATCAACAGAAACAGTTTATAATCTCACTCTAAGCAATGGAGAAATACATAATGCTACACCTAGCACACTTCCCAAAATTCCTTCTGTTGCAACTCTAGCAGGTAAAAGGTTTTTTATGTGAATGTTCTTAAGTTCAAGCTTTCACAAATATTTTATTGTAAAATAATTAGTCTTTATTACATGAGTATGTTTTATTTTAACTAGAGATGTAGCAAATATTTTGCCTCTTTTACCAGATATTTGGGCTGTCCAAAATTCTGAACAGACTCGGTCGATTACATATGACTAAATATTGTTAGATATTTCGTCAAATAAAATCAAGATAATAAAAAAAAATTATATATATTTTTATAACTGTGCTTTTAATATATTTAACAAAGAATGTTGCATTTCACTGCATTAATTATTAGAAAATTAATATTTACCCAATCTAAGTTGCATAATACATAATTGTATTTGATAATGTTACATAATTAAAAATGTTTTCATGTTGCAAGTTGGAAGTTTATCATCATATGTATTTAAACAAGTGTTTGGATCTTTTATACTAAATAGCAAATCTATACAGTCTATTAAATGAATTAGATTTTGATTTAGGGGGGGACGGCCCATAAGAGCACCAGCACTGGTCCCAAAGGCTATTGTACTGTAACCTCCCCACTATTTACTGGAACAAAAGAGTCCCAGCGATAAGTTAAGAAATATTAACAATTAGTCTTAGAGAGACCAATAGCTGAGATAAATCTAAGCAGCAATTTAACCTGGAAGTTGGTCAGCTCCCACGGCTCGATGTAGTGATAACCAAGAAATTCAAATCTCTTGGCACAGTAGTAGTCGCATTCACACAAAATGTGTGAGGAACTCTCCTCCGCCATATGGCACCCTCTACGTTCCAGGTTATTCATGATGACAACAATTTTAAGGTGCCTTTTGAGGCAACAGTGACCAGTCAACAGACCAATGGCCACCTTTAGCTCATTCTTACTGAGCTTAAGTAGCTTGTTAGCCCTCATCCAGGGATATCCCTGGTTAAGCGTCTTGGATTACCATAATTAAGCCAAGCCCTATAAGTCTCCCCAATTAGGAGGTCCTTAACAGTCTTTCCAACTACATTATGAGGAAGACTAAGTACCGGTTCTGGCCCAGTGAAGGGCCTATTAAATAGAGGTTTGAATACTATTCGAATCAGCAATTAAAATTTCATATTTTATGAGCAATTAAATATTTTCCTCTTAAAAATATTGATTATATGTAGTAAAAATATATGATTATACAATTGTAAACATTGTTTTGTAATATAAATCTATAAAATATATAATTATTAGAAAAAATATATTGAATTGTTAAAAAAAATTTTAAGTTAAAGAAATTTTGCTGATATTTATTTCATTAATAATTTAAAATTGGAAAACTTTTTAATTACAATCAAAAGTGAAACTTTTTTTCAAAAATAAGTATTTGGTCATTGAAAATGTGGTATTTGGCTTAAAATTTAGCAGTAGAATATTTGAATGTTACATTTCTAATTTGTAAGAGTAGGTGTAAGGTGTAACCCATCAAAACAGTTTTTGCTTTTATTAGTCTGAAGTAATTAAACTATGAATTATTTGGTTATATGTTTTGCTATTATTTGATGCAAACTTGTCAATTATTTTTCTTATTATTTAAGTTTTATAATGTCATATCATTAAAATAGTGTATTTATTATTATAGTTCCCAGAGATTTCAAGAGTGATCCTGTTACTACTACTAGTCAAAAGCCTATAATTGTCACTGTGTCTGGCATGGGTGGAGTGGCTAAACAAGTACTTGTATAGTTGCACTTTCATTTTTCTTTTTTAGTTTCTTTTAATATTCATTCTCAATTAAGAGTTTTAAAACTCATTACTGTTTTGTAGTTTCAATTATGATTTCATAATATAATGTTGAGCAGGCTTGCAATTCCGTCACTTTTCTCACTTTTAGTCACTTTTCTTATGGTGTATCACAGCAAAAGTCTGTTTTTGAAAAAAGAAAATCTGAATTAATAACAAAATATTTTAATAAAAGACAAAAAATGTGATGCTCTAATCTTATTTTCTTATTAAAATGCAATTAGTCATATGGCTTCCAAAATTTAGGAATTTTAAAAAGTCGTAAAGAAGTTCCTGAAATCTACATTGGTACTGAAATGTACATTTAATACATTAAAGTAATTTACTTCAAAGCACACATTTCTCTTTTTCTTCACAATTTTTGTTTAGATACTCTAACCTAGCTATGTACATATTTCAAAACATCATTAATATATGTAGAAAATTGTGATTATAAAATTAATGTATTGTATGTATTCAAATCTAATTTATAGATTTTCTTGAATAAAAAGCAATGTTGAGTTGTGTTAAACAAAATTTTTAACCTTTTTTTGTATTTGGACGCTAAAATCATGTCTTGTATGAATCATTTGATTTAGAGTTAAATAGAAAAATCTTAATAATAGCATCTGTTATCAAAAGGAGAGAAAAAAAATCGCTTTTTTTTTTTTTTTTTCAATGTTTAATCACTTTTTGGTCACTTATTCTGTATTATTTGTCACTTTTCTCACCTTTTTGAAAGTACCTCAGCTGTTGCAAGCCTGTGTTGAGGTATAAAGTTAGTTACAAACCAGTAATCTGTGGTTTATTCATACGGAGGAACCTCCTGTTTTTGTCTATTAGATGTAATTAGCTGTTTCATAGTGTTTTTAAAAATTAGCTTGTTTTGTACTTGCGGTGGTAAAAATTCTCTGTAGTTCGAGTTGGAAAACTGATATACATTACTTTTGAATCTTTCGTTTCAAGAAATAATAGGGATCAAACTAAAATTTTAAAATTTAGTTCTTTTGAACTTAGTTTATAAATGTGGATATAAATCAGTCTTCCTGTGTTGTACTTGTTATGCTACTCATATCATTTCCCTCTTTTACTCTGAATGTATATTTGTTTAATTCCATTTCTAGTAATATATTAAGCTTGTGTAATGCAAGTGAAAGTTATAATAAATTTACTAAGATTTTTTTTATTCCTACAATTTATGTATAGGTGACTTTCATAAGTAAAGATAAGATATTAAATTAACTTTTAGAGTACAGTAGTTCATTAAAAAATGATTTGCAATAAAAAGAATTAAGTAAGTACATTGTGATATCTAGCAGTTTAAAAAAAATTTAGATTCGTAGTAGTTTATATTTTGTAGTTTTATTGTAGGAACTTCATAGATTAGCACGTTTTAAACAAACTGAGTTGTGACTACAAAACTTCCGAACTACTACATCTTAATGCAAAAAAAAAGGGTTTAGTAAGCAGTATAAAATATTTTATATTTATGAATTGTGAGATTAGAATTTTTTTATACTTATGTATGTTATAATTGCTTTTTTTTTTATCATTTTTGAATTATGTTCAATCTGAACTATTTTTTTTTCTTTTGTACTAAATGTAATAACAGATTTTTATAAAGGTGTGAATATCTATAGCAGAAACATTAAATATTCCACTTGTCCAGTAGTAGTAAATGAGAAGAACTCTCAACCAGGGTTCGCATAATTTAAATCAGTTGATTTAAATCTTGATTTAAATCAATTGATTTTTTAAAAACTCATTGATTTAAATCCCTTTTTTTTCACTTCTTTTACAACCTATATTCCAAAGACAGGAGAATTGGGAATCAGTCAGCACAGAAATACCAATAAGTAAATAATTTTATGTAATGGGAGGTAAAGAGAATATTACAGAACTTGAAATCCAGTTTATCTACCAAATAACAACAGCCGTGGCTTCATCTGCTTTAATGGAAAGACAGTTTTCTTCTTTCGGTATTGTTCATTCTAACCTTTGTAAGAAATCAGGAGTGGATAAAGCATGGAAACTAGTGTTTTTATTGAACCAGTTAAATCCATAATTTGTTGCTTAAAAAATATTGAATAATTGTGATTTTTTTTTTTAAATAAATAGTTTGCATTAAGTGAATATTTAATTTGTTCTTTAAATTTATATCTTATTTAGTTTTGCACTATCCAATTACAAAATAATGGAATGTATTTAGATTAAAATTTATGTATCTAATTTTAGGTAATCAGTGTGTAAAATATACTAGATAGATAAGACGTTACTTCGTATAAAAACTATTATATGTATATTGCAAAAAAACATAAAAACACATCAATAATTAAAATTAGAATTCAGAAAAAAATTAAATAAATCTAATTTAAATAAAAAAAAATTGATTTAAATCAAATAAATCTGATATTTTTAATTTAAATTTTTTTTCCAACCCTGCTCTCAACACATAAAAAAAAGACTGTATAAAACAAACTTTTCTTAATTTGTTGGGGTTAGGGGCATTTTCTGTTTTGGTTTCTTGAGTCTACTATTAAAATTGTATCTATGTATGTATGTATGTATGTATGTATATATATATATATATATATATATATATATATATATATATATATATATATATATATATATAACAATATCATTTTATCAAAGAAGAAAGCAGGGTTGAAATGTACAAATGCAGTTATGTTTACATATAAAAACATATTTCAAAGTAAGCACTTCAAAAGTATGCCATATTTTATTTATTTTTATATTGTTTTCTAGTATATTTACACATTTATATGATAAATTTTTCATTTTATAAATATGCTTAATTTCATTTATGTGAAAGAAAAAATTTCCTTTCATTGTTTTAATTATTTTTTATTTGTATTTTTAGCTTACCTCTGCCACAAATGTTTTGACTACTCCATTATTATCCGCTCCTGTTCATATGGTAGCCCAGCATTTTACTACTGATAAACTACCATCTTCTTCTGGACTAGTAACACTTCCTACATTACCTAGAACTGCCAACATGAATCCTGTTATCCCTGCTAAACCACGGCAGGCTCAACACATCACTCCTTTGCTACCAGGTAGTATTATAACCTCTAAAGGTCAACTTGTGATTGCCAGTGCCAACAGTCCTTTAATTGGATCATCCACAGCTTCAGTAATTACAACTATGTCAGGAATATCACTGAACAGTAGCATAGTCACTGTGACTCCTGTAATTATGACCTCTGCAGCTCCACTAGTCTCATTACCAGCTAATTCGGCTGTTACAATAAATCAAGTAACACAAGGGCAGATTTTATCTACAATGATTCAACCCAATGTAAAACCAGCACTTACTACGAATAACAAAGCAATAGTACCAGCAACATTTTTGAAGCCTGTCAATATTGCAGCAAATCCTGCACAATTTCCAATGGCTGTACAGCCAGCTACAATTGCTCCTGCTGCAATTACTATTTCTCCTGCCCCTGCTCCAACTCCTGCTCCTGTTCCTCCACCAGCTCCTGCACCTTCATCTACAAAAGATTCTGAAGTGGATCCAAAGTGTGATCCTAAGAACCCAGAATTTGATTCTATAAAAGCTATGGAATGGAAAGATGGTATTGGTACACTACCTGGAAGCAATATGAAGGTGAGTTCCATCATTCTGTATACTTCAAAAACTTTGTAGTCTTATGTGTGAAATATTTAAAAGCAATTTTTATTCTGCATGTTTTGCTGTAGAAGGTTATTTACAATTACCTCTTGATACTTAATTATAACCTACTTTGCTTAGTAAAATTGTATAATTTTAAATTTACATACTGAAACAGTCTCTTTTTAACTTTATTTGTTTTTCTTTATTTTACTGTTGCTTTTGGCTGTTTGGGGATGGTTATATAAGTCTGTAGATCTGTTTCTCTAACTTTTTCAGTTTTTCTAAGTATTGTCCAAAATATTTTTAAAATGTTGATATTTTGTCAATTTTGACAGCCCACTCAAATTATTTCATGCATTAAAATCTAACCTGAATTTATTTATTTAAATAAAAAATTCTCTCCTAAATTTAATGTATGTAAACCAAGACATAATATTTCAGTTTTAAAGGTACTAGCCAGGCTAATATTTTTGCTCACCACTATTTAACATCCATGAAAAATATGAGCAATTTTTAAAATGTTAACAGATGTAAACTTTTGATACCATAGAAGAATGTAGAAATTGAAAAATTGAAACATTATCCTGGCTTTAAAATTTGAGTTCTAAACATACTAAATGTTGAGAGATATAACTTTTTGGTGATTAAAAACCATAACAGAATGTAGAAATTGGAAAATCAAAACATTTATTGCGAAATAGTAAATATAAATTTATTAACATAAAATATGGTTTCAGAAATTGTCATATACCATTGCAAAAAAAGTTTCCATACTTTTTGCATTTGTTTGTGTAGTTCTACCTCTGTGTTCTTAAATACCAGTTGTTAATCATAGCTGTGGGGTCAAACTGCCATAGGTTGTCCATTAATTTAAAATTCTGAGCAAATCAACAAATATCTCAGTCTTTAAATAGTTCATGTATGCAAATTAGTAATTTTTGTTCTAAATAGAACTTATAAATGCTGTTGTTTGATTTAAAATATCTTAACAATCACTGCTGGATTGAGGTATGATAATTTGAGCAAATATAGTTTGATTTGAAACACATTTTAGAAGATTAAACTTACTTCCCAGCCTTAAATATTTTGTCACAAATGGCAAGCAGGTGAGTTGACATTTCATGCCCTGGTGTAAATAAAATATCTATCAATCAGAGTTATAAATGTGACACATAAGTATGTATGTATATATGAAATTTTTATATTACTGTTTAATTAAGTGTTTGGAATATTTTAATTATTTTACATATACTTAGTTAAATGTGACCATATCCCAGATTAGGGTTCCCCATTCAGTGGGCACACCAAGTGTGGGCAATATCGCTAAATTCTAGAACACAGTTTTCTGGTAAACCTTGCTCTTCTTTTCGTACTCTTCCGCCACCCCCGAAAAAAAGGTGGATGTCAATTGGTGCCTTTATTTTAGGGTATTGGGGGAAATAACGTGATTATAATACCTTACCGTTATTGGTTCTTGTAACTAACAATACTTCAAGACCGCTGAATTCAGATTTTCTAGCGTCCATTTTGCATCTTTGTCCATTTCGATTGTGCCTTTGTGGTAATTTTTTATACACGATTTTCAAAGCATATTTTGAACAATAAAAGATTTAAATGTTGCTAAATCAATATAAACGAAAACTTGAGGTTTTAATGTTTTTAAGCATGATTTTGTACTGCCAAATATTAGTAAATAAGTTGTATCCTCCAAATACATAGGATACCTAATTTAGGTAAGTGAAATGTTAATTAAATTTCACATTTATATTTTTCAAACCTTTTTATTCAAATTGTACCTAATTTTAATACCAAAATAAGTAGAAATATTTTAAAATAATATTTTATAGTTTATTACACTGTTTTTTAAATTATATTAATTTGCAAATTGTTAATAGTGAGGTCAAGTGGGCCTTTGCTTCGCTTGGATAAGAAAAATCATTTATCCTCCCTCATTTTCTCATTTTCTTTAGAATTTTAAATAGGTTCTTTAAAACAATTACTTTGTCATTTCTTTTCGGTTTTAAGCTAAATTTCTAAAAGCAATTTGTAATGTACTTTATTACCTTATAATTATTCGATAGTTTAAAAGTAATTTCATTAAATAGCAACAGTGTTTTATAAATATAACCAAGTATAACTGTCTAAATATAATCAAGTTATGTTTATATTTTGCTTAATTTGTACCTATTACAGAAATTCAGCACTGTTTAGTTCAATAAACAGTACAAAACTGGGTTTAAATACATTAAAAACTGAAATTTAAATTTACATTCATCTTACCAAAATTTCAAACCTTATTGTGTTCAAAATATGCTTTAAAATTTGGTATAAACTTAATACAAATCGAAGTACAAATTGTAAACATCGCTTGGCGACAACTTGGCTATCACTTGTACAAAATAGAGCCAAAAACATGGCGGCGGGCCCCCAGAACTGGGATTATACCTTTAAATGCACATATTACACTGCTGGATTGAAGAAGGGCTGATTGGTTTCAGTTCTTTTCCTCATTGTCAGATTTCGTGAATTTGAATTCCACTGTTGGCATAGTGTTCAGAATTGTCCCAGCCTCTTAAAGCTCTTGTGTAGTCAAAACTAGACTGTAGCATTTGAAACCAAACCAACCGTATATCAGGGCTGGACAATAATCAAATAGGTAGATCATGGCCTTGACTAGGTTTTACGAGTTTTGCTTCTGCCATCTTAGATATGTATAGCTGTGTAGACATTTAATCCTTTAGAGTGTGTTTAGTGTACTTTCATATCTGTGAAAGATAAATTATTTAAATTCTTTAAAAAGAATTAATTTCCACATTCCTAGTTAATGTCATTAACTAGTACTTGTTTTTGCATCTGTCTTGATATTTAAGTTCCATTATGTTCCATAAATTTTAATTATGTTTGTCAGATTTTCAAGGTTTTTTTTTTGGGGGGGGGAGGAGCTTGTTAAACTCCACAGCTTTCACTTTGATCTCAAATATCCTCATATATAATGGTTATGGATAACAACAACAACAACAAAAAAAGTTTGAGATAATTTATACTATATGAATTCAGAATGAAAAGGAAATGCAATTAAAGATTTTTTTCACCAAATTTTGGAGTCATTGTTAAATGCTTTGGAGTACACTAGTTGAAATTCGATCCTATGTCTGAATCTCAGTGTAGAAATCTTCATGTTTTTATATTTAAAAAAATAGCATGTACTTTAATACTGTTTTGTTTTGTTTTAGTTTAAATTGAATGAATTTGGCACTTTAGAAATGATTACTGAAGATTTGTGCAATCCAGCTACTTTAAAAACTGTTAAAGATGAATGTACAGCTACATCAGAAGACAGTTCATCTGAAAGCAGACAAAAAACATCGAGAAATAAAGAAATGTATAAAGATGGTTAGTAATTTAATTTTGTTACTAAACCTGTTGTACTAAGTGTTAAAATATGCCCTTCATTATCTATAAATAAATGTATTTATATATATATGCAAAGTAATATTTCACTGTATTATGAATTGAAACATATTGTAGTTTTGAAATGTTTTCTGTTATAAACTTAATTTCCAATTAAAATTTTTTTTCTCAGAAAATAGTTTAGAAAAAAACTCACAAAATGGACCCAAAGATCCCAGCATGTCTGAGGAGCTATGTCGCTGTGAGAACTGTGATTGTTTTGGTCTACGAGTAGAATTTTGTAAATCTGGAAGATTTTGTAGTCAGACTTGTGCATCATCTTATTCAAACAAGTAAGCCTGCATGTTTTTGATATAGATTAATTTGTATAATATACATGCAGTGTAGAATAATATTTTAACTTGTATAGCTGTGAAATGTAAGCAAATATAAGTTGTTGAACTTTTATCCTAAAAGATTTCATCAAAGTATAAAATTCGTGTAAACTATGCCTGGCCAACCAGAAAGACTTGGCATGCCACATTTGAAATGCATTTTATTCAAGTGAGCTACATCATTTATATATTAAAGATAAAATTTTAAAATTATGCATTATTTCTATAGTTTTTAATGTTCATAAATTAACAATAGAAAAATTTAAGATTTACAAATATGCATAAATATTTAGAATAATAATAAAAAATCAATCAAATATTTGCTAAAATGAAATCCAATTAATTAAAATATATAAATTTTGCTAATTCTACTTCTGGCCACAGTCTGCCCACCCCTGATGAGACTATTTCTCTTGCTCTTGCACTTTGATTATTAAAAGCTGTAACATACTGCAGACCTGGGCAGCCCAGAATGCTCTGTGGGTCTGACATTAAAAGTGTATTTTGTGCTGGTGGGCTGCATTGTATATATGTATGTATGTATCTGTGTGCGTGTGCATATATATATATATATATATATATATATATATATATATATATATATATATATATATGAGTGTGATAAAAATTGAAAAAAAGATATTAAAACTGTTACTTAATAAATTAATAGTAATATAGTTATAAATTTATTAGTTCTTATTATAATAGTCATTAAATCAATCAAATATTATATTTACTATAATAAATGCAAAATTTGTTTCAATGATAAGTTTTGTGAATTCTGCCATTTTAGCTACATAATTTAACTGGCTATCTACCATTTGCATTCTCTTCATATAGAGCAAATAGAGTAGTATACTTTCTCATCAGTTGCTTTTTTTAATCTGTTTAATTTTCTGATGTCAGAAATTATTCTCATAGTTGCATCAAATAGTCTTTTAAAAGAAATATAAGATTAAGTTTCTTATCAAACATATTTTGTATACTTTGTATGCAGGTGTGTGTGTTTGGGGGGAAGATGAAGACCAATATCTAAAATTATGCTATATGCTTATTATAGAACATATCTAAGCTATTTAATATTTTGGTTTGCTCTAGATTTTACAGCCATGCAAATTTTTCTTATTTTTCTGCGATTCTTTATATTTTTTTTCTACTGTTCTAAATTAATGAGCTAAGTAATTACTGTTTAAAAACATTTTTAAAGCATTTCTTAATTTCTGCAGATTTTCATTTATTAGTTAATTGTGTTGTGTATGAATTGATACTAAAATAATTTTGTTTTAGACATAAAACATTTTACAGGAAAAATAATTGTATTAAGAGAGCAACCACAAAAGAAAAATTTAAAAGAAAAAAATTCAAGTCTGAACCTAATAGTGTAAGTATTTTAGAAATTTATTTTGCAAATAAAATTAGTTTGTGGTTTAAACAAATTTAACAATTTTTTTTTTTTTTAAATTTGAAATTCTTAGTTTATGTTTTAGTTTATATCTTCCACAATTCTTGTTTCTAGGAGAAATAAGCCCACAAGTTACAAAAAACCATAACAACTTCATAATTTATTTTTATTATTTTTTTTTAATAGGATGACAATGTTGAAGTTAAAAGTGAAGAAACAGGGTCTGAAGAGTCCATTGAAATTAAAAAAGAATTCCCTGAATCTAAAAAAGAATTCTCATGGGAAGAATATTTAAAACAAGAAAATGCAATTGCAGCTCCTGTAAAATTATTTAAAGAGGTAAATTTTATTTTCTGTGTTTTTGTGTATGTTTATGAAATGCTTGTTATTAATTTTAAACAATATCAATTTAACACATTCTCGCTGCCGATCATGTGCCAGTGCATGATTAACATACTAGGAAATGCACTTATGACAGTGGATTTGGCAGCAAATGTGTTAAGATATCTAAAATGAGTTTTATAATTTTTATCTTAATTACATTACACATTACTTTTATCACTAAAACTCATTCAAAATGTGCTTTGTTTATTTTTATGTTATTGTCAATACATTCATTCACAATATTAACTTCTAAAATAGAAATGTGCATGAAGGGATTATTTTCTCTGAATTATGTTCTAGTTACATTTGTTTAGAGATTTTTAACTCTAAATTGCACATACATTTTTATTTATCGATGCTAATCAGCATATGCATTTGTATGTATGTGTGCTTATCAACATAAGAATGACTTAACATTATATTAAATTTATCAGAAATTATTAGATTTATTAAAATTAACAATTAGTGAGTAAGTACATAATATTATAATGCAGGAGATGCAAAAAAAAATTTAAAGTGATTTTTGCTTAAAATATTTTTATAGCAAAATTACACCAAATTAGCATAGATTATAATTTTTAAATTATCTATATCAATGCAAGATTAAGGCATCATAAATCATCTCTAAATTAGCTGATTTTTTTTCTTAGGTACCAACCATTTGAATTTATATTAATGTAATTCAGTATATTGTCATTTATTTTTCTTAGCAATTCTTATTAAGGAAAAGAATGTTGGTAGGTTTTGAAGGATTTTATGCCTGAAAAAGAAGCATAAATTCTTGAAAATAAAGACCATTTACAGTTCTTACTAACATGTATCATAAGAGTTCATTATGTCAACATATTAGCTATGTACAGTAATAAACTGAGTTTATTAGAAGTATTGCAGGATAATTTTTTTTAAAATACAAATACCTGTGAAAATAAGCAGTTCTTATAACTTTTAGATTACTACTGTATTAGATTACAGAATTAACTAAATTGCTATTTAATATTAAGTTCAGCTTAAAAAGTATTCATTTTATTATCTTTGTCAGTATTATTTATATATAAATTTTTTACAGGGTCAAACTTTTCCAACTGAAAAGAATGGCTTTGAAGTTGGAATGAAGCTTGAGGGCATTGACCCAAAGCATCCATCCCTATTTTGTGTTCTAACTGTAAGTGAGATCAGAGGGTATAGAATACGTCTTCACTTTGATGATTACTCTGAGTGCTACGATTTTTGGGTAAATGCTGATTCTCCTGATATTTTTCCTGTTGGCTGGTGTGAAAAGACTGGACATAAACTGCAACCCCCTAGAAGTAAGTTTTAAAAATAATAAAGTAAAAAATACATGATATATGTATACAATGCATGATAATTTTTCTAAATATACATATTACTTTGTGTTTGAGTTTGCTTATAAAAATATCTGCTATGGACAAATTTAATCAAACTTTTTTCAAGAATAAAGCAGTTAAACATGTTTAGTAAAAGAAAAACTTAAAAATAGTATCATGAATCATTTCACAAAAGAATTAAAATACTAACATTTTAACCTAATTTTCAGACATGAAAATTAATGCAGAATTAAATTAATATTAGCTCAAATTACATATAAAATATTTAAATAATTCTTAGCATATACATTGTCTATTTACTCACAAAGTATCTTATTTTGAGAAAGATACAGGCAATATTAATTAATGTATAATTATAAAAACCAAATAGTTTATTAATAGTTAAGGTTGCATTATTCTCGTTACTAAATATTATAGTATTTTTTTAAAGTTAGATTATTTTTATGGTCAAGAAAAATATATATTTTCAATGTTAAAACAGTCTATTATACTCTATTGCAATTTAAGAATACCTTCCATTTTATAAGTTAATGCATTGTATTATCTCATTGACTTAAAAATTTTCTGGCATTTCTTTATTTACTTGTAATTATAGATTGTATGCTTAGTAAGCGGGTAGATTTTTCTTTACTAATTCAAATAGCCAGCAAAGTATTAAAAATTGGTTTTTGTTTAGGCTATAATACTTTTTACTTTGATTATATTAATAAATAGCCTCATTAAAATCTATAAAAATTGATAATTTTTGTCCAGTGCCTTCTTTTGAGGATGATTACTTTAATTGGTTAACTGAACTTTCATTTCGAGAGTCGGTTTCAAGCAAATAAAAATTAGAATAATTTGTCCTACTAAGTAAATATTTTTGTCTGCATAGAATTTGTAAACTTGTTAATAGAATCTGGAAACAGAAAATTTATTCTAATAAAAATTTATCAAAGTGTAAATTTAAAATTAATACAAGGTATGTGATTATACAATGTGAAAATATGAACTATCTAAATGATTCACATTATATACAATATATAATTAATTGTAGAATGTCTTAATTTGTAGAAAAACAGATTTGAAAGTAGTGAATAAATAAGATTTTTTTGAAAATATCATATTATAAAAATATCATAATTGCATGCCCATGGAGGTAAAGTGTTTTTCCCGATATTCGTTATTTTGAAAAAAACTTTTTGGCTATTTTATTTTCTATCACCATTCACAAATTGTCTGCTTCTTATTTAAAAAATGTTTGTAATAAAAAAATATTTAACAAGTTTGCTTTTACATTTGTTAATAGAAAAAGGGCTTCTTGAACAAAAAAAGGCCCTCCCTTTTTTAAAAGAGGGGTTAAGGAGTGATTTCCAGACACAGTGAACACAACAGTGTTGATCTGTTGGCTCTAAAACTTTAAAATTTAAATTAGCTTTTGATTATGTTACACATCAGCATTAAAAAGAATTTCAAAATTGAAACAACTGATTTTTATAGTGATAATGCATTTTATTTGATTTTTACTCATAAGCTGAATAAATTTAAAGAACTAAAAGGTGATATATCATTACATTATGCTGCTGCAAAAGTGCCTGTTTTTTGCAAGATAATTTAAACAAAATCAAGGTACAAATTTAATTATTAACCTGCAATGACACACACTACCCATAGTTACATGAGAATAGTGCGACTTTTAAAATGTTTTATATAGTTTAGCCTGCTGTTAAAAGAAAAATATATCCAATGACATGATATTGTGTGGTCACTAGGCTCTCATCTTGTTATTTTTCCTTTTAATCCTTAAATGCATGTGTTGCCTTTAAGCAACATACCCAATTTAGTCATCTAAAATACTATTAGAATAACATTGAAGCTCTGATACCTAATGTTGCCAATAAAATATATACTGAAGATAATAAACTATTTTCAATATGTAGATGGTACTACTTCTGCTTTTAAGAATATTGATAGATTTATTCATTCATTTGTTTGCATTCTTTCTTTTTTTTTTTCTTAAATCAGGCAATCAAGAGTTAAAGATGATCATGATTTTCGTATTTAGGACATTCCTTAATTTAAGGAAATATCCTAAGATATATATGTGTGTGTGTGAGTGAGTGAGTGAGTGAGTAAGTAAGTAAGTAAATTTCAATTAATAGGCTTACCTACAATAGCTTTCTTTCTATTAGCAACTTCCCTCCCTTCCTCATCTGAATTATTCAACAAGAATGTGCATTGCATTTAATGGTATAAGAGCATTCTTCTTTGATATATAGTAGAAACATTATAGAATCTATGAAATTTGTAACGATACAATATATCAATTTTTGAAATATAAAAGCTATTTATTGATATATCCATATGTGAAAATAATTTTGTCTAGAAAAAATATATGAATGTATGTATTCCTGATATTTTAGATATTACACCTCATGAATTTGATTGGGCCACTTATTTGAAAAAGTCAGAAGCAGAAGCTGCACCCAAACACCTCTTTTCTTGCCAAGGTGGACAGGTAAATTGTTTATTATATGTTACAACTAATGTATTTTCTGTAGAAATAAATTTGTATCTAAGTGATATAAACAATTTTATATAGTTTATAAAATATTTATGAAGTTAAAATAATAATATAATTATTTAATTAAAATAGTTGCCAAAAATCCCAACATTACATTGAATTTTTATCTGTTTGCAGTGAAAATTTTCTAATTCTTTTGAAGGAAATGTACCATGTAATTTATTTTTTATTTAAGATTTCTTATATTAAAAATAATTGTGAGTAATAAAAAGTTTTGAAAATGGACCAGTTGCATAATTCTAAAGTGTAAAAGGGAGAATGATCTCTATGTTTTTTTATATCAACTTTATGCAGTAGGTTGTTTAAATTGTTTATATCCAGTGTTTAATTTTTGTATTTATATAAGTACAAAACCAAACTTATATATTACTTAAATGTTTTTGTTAATACATAAAGACATTTACACTTGTCAAAATTTCTGCCCAAATGTTACTTATTGACTCAGGAGGTTCAAAATGTAAAAATCAACAAAAATCTCAAAATTGAATATTTGGATGACTACAATACTCTTCCTGTAATACGTTTATAAAAAAAATTAATATACTCTCAAGGCTTCTATTTAATTTTTTTTTATCTATCCATTTTTTTTTTTAAACAGCAATTTTATATGTATGTAAAATCAGGACTTTTTTCCTGTTTTTTTTTAGTGAAGAGTTAATTTTTTAACTTGGCTAAAAATAGTCTCTTGTATCACTTTTTTCCTTCTATTTAAAATCAATACCAATAACATTAATAAAAGGGTTTATTTTTTCTTTTGGATGAGGAAACTTTGTTATTTAAAGGCAGCACTTGATTTCTTTAGTGTTTGACTTCAATTATAAAAGGAAAAGTGTACAATTCTTAAAATGCATAGCTAAGATTTATTTTTTTAATAATTTCAAATTTGTGAAATGAAAAACTGCTAAACATGGGCCAATAAATATTTAACAGACTTAAAATATATCATAAAAATCATAGTGTACCTGAAACAGTTATATATGTAGGATTTTATATTTAGTCAACATAAAAGTTTTCCACAGAACTGATTGTTATAATTGTAGCATAAATGTTATAATTTACCAGTTTAGTGTTTTTAGTTTTTTCTATTTTTTCCATCATCTTTATCTCTAAAACTGTACACTTGCTAGAAAGGATGTGCATGTTCTACAATAATAAGTAAATGAGGAAATGTTGGTTTGCAGATATCTTCAGTGCTAGGCTGATATAATGTGACTGGAGGGTCCATTTGGAATCATGAATTTTGTTTTAATGTTTTTCTCAGATAAATTGGTCGATGCAGAATTAAATTTTTTAGTAAGTACTAAGTTCTTGAGTTTCTGATTCTGCTATTAGCATGGTTGTTGTTAGTCGTTTAGAATCAGCCTCAAGCATTAAAATTAGCCCTCATTTAACAGATGTGCTTTAAACCCAAGCAACATGGTCACATTTCTTTTGTGAATGGCTGGGAAGATATTAACTAAAAACTGTAGATGTTTGAAAGATGCATTTAATATACATTATCTTTCCTTTAATTATAAACTGCCTATAAAGATGTATTTTAAAATTTAGAATATACAATCCCCCTTTTTTCCCCCTGAGAGATTGTTAAAATTTCTTTTGCACATTTGTTATTTTACTTTTTTTGTTTCATCCTGTAGTAAAATAAATATATTTTATCAGTTCAGCCCTGCTCCAAGTTTTCAGGTAAAAGTTCAGTTCCAAATCTTAATTAAAAGCAGTTAGGCAAGATTAATTTTCTTTTGTGAAAATATATTTACACACACACACTAATAGAACTTATACAGATTAATCTTAACTACATATATTCCATAAAATGAAATATCCAGATAACAGGCAAAATAGAATTTATTCTTAAGGAAAAACAAAATTTAATGTATTAGTTATTAATTAAATGACTACAGAAACAATGTTTATATTTTGTGTTCATCCTGTATAAAGAAATCACTCCTTGAGCATATCAGTTAAAATCAGTTGTTTTTGCCATCTTTGTTGGCAAAGTTAGCTAGATCTCACATTTGTGTGATGAATATTTGTGATTATTTTAAAAAAATTTTTTTTTTCTGGCAATCTTCCTAAGTCATATCTCACATTTGTGTGATGAATATTTGGGATTATTAAAAAAAAAAAAAAAAAAAAAAAAAATTTGGCAATCTTCATAAGTAAAGTTTGGATGATTGAAGTTCTACTGTATATTAAAGTTCAATCTGATAATAATGTTTCTTTTTCTATACTATAGAGTCCGAATCCAAATTTCAAAGTTGGTATGAAATTGGAGGCTGTAGATAAAAAAAGTAAATCTTCAAATAATCCTAGTAAATGCATGGTGTGTGTAGCAACAATTACTGATGTTATTGACAATAGATTTCTGATTCACTTTGATGGCTGGGAAGATGTATATGATTATTGGGCTGATCCTTCATCTCCACATATCCATCCTATCAATTGGTGCCATGAAAATGGTGAAAATTTAACTCCTCCTAAAGGTATTTCTTTTTCCTATCTCTCTCTCTCTCTCTCTTTTTTTTTTTTTTTTTTTTTTTTTAAAGGTGTTTTTACGTCTACTGAATTATATCACAGCACACTTCTAAAGAATTGTGTTTAAGTTTTCCTTTTTCTTGAGGTAGAAGGTGCATCTGCTAGCCCTTTACTTCAATTGAAGTATGAGAAAAAGATTACAAGTTCAACTTCACACATTTCCTAACATTTTTACGAATTTTTTAGAGTGCAAATTCTTATCTTTTAAATGAAATTTTTAAAAAAGATTAAGTTGTCTATAAATTTCTTCTGATTGTGATTTAAAATTTTTGTAACACCTACAAAATTGAATTTTTTGAATTTAGTGTCAGAGAGAAAATGATATCCATGTTCAAAATTAAAAGAATTTGCATCTTTTGTGAAATTTTATGAAAAGAATTGAACAAAATTTAACTCCTTTGAGACAAATTGAGACCCCCTCTGAGAGGTTTAAATAGGTAATTTTGCATGCGTATGTGTGCGTGTGTGTGTGTGGGGGGGCAGAGCTAGTAGAGAAACAGGCTTTCACCAGATGATTGGTCAGGTTAATCTGACCTCAAAGTTATATAGCAGCATTTTCCAACCTGTGGTACATGACTTGCTGGTTGGTGGTATGTGAAAAATAATCAATAATGGTAGACATAAAGCCTTTAAATGATACAATCTAATTAATTTTTGGTTAAGTATTGATAAAGAATATGATCAACTCCTCTGAGAAAGCTCTCAAATTATTACCTTTGTGGGATGTTTTAGTTGTGAAAGCTTACATCCACATATTAAGAATAATGAGTGATGATTTTTGCTATAAAAATAAATATTTTTATTTTCAACATTAACAAACTGGTAATCAACAAATTCATAGAAGAACGAAAACTGATTTTTTCACACAGCTTGTGTGTTATATAAATAGCTGTTTAAATAAAGTCATTTTGATAAAAGCAGGATCACCACACCTTTTACTAGAACTGAATTAGAAAGAACTTTTCTTCATATACATTTTTGAAAAATAAGTATCAAAACAGATTGAACATAGCTGTTAACTTAAGAGTATACCTTGCATTTTTTTAACCGAATTAAAAAAAAATATGTTTTTTGAAACAACCACAAGGATCTTATTAATTTTATTTAATGTATTATTATAATAAAAAAAATCTATTATGTTTTATAATTTTTTATTTTTTATTAAAACCCTTTATTAGTAAATGAATATGACAAAATAGTAGACAAATATAAAACTTTGAACAAACACATACATGTATATGTCAGGTTTAAAAATGAGGGTTAAAAATTAAGCGAGTTATAATTAAAAATACTTAAAAAAACTCATTAATGATAACATAATAGGAGAAAGACACCCTTGAGCAGAACTATATAGAGTAAAGAAGTTGATGCAGAAGTCGACAACAGTAATTTGCTTAGGTAGCCATGCCAAAAAAGACGCTTCTAGACGCTACGGAAATTGGGCTGGTTACATCCTCCACAATTGTCAATGCAAAATGAGAACAAAGAATCTCTAAATGGCATAGCCATGGGCAGAAGGATTGTAATAAAGAAGTTTTTATATATGAAATTAAATGTGTCTTCCATGTCTTAACCACTCATCTGTATCATATATATGTTTCAGTGTGTTTATAATTCGGCATGACATTTAGGCATGTTTCAATGTAATTTGTATCATGTTATGTGAATGCATGGTCAGCCTATAAAATGTATAATGCAAATACACCCTCAATAACAAATTTTATGAAATACAATTATTTTTACAAAGTGATACAATTTAGCATGATGTACAGCCAAGTGGTATGTGAACCAAAAAAGGTTGGGAAATGCTGCTATAGTGCATGTCTGGAGCATTCTTTCTTACGAGGGTATTTGTAACTCACAACCTTCCTCCCAGAATCATTCAGAGCCTGTAAATAGCATTGCTGAATGAGTGGGACCATTTGCTACAGGCATTCATAAACTGCTTTATTTCAAGTATGAAATTATGCTGCAAGGCTTGTTAACCATGTTTTTGTTCTATTCTTCAAGAGCTTTTTCTTACCTTCCAACTCCAACAAGTGTTATGCATGATCATGCATGTGTTTAAAACTGTTGAAAAATTAATTTTATTTATTTATTTTTTATTTTGCATTGTATCAATATATGTATATATCACATTCCATTAAAATCGGTCCAGTAGTTCTAGAGATAATTGACCGAATCTGAAATTTCTCTTAATTTTCAACATTAGCATAAAAGAAGAAATCAGAAGTATAATATTTCTTATCCTTAGATATTTGAGGGGAGAATAATATTTATAGGATTATTTATTAATTTTAGTAGTTCTTGCAGTTTTAGTAGCACTATAGATTGGTAGATTCAATATTAATTAAGTATTTTAGTTTAAAAGCATTGTTTACTTCTTAATTATTGTGATTGAATAATTGATTTAAATATAACAATGATAAAATTTAAAAATAATGATATTAAAATGATATTTAATTGAAGTTCTAAATAAGTTATGGTAAATTATATATGCTCTGATTTTTCCCTTTGAATTCATTTTGAAGGTAAAGTATTGAATGAATCATAAATAAATTGCTAGTTTCTCCATATAGGAATTATAAACTTTCCACTTCTCTGATCTGTAAAAAAATAATTAATTTGTAATAACCGAATTAATTTTTTTTATGCTTCTTGATTTTTACACTTATTGTAAATTTTAGAGGCAATAAGTATTTCGATTTTATTTTGCAATTTGCATATAATTTTTATATAAAAAAAGTCTTTTAATTTACAGCTTTGTACACAAGTTAGGTTTTATTTATTTTTTATATTTTAGCAAAATAAATTAATCACAAGATTAAATTAGAACAGCTAAAATAAAATAGTTATTTTACCAAAATATTTTTTTTCTCTAATAAGTTGTCATGCTTTTTTTTTTTTTTTTTTTTTTTTTTTAAATAAATATTTCAATTTTGTACTAAACTAAAAGATCATAATGAAAAATTAAGTAAATTATATCAAGGTAAACAAAATTTCCAAGTAATATTTGAAAGGTCATGGATTGTAGGATATGTAATAGGATGTGGAATATATTAAGCATTTTGTTTACTCCAAAAACATCTCTTCAGTCTTTTAATACAGGTCTTTGAAGTCTGTTTGATTTTATAAATGGATCTATGGATTTTTTTGTGGTTATCCTCCTTAATTTTTTTTTCTTTTTCTTTAGAGTTTAAAGATAGTACATTTAGTTGGAATAAGTACCTGACTGAGACTAGAACAACTGCTGTACCAGCAAGGTGTTTTAAAGTAAGACCTCCTAATGAGTTTAAAGTTGGTATGAAGCTGGAAGCTGTGGATAAACGAAATCCTATTCTAATTAGGGTTGCTACAATAGCAGACAGAACTGACCATGCTTTACTGATTCATTTCGATGGTTGGTCTACTGTTTATGATTGTTGGGTTGATGACAGTAGCCCAGACTTGCATCCTGTTGGTTGGTGTTTAAAGACTGGTCATCCTCTAGAGCCGCCCATAGGTATTAAAGTTTGAAGATTTTTGTCTTGAAAATTTAATGATTGTAGCTTTTTTAAAGTCTAAGTGCATGCATAAAATACTAGTACTATTTTTAAAGTATATCATAATGTAAAAAATAGCTACACAGCTGCTTCAAATTACTATTTGAAAGTATAATTGTGTGTGTATCTATATCATTAGCTTTTTATATACATGGTTTCCGCGCACCTGGAAAGTCATAGAAAATCATGGATTTAGAAAATGGATTAATTTTGTCATGGAAAGTCTTGATTTTTCAAGTAAAATGAGTAAATTTCATGGAAAGTCATGGATCCGCTAAACTACCGATTAAAAAAAATGTATTGAATTGTTTAATTCTATATTTACTTGTCATTTGGCTGAAGTTACTGAGTTTATTGTTTATGTATTATCCTATTATCCAAGTAAAATTTGTTCATCAAGGAAACTCAAAGCAAGAAAGCTTAATGAGTGCATAAATGTATATTATTCTGGTTTTTTCTTAAATTGTAGATTAAAATTTTATCAACATAATAAATATTTTTTAATAAAAATTAAGATTTTTGCACAAAATATAAGTTTATCTCTAGGGATACTGTATATAAACATTATAGAGTTATATTTGGCTATTATTCATGGTCACCTGGATAATACTAAAGTACCCTGAATTGGAAACAAAACAAATTGGAAACATTTTGATTGAAAAATTACTGTATGATTAAACTTAGGCATGTAGATACAACAATTTATTTTTATGTATGTGAGTTTATTAACACTTTTATAAAGTAAGTTTATAGTTTTTTTTATGACAAAATTCCTGTAATTTCTCTGAAAGCATATATTTTATTTGTATGTACATCAGAAGTTTTATTCATATATATTTTAACGGAAAGCTTTTTAAAGTCATGGAAAATGATCTGCTAAATCAGGGAAAGGGATGAAAATTCATGGATTTGAAACATTTTATTTTGGCAGATACTCTGTATATAGAATTCCACATCATGGTAAAAAATTTTCTTATGTTTTAAAAATATATTTGTATTTAATATAATTAAATGAACTACAAATTACATAAATTTATCTAATTTGTAGTTAATCATTATAAATACACAATTTTTTGTAGGAAGATAAATATAATTTATTGCTCAAAATGAAGACTTGGAATACTTTATTTGGATTTCATTCATAATATTTCATTTTAAATCGGTAAGGGCAAATGTATCTTTGGTTATTGTATAATTCCAAATAGAAACCCATCTGTGTACAAGTAACAGTTAATTTTTTCTTTGAAAATTTATGTAAAATTTAAAATTTGTTAACTGAAAGAAAAAGGGAAAATGTTGCCAAGCTTCTAAAATGGTGAAAATTTTTTCATTCAAATTGATGTATAAAGAAATATGTCATACCAAAAAATAAATACCACCTGCAATGTTTCTATTTTAAGTTTTATAATTTTAACTCTTAATCCTGTGTGATGAAGTTACCATAATTTTTACATTTATTTTCTTATATGTCTTCTATGCTATCTGCCCTATTCAGATTTTCTTAGCCAACTTAATTTTTGTCTAAAATAGGAAAAGTTCTTATATGTAATAAAGTTTTTGAAAAATATTTTTCAAAGCTGCTGTCGTAAAAAAACTGTATAGGGATTTATAGACCTAAACTGTGTCTGTAAAATATTATTTGTTAATGAATTTGTTATTAACATTTTTGTCTTTCTTTTAGTGACAGCTCCAGGACAGACTGGACCCTGCCCAACAGCTGGTTGTTTAGGACAAGGTCATATCAAAGGTCCAAAATATACTTCACACCATAGGTATTTTATTTTAGTTTTCATTTTTCTAGAAAAACTACTGAATTATTACTCTTATTAATACTCTACCAAAATATTAAAAACATAAAGCTTCAATTTAATTAATAAGATGTTTTAATTTTATAAAACAGCAGCTTTAAAACTTCTTATTTTGCTGTGTAGTTGTAAAATCTCAGGTAGTTACTAACTTATATAGTACAGGGGTGATTGTGCTTCAAGGGTAGCCTGGTAATTTTTTTTTTTTTTTTTTTAAGTTAACCTTCCAGATTTGGAAATAATATCATGTTAAAAATTTCCACTAGAATAGTTTGAATTAAAAAAAAAAAAAAAAAGATTTCTTTTCAAACTTTTATTATCAGTTGTGTTTCGTGTTTCCTCTGCAGAGTATGTATTCTACAAAAGTCAGGATTTCTGGTCATTATGGGGGGTATGAAGAGAAGAGCTGAACTATAAGCTTTGACTTTTAAGCAGGTGTTGATTGATTTACGTTAAGTGTAGTGTTGCAAGGATGCATTCTAACGACTCTTGTGGATGTTTTTGGAGGGGGTAATATTTTATTTCCGTGTCTGGGAATAATTAAATCTAGTGCTTATTGTGCCAGAAAACAGATTTATCATATATAAAATGTATTTGATATTCAGGATTTAAAAATCCAATTCTAAGAAGGCTAATTTGCTTAGCATCTAAGTGAGATTCTCAAAAAGAAGTTTGGTAAATTTGAATTTTAATTGTTAAAATTAAAGCAGTCACTGTTTTAATATACTGACAATGCATTAAATCCAGGCTTGCAATTCTGTCACTTTTCTCACTTTTAGTCACTTTTTTTACAATTGATCACTTTTAGTCACTTTTTTAAGTAAACAGTCACTTTTAGTCACTTTTTTCATGGTGTGTCACAGCAAAAGTCTGTTGTTGAAAAAAGAAAATCTGAATTAATAACAAAATATTTTAATAAGAGACCAAAAATGTGATGCCCTAATCTTATTTTTCATATTAAAATGTAATTAGTCATATGGTTTCCAGAATTTAGTGATTTTAAAAAGTCACAAAGAAGTTCCTGAAATTTACGTTTAATACATTAAAGTAATTTACGTCAAAGCACACATTTCTCTTTTTCTTCACAATTTTTGTTTAGATACTCTAGAATTTTTGTTTAGATCTAATCAAGCTATGTACATATTTCAAAACATCATTAATATATGTAGAAAACTGTGATTATAAAATTGATGTATTGTATGTATTCAAATCTAATTTATAGATTTTCTTCAATAAAAAACAATGTTGAGTTGTGTTAAACTCTTTTTTTTTTTTTTTTTTTTTTTTTTGTATTTGACGCTAAAATCATGTTTTGCATGAATCATTTGATTTCGAGTTAAAATAAATAGGAAAAATCTTAATAATAGCATCTGTAATCAAGAGGAGAAAAAAAATCGCTTATTTTTTCAATGTTTAGTCACTTTTGGGTCACTTATTCTGTATTATATGTCACTTTTCTCACCTTTTTGAAAGTACCTCAGCAGTTGCAAGCCTGTAAATATAATATTAGTAACATGCAATTATTTGTTATATGTACTTAACTTTTTTTAGTTTTGGGTTTTTGATTACAAATGATATTTTCAGGGTTTTTTCTAGAAGCATAATCACCCCTGATAGTATGCAAGTTTAAAAAAAAGAGATTCTTTATTGTAGTTATGTTATATGCTTAATAAATTTAGCATGAAGTGAATCTGTTATGATAATGAGAAATAAAATGGTAACATATATTGTTGTTAATTATCATGAAATGTGGAGGAAGTAAAATAATGCGAGCATTTATCGATTATATTGCATGTAATGTATTAGTCAGTACTGAAGAAAATTGGAGATTTTAACTATCCCTTTCTTTGTGTTTTATTTATTTGTGTGCGAGAACCCCGTATGGCGAAAGCTGGGTCGGGTGTAGAAGTTACTTATTTGTGTGTGAGGGGTGCCAGATATCTTCCCCCTGAAATTTTAATTTTAGTGAATTAATTCAATATGGTGTCCATACACATTAATAAAGACTGCAAAATGAAGGAATTGTAAAGGTACTTTACTGTTCTAGAAAATATAATTAGATGCTTTTCAAAATTTCACAAAAAAATCTGACAATATTTCTCATTTCACCAATTTTGAGAATTTTTCTTTTTAAATTAAATTGTAACTTCTTTTTAAATTAAATGTAACTAATTATGTAATTAAAGCTTAAAAAAAAGTAATTTTGAAATATATATCAAATTTTTTAAAAAGTAATTTTTTTTAATGTGATAATTTTAAAAAATGTTTTCATTTCATTTTAAGGTAAGTGCATTTTCTGTATTTTATTGTAAAGTATTGTTAATTTTTAATATTCATTCCGTATGCTAAATTACTTAGATTTTTTTTCACCTTAATACAAGGAAAAATATTTCATCACTTTTAGTTGCATCATTCATATATGCACCTATATAGACTGTTTGGGTGAAAAATTGCATTTGTAATACAATTACTGCACATGAAAAAGAAACATGATTAATGGAAATTTGTCTATTCTAATTTTTCGATTATATTTCAAATATCAAATATATTATTTAATTATATTTCATTTATAATGAAAAAATTGGGTGCATCTAGACTAAAAACCTAATGCAACCTAACACTATAAACCTAATGCAAAAAAATTGTGAACTCCACTGCTATTTGAATCCAGCCTCATCTATATCAAAATTTACCACATTTTCAAGAAATGTCTTGTAGCTGTGATATATCAGGAAATTTTTGGAAAATTATTAGAGAAATATTGTGTTTAAAATTAATCCATATTGCTAAGTGATAATAAATAAATGATTTATGTTACTTACATTTTTTAAAAATTTTCTTTTCAGCACTTTTGGTTGCCCATATGCACAGGTTAATATTAATAAAATGGATAATGCTTTTCAAGACAGAGTCATTATTACTAAGGAGTCATCAAATGAATTAACGAAGAAAATTGATCAAGGTGGAGCTACAGATGGTCTAAGGTTTGTTCTGATGCTTTTTGTTATTTGAATATTGTTTTCTATTTAAAGCTGTTTCAAAAGTTATCATAAAATAATTGGTAATTATATATGTAGAACTTTAATTTCAGAAACACTGTTATATTATTAACTTTAAAAAATATGTACATTTATATTTTCAAAAAAATTCACATTTGTAAATTGGTGTGATGTCAAAAACATGTTTTTGACCCATTTTAGACTGACATTTTCAGTCCTTGTCAGGCAACTCAATACAGTAAGTCTGTCAAACAGACAACCCACTGGCCATATCTGGATTTATATACTGTCAGTTAGTATAGTTTAAGTTTTGTAAATTGATAAACTTAGTAATAAAGCCAAAATTTAAAAAAAAATTATCTGTTTGGCCATACTTTATATCTTCATCGAGCTACCAGGCCTTCAACGTAAAATGTGTTTGACATCTCTTTAGTTCAGTCTTTGTAAAAGGATAAAATGTTTGCTCACTGCAGGTTCATCTGCAACATAAATTAAGATTAAAGCATACTAATTATATTGGACAATCCCCAAACATTAAATTTGGGAATCTGTCAGTCCCAAGCATTGAAAATGTTTTTACAAATAGTCATGGTCACTTCTAAAGTAAAATATAGCCATGCCTACAGTTATATGTAAATCATAGAAAACCATATCTACCTAGAAGTGTGGTGTGTTGCAATTTGAACATTTGGTGCAGTACACAAAATGTAGTTTCTGACATTTTCAGACTGTATTTGAGAGATTTGTCTTAGAAGTTTTTTTTAATCTGATTCTTAACAGTTTTAGTTACTCAGATATAATTAATTTAATTGTCTTTATTTAAATTATTGTAAAATAATTTTCATTTCCATGTAATTGCCCAAAATATAGTTCAGCAAATAGTATGATTCACACTAATGTAATAACCAAATGAATACTTTTAATGAAATATTATTTGCATTGCTTTTGATTTTTAAAATCCAATCTCAGTGTGCTTTCAACTTTGAATATCTGATTTATTTTTTTAGAAGAAAGTAATCTAATTCTATTTCAGTCTTCACATTTTTTAACATAAAGTTTTATAATTTAGGAGGTGCCCTACACCAGGTTGCAATGGTGTAGGGCATGTGAAAGGGAAATATTCTGTTCACCACAGAGTATCAGGATGTCCATTAGCTGAAAAAAATGCACTTAAGGTCCAACAAAGCAATTCTGCTTCTACAAGCCCCACAGCCAGTAGTAGTACACCTGCCCCTACACGAGCTGCATCACCTCCTCCTCCCATTTCTGTTAGCACTGAAAGTAAAAGTTTTGAAAGTGTAAAAACAAGAAATGGTGTTGGTAGAGGTAAAAAGAAGTAAGTTTAATTAGTATATTTATAATTTTTTTTAAAAATTTTATTGAGTGAGCAATACCTTGTATATCATATCATCATATATTTCATCTAAGGTTTTTGTTCCAAAAGTAAATAGGGAACTTGAAGCAAAACAAAATTAATGTTTTAACATGCAGAGCCTTTCTTCCAATGCAATACTCTTTTCAGAAAGCTTGACAAATTGCTGTAAAGACTGCACTGTGGAATCAGAATATAAAAATATTAAACATTTGATAATATCTGAACATTTTTAACTGTTCATGCACAAATGACATAATATTATAGTTGATAGTAAGACATAAGATGTCAAAGATATTGAGAATTTATTTGCATTCTTTTTTAGTGACCTTGTGACAATCTCCAAGTTTAAAAAATTTTGCTTAAAAATAATTTTGTATTATTATGTATATCTTTATGTTTTTTTTTTCTGTTGAACAAGATCAGTATTAGCATCATCAAATAGCTGATGTAATAAAGAATTAATTATTGCTAAAAATAGTTTAATTAATGCATTAATTAACATAGTTAAAGTTGGTATATTATTATAATTAGCATACTTTATAACTTAAACACAATTCTTACTATTTTGGTACTCTTAGGAAGAAAAATATTAATATATTAATGTGATGGTTAAATCCAGAGAAAGGTTTTTTTTAATTGCACTTAAATATGATGAATCATGCTGACGTTCTATTGAAAAACAGTTTTAAAATATTTATAACTTTTGAATGATTTGTTTGATTTTTAATAAACTATATACCAACTTGTAGGTTTTCAGAAGTACTTAAAGTACATGTAAAATTTTTAAATGTGTAACTTATATTTGAGGAGGTATATATTTTTTGGATTGCTCAAATAGTGTCATCTATTAGCTATTAGAAGAATCTAAATTAGTATTATCGAGATTTTATGATATATATATATATATATATATATATATATATATATATATATATATATATGTACGTACATCATACTTACACTTAGTTTATATTTAGAGAGGTAAACAAACAACAGAATGCTATGTTATTAATTCAAAATGCTACACTTCAAAATCATGTGCATTTATTCTAAATGTATAAGCAAATATTATTAACACTAAACATACCATAATGACCTTTTGTGTGTATGTAAAAAATGCTATGGGTAATAAATTAAATAGAAATAAAAGAAATAGGTAAGTATTAAGTATCAGTATGTTTAAAAGTTAATGGCTTTGTTACATCTTGCCATTGTAGCAAATTACTGTTGTGTGTCTTTAAATATTAGGTTAATACTATCCTGATTAATCCTTTTTTTAATACTTATAATACTTGACATCCTCCCCCTCCCCCTTTTTTTATTTTATTTTAAATATTACCTATAAAACATTTCGTCATTACTTTTTATAATAATATTTCATGCAACAATTACTATCTCAAAATGCATAATCACAAGATTCTTATCACCAATTGACTTATTACTAAAAATTTAATCAACTAATTAATATGTTTTCTACCAGGTTGAAAAAGTTTAACTTGAACATTGTATTATCATACATCCTGATCTTCACTCAACTGCAGTTCAAAATTTTGTAGTTTTCTCATGCAATAGTGTCTTAACAATTTTTAAATTCATATTTATCTCTCTATGCGAGAGATGAGAAATTTCTCGTCAGTGGAATCTTTGAGCATTAAGTTTCTTGCACCCTGAATTATCTTTTAAGTAGTACTATATTATGTCTTTTGCACTCTGTACAATTATTTTCTCTGGTATGGTAAATTATGTAAAACTGCAATATCATTGTATATATAAATAGAACTGTTATATCTTTAAAAGTTAATATTAGTACTTCATGCATATTTTAGCTAAATTAAATGTTTAACTTGAAAAATAGCCCTCATTTGTTGTGCATGTTAACAATAAATTATTTCCCAATTGTAAGTATTTAAAGTTTGAAAATCAGGATAATTTCTCCTTTTCAAATGTTTTCTTAAGCTGCTTTATAAACACTTATTTTAAATAATCATGTTTTGAATTTATAAGCACATTTGTTACAAATTTTGCTGAAAAGCTAATATATAAAGCTAAAAAGCTAAATATTATTTTCAGATTAAAGTTTCCTGGAACAGGCTTGAGAGGACGTCCTCCAAAACATATTAGTAAGTTTGTTAAAATTTTTGTTTTAATAGAATTAAGTCTTGTCTCCTTATTTTATTTCAATTCTTATTCAGTTTAATTACTATCTTTGTAATTGTTAAATGTTTTAATTTAGCTGTGATGAGACTTGAAGCTATGAAAAAAGCCCAGGAGGCTAATGAGAAAAAGATGGATGTTGAAGAAAAAATCCATGACTCTGTATTTAATGTTCCCTTTACAAACCCACCCAAAGAAGTTCCTCTTTCTTGGGAACACAATACAACTATCATCCCTGGTTTAAGTTCCATAAAAGGCAGTGCAGTTCGTCAGTGGTCTGTCAATCAAGTTGCTAAATTTGTTTCATCCTTGAAAGGCTGTATTGATCAAGGAAAGTTGTTTCGTGAGCAGGTAAGTTGCTCTAATTTATTTTCTGTTGAGCATTCTGTGTATAGATATATGATGATATACTTTATATGTATATACACTCTTGGGTCATATTTTGTTTTATTCTTCCTGGGTTTGGGTGCAGTAGACCTCTGGTCACAGTTTCCTGCTCTTGGGGAATCCCCCAAGAGCTGTCCTAAAAGCAAATTCATTCATTCATTATGTATATACTGTATTTATTTGTATTTTATGCACATTCATATAAAACAATCACCCTGTTTTGTAGAAGGAAAAATGGTGTAACTTCTTATCTCATGTATCAAGCACCATAAAATGACATTCAAATGAGTGTCCAAATTGTAAACTAATTGATATAATGGCAAAATGATTTAATCTCCAATGCTGTTTCTGTGCCATTTATATTAGATGACTACAACTTTTACTCTTAATCCTATAAACTAAAAATCCTAACTTATAATTTCTTAATTATACATTATTTAAAACTAGATTATATCCAGGTTCTCAGCAACATAGCTGAGAATTACCTATTAGTTACAGCTCATGAACATCATAAATACTAACATTGTTATTCAAAAGAAGCTTAGTAAAAGCACATTTAGAAAACCTTTCTTTGAGTTAGATTTTACCTGTTTTATTTTTTTCCTTGAATACTTATTTCAAACATATATAATGTAATTACTTGAAACAGAAAAAGTTATTCTCTTTAGAATGCATATCTAGAGTTTTTGCCTTAATTAAATTTTTAAAAAAACTTATGCACAGTATATATACACATACAGACACCGCAGCACTCCTTTTTTTCCTCTTTTTCCTTTTTTTTAGAAATCTCTCCTTTTTTCCTTATTTTACTGCATTCCTCCTTTTTTTCGCATATTCCCTCCTTTTATTCCTTTTTTCTTTGGGCCATTCACTCCTTTTATTTGTTTTTTCTTTCTCAACGTTTACGGAGTTATGTAACAGCGGAACGGATTGCACATATTTGTTTTGGTAACATCTTTGTTTTTCTATTTTTTATTCTTTCTGTGAGATCCCCCCCCCCCCAAAAAAAAAAAAAGTTTTAGGCTATTTATTGGCGTTACAGATGTTTGGAAGTTAGCGAATAACGATCAAAGTGTCAAAACTAAAAGGGGGACCCGAATTTTTGGATTGTAGTGTCAAGAAATCTGTTTACCCCATTTCTGAAAGCAAGAGGGGGAAAAGAAACGTTACTCTGAGCCTGTGCGCTAAAAAATGGACTGCCGCATCGAATATTGAATTCAAGGATAATTCTGATCCGAAATTTTTTTTTTTTTTTTTACTTGTATATATTTAAATTTTGACAATAATCAGAAAGATTTCTTCCCTTTTCTCATTTGTTTTTTCTCTTTGGCACGTCCACATTTTTTTTTTTTTTTTTTTTTTTTAATATTTCTAAAGTTTTATTTTTATTTTCAGCTTATTGATGGAGAAGCTTTACTAGAGATGAATCAGTCTGATCTCATAGATGTTCTACATATGCGATTGGGGCCAGCTCTTAAAGTGTACAGCAGCATTGTTGCATTTAAAGAATCTGAAAAATTTGCCTGAGTAGTGACTTTTGTTGTCACAGTTATTTAATTTTGAGTCAAGGCAGATTTTTAAATATGAACTTGCTCAAAAGCTCAGTCCACATAAAGTTGCTCAAAAGAACTAAGTCTTGATAGGTTACACATATAGCTTATATAATATGCCAAATGACAAAGTTCTATGTTGTTGATTGTGCTTAGCTGAGCGGTATGTTGACATTGTGTGTTAAGTGTACAAAGCTTGATCTAGAAGCAATTGTATATGTTAGGACGAACTTAATGTAATTTATTTTTTTATAACTGAAAGAGACATACAGAAAGGACTTGAGTGAGTCATAGTTTGTTATGTGAGCATGATAGAACTGAGAAGGTACCTAAAAGCATATGATTTTAATTGCTATGAACTTTATTTTGTTTCTTTTACTGAAATATTGTTTTTGAAGAGAATGAAGTGATGAATTGTGAGCTTATTTATTTTTTGAATCATTATTAGTTATATAATCATCTTGTCATTCATGGTTACTAGAAATTGCAGTTTTAAAAGAGCCTGGATTTGTATTAAAAACTACCTGTATAATTATTAATTATATTGAGTTCAAAATATTTTATTCTCATAAAATGTCACTGTTTACTGTCCTATTCAGAATGGAGAAGAAAACTTCATGCATTGAAAAGAGGAAATGTTGTATCTTAACATTATAATAATGTAAATTTTTGTTGTAAGTAAAAAAACATTTGTGAAGGATCAGACTGAATTTGAAATCATTTTAACTATTCCATACAATTTTTCTTTCATTGCAATCAATATTTTTTATGTTAGGCTTAAAAACTTTTTTTTCTTGGAATTTATGGCATTAAAAGAGACTTTAAATACCAATAATGCCATTAATGAGTAAATATTGTTAAGCTTGAATTTAGTCTTGATAAAATCAGAACAAGAATCAGTTTTCTGTTGTATTTGTTGACAAAAGAAACATTTCACCTTTTAACATTATTTAAGCGTAAAACATTTACATCTTCATCTAAGGATCTTTGTAATGAACAAAGCTAATCAGTTCTGCCCAGTTCTTATCTTGTTTTACAATACATTGTACTAATCTGTGTGTTGAATTGAATCTTATAGTGATATAGTGGATGTTGAATGTTACAGATTCATTTGAGTTATTGTGGGAAAACAAACCCCAGTTCTCTCTTAAGACAACTAGAAAATTAAACAAAAATCTATAGAGATAACTGTTCATTATAAAAACACATGATATCTTCCAAGGCTTTTGTTATAAGTGAGGTTTTAGACCACTAAAATTATTTTGTAATTTCTTTGTATGCTCTTTTCCATTTTTCTATGACTTTTTTTAGACTTTCCTCCTGTACATCAGCAAAATCAGATTAGTAGCATGCAACCTAAATTTTTTAAATGTAAAATATTGTATAAATTTTGTAGTAAAAGGTGTACAAAAAATGTATATATTAGTTTTTACTTTACATGATTTTATTAAAAATGGGAATGAACACTTTGTTATAGTATTATTTTGTGTAATTACCATTAAGAATAAACATTTTGTTTTAGATAAAAGAATCTTGATTAATCATATTCGTCTTAGATCTTTATCCCTATCTTTCAAATTTACTCACCATAAATGATAACTTGTGTCAGTGTTTTTTGTCATATTCATTTGTTAACTTTTTTGAAAAGGTTTTAGAAAGGATAAATTTAATAGACATGGGTAGCTTTTGATTGGAATAATTAACACTATCAGAAGAAAACAAGTGGAATATTTTGGCATATATAGTAGTAATAAAGAGAAATATTTTTGGTAATATTAGTGCCAACAGAATTAATATGAGGTTTAATGTTATAATTCCAGAAATATTTCAGATGGAAGTAAGAAAATAGCTGGCATTCATAAACACTGTTATATAGCTTTCTTTAAAAATTAAACCTTCTGTTGAGAAGTTTGCATTAGGTATGAAAATTAAAGGTATCGGGTAGTATTTATTTCAATTTTAGTTTTGAATAGTAGTAACCATGAAAATATTTTTAATATGGCTAATATAGTTAGTAGAATATTTCATTACAGACTCTGTAGAAATGAAACAAAACTTTACATGATAATTAAAAACTATCGAAAACAATAACTGCAGATTACAATGAAGCATTTTATTCTACTAATCTAAATCTGCTAAAACTTCTCTAAACTTCTAGAAAAGTTTTAGATTGCTGCTTTCAGTATATACAATTTTAAACATTTTATTACAAACTCTTTCTTGACCTTTTATGATTAATTAAAAAAACTGAAGGAAATGCAATTGACCTTTCTTGTTTTAATTTTTATCTCTATAATTTTTAAAACCTTGCTGACAATGGATTCTTTTGAGAAATTAAAACTTTCCCAAATAAGAATAATATATTATTAATCTAATTACAGTCTCACTCAAAAGTAGAAATTTTTATGGACAAATGTCATAGAACAGATACAGTGGGGCTAATTAAATATACCTTGTAATTTACCTCTTAAATTCAAAGTTTTCTGATCTAATAATAAACAAAATGATAAAATGTCACAATTCCTGCAACACACACAATTCCTGTCACAATTCCACTGCTGATAAAAGTGTGGAATTAGTGTTTACTTACACACATGTAACACACTAAAAGTGAGGGTTAGCATTTGAATTGAAATTTTGTTTCACACTGTATTTCTTAAAACATTGGTACCTGTAAAGTATTGTTTGTGTGACAAAGAGTTCTAAAAATCTGCATTTCTTTATGATGAATGATTGTTTAATAGTAAGTAATTCTAAATGAAATTAATAATAAACCAAGTAATTTGAGTTAAACTATATTAAAAGGAGGTCTTTTTAGTGCTTTTGATAGCACAATATGATTAATAAAGATTCTTGTGCAATTTTTTTAAAATTTGTTACAGATAACTAAAGTTTAAAATATATTTTCCTTTTAAAAGTATAAAATGCTGCATTAAGTTGATTAAAAAATGTAAAAAAAAACATACTAGAAAGGCATTTAAATATTAAAAAAGTTTTTCATTATTATATTTTAATTCGGTTAATAAAGGCAGAATAAAAGATTATTGTATAAGTTTTTCTTACATTGCTTTCTGATGTACTGATAAGGGTTAAAATTATTCTTTATTAAATTTAGAGAATTATTTAGAAATTTCTTTTTAGAATGTCTTAAAAATTTCATTTAAACTATTTAGAATTTATAACATCGAGTACATTTTTTCTTTGTAGCTAAATACTTATATGTAATTAAAACAATTTTATTTGGAACATGTATATAATTTTTTTGTTGATTTTGATAACTTTTTTTTTTTTTTTTTTTTTAAAATAAACTTTAGTGTGAAATTTTGCTAACTATATAAAGGACCTAAACCCTATTTTACCTGGTAGATTTTTTGACAGTTTGTTCTTAGGCCTTTTCTAAATTCCAAAAATGTTTAGTTTAATTTAATTGCAGTCTTATAATGTTATCGTAAAATGCGAAATTCATTAATCCGTCCTTTCAAATTCATTAAGTTCCAAAGTAATTTCTATTTTAAGCATTTTTGGGCTTGTTTTATACATTTCTTTTCTGAAAATCAAGAAAATAATGCAATATCTTTGAGTTTCAAGATATATCAAAATGACTAGTGATATTCAGCACTAAATTACATAAATATATGTATAAAATATTATGTATTAATAAATGGTTTTATTTTTTGTATAAAGACAGTTAAATTGCATTGTGTAATTATAAATTACTTTATTTTAATATCATCACATAATAGTTATAGATATTAGTTCTACTTAACTATTTTGTGACCAAAAATTTATAAAACTAAAATCAAAAGAGTATAAAGGAGAATGATTTGAAGTGTGTTGTTCTTGTTACATATGTTTCTTTTAAATCCATAACAATCTAGTCGATATTTTTGAATGATACACAAGTGGAATATAAATGCTGAGAAAGCACTGTTATTTATGTAGTTTTTGAAGAATTTAGCAATAATTCTTTTCATTTTATGCCTAGTCTATAAAACATTATTAATTCTCAAAAATTATATACTTTTAAATGTCTATTAGGATTGGTTATATGAACATTACCGGCCACATCAGAATATTTACTATTAAAACTTTTGATCCTACCAGCCTTAGATTTATGGTGCCTTTGTTTAGGCTTGATGCAGCTGCCTGCATTATATGTAAGAAAAGATTTTGATTTTGTACAAATTGTTAAAAAAAAAGGAACACTACTGCCATAATTTTTGTGAAATGGAATGAAATGGGCCTTTTTAAAGGTGCTTGTTAATGATGCTTTACAGTGTGAATTGTTGAATTTAAGGAAATGCTGTACTTATTCAGGTGAATTGCTTTTGTGTATGTTTTAAGTGTAAATATAATATAGTAAACAGATAGTGTGAGTTAATTATTTTTATGAGACAGCATAATTCTCTTTTTTTGTGTGTGTGGGTGGGTGGGGTTTGGGTTTCAGCTTAGGAAAGTGTATGTTACATTTCACCTTTGCTGGTTACCGTATATTATATATATATTTTTTCTCTTATATTCCATTGTTATTCATTTGCATAGGGAGCAGGCAAAGCATAATTTTTTTTTCAAGTATAGAAAATTTTTTTCATTTTTACACAGATAATTTAAGTATCTTAAACATAAAAAGGAAAATAATGTGTAAAATTTTGAGGAAATGAAAGTAAAATAAAGTTATATGATGTTTGTAATTAATAATTTAATTAATAAGTAACAAACATATAATAATAATAACAAGGTGCTTATATCTGCAGTTTGTACAGTTGCTGGAACATAATGTAGATTTAACAGTGCAATAAATTCTTGTCTGTAGATATGTTAAGAACTATTTCATTGAAGGGATAGCAGAAAGGTAATATAGGTACTGAAGTACCAGTAATATAACCAGTGTGCTATTAAAAGCTGTGAGTGAACTCATTTGTATGTCAAAAGTATGTTTGAGTTTTTGGATCATGATAATTTTTTTCATTTTGTATAAAAATTATTTCATTGGTTGCATGCTTTATATGCATTTTATCTCTTTTATGTATGTGAATAACCTATTATGAATCTAAAATGTTTTGAAAACATTATATTTAAACATTTATTTTTAAGAAATATTTTAAAAGCTTTGTTTACTGCTGGTAAGGTGCATATAAATACTTTAAATGGTATATCATGACAACACAGTTTACACTACATATTCTTATTAAATGTGCCAAAGATTTTTAAATTAGTTTTCATTTTAAAGTTAGGAACTTTATTTTCATCTTTTTTATGATACATATCATGAATTTTCAAACATTAAATGAATATTCAATACCATTTTATTTTAATTCTGCTTAAAGTATCCATGGTTAATATGTATGAAATTGAATTATGCTGGGCTCACAAAACTGCTTTAGAAGTAGTAACATGTGACTATCCTTATAGCCGGTGCTTAGTTATGCTTGCCTTTCATCACTATTTTCAGTAGCGGTGTGTGTTTTACTATGGTACATATTTCCGTGTTGGATAAATTTGTAACAATATATATGTATAACAGGGGTTCCCAACATTGTCATTTGTTTACTAAAACTAATAAGTAGTGTTAATATGTCACACTTTGTTCCATGAACAAAAATTTTAAAAATGTAGTATTTCATTGTAAAATTATACTTCAGTAAATTGAAAAATATGCACACACTCTAAATAAAACCTGTACAATCTTTTTTTTTTTTTTTCTAATAAGAAAATAATTATTTTCTTAATATGGTATATTTTCTTAATTGTCTAACTTATTTGATGTCTTGCATGTTTTCATAAGGTATAGCATGCATACTATTTTTGTATATGCTGCTTTTATTGAAAGCATTCATTACAAATTACATTTCAGTGCTATAAGCATACTCTTTGCAGTTGTCTTAATTTGTGCACATTAGTGCCATCAATTTTAAATTGGTGATTTATTTTTCCCATATAAATATTCCCTTGTAATTTTTAGCAGTATAGTGTTTTATGTGCATTTTTTCTCTGTTAAAGAAAAAAAATCAAAAATAAGGTGCTTATAAATCCAAATGCAAATGAAGTTTGGAACCCTAGTATAGCATAAAAATGGCTAAAAATGCAGTTGTTTTAAACTGTTTTCTAAGCTCAAAGTACTTTTGTTACATAACTTCAATTTTTGTTCTGAGTAAAAAAGAAAATGTATATGGAAGCAGAGAGCAAGATTTTTGTAAAGTTTTTCTGGTGTACACAAGATATATCCTATTTTTAGATAACTATTTCTCTGTTTTTCTTTTGTTTTATTTAGATCATTCCGAAGAAAAATAATTTATGACAATTATTTGTGCATTTAAACTTGTCTTTTAATTGATATAAAGCTTGACTCACTTTATTATGTATGACTATATTTGTTTGAAACTTTTTTTTAAATTGTGAAATTAAAGCATCCTCTGGCTTGATATTCCTAGAAATTTAAAGTCAAGATGTCATAATGTATGCTGTAATTTCATCTTTTAATATTTCAATGGATTTGTTAAACAGGGTGTCTACTGATTATAGCAATAATATCAGTAATTAAGTTTTAAGGAAACAAGTTTCTAAGATATTACTCAATTAAGGATGTCTAAATGTAAATATCTAAGATGCTGTTCATTTTTAAGGTAAAACTACATTTTATGTGTTTGTGCAGACATTCATTTATGTTTATTCAAATAAGATTTTAATCAATATAAATGAATCATGCCTCAATAAATTAAGGATGCACAATTTCCCTGAAAACCAAAAAGTTGTGCTTGGTTCTTAATGGTTTACTTGTTTAAAGTTTTAAATAGCACAGATGAATTCTTTATTCCTCCCACATCCTACAGCTAATTTCATATATAAGTTCAAAATAGGTAAAAATTTATTGTTCTTCAGTAATTCCTTTTACTAATTAAAGTGGATTATGTGTTAATTCATTTATATATGTGTGGGCTATCTTATTCTACTCTTTTAATTTGTCCCGAGAAGAAATGGTGTATGTATATAAATATTTTTTAAAAAAAGGTGACTTTGAATGCCATTTTCATCCAAAATGTTGGATTTAAATGGACATTTTACAAAAGGAAATATTTACAAAAAATATTTATGAAAATTATTTTTCATTGTACTCTAATGAACAGGATACTGTATGTGTGTACACAACAGTGGCGTGCGGTCCATATGTGCAGGGTGTGCACTGCACACCCTGGCAAAATTATAAGGGACAATAATTTTCTTCACCTCTGTCTACCTATCTTTATATGGTATAAAATAAATATTAATTATTATATATTCAAATATTATGTTGATTTATTTACTTGTATTCCCACAGTGCGTGCGGTACTAGGTGCTGCACCATGTAGCGCGCAAACGAACATAGGAAGTTCTGATGTGTACGCACTGTGCACTAAAATCACGCTTTATATGTATGGGCTACTGGAGAAGAACAGCATGGCACTGAGGCAAGTGCAGCTATTTTTCCTGCACTTGGCATTCAGAATCATCCGAAGGATGGTTTATTAAGCTTTGTATTAGAGCGGGGACTTACGGCCTGAAGCACTTTTGGTTTTTAACTGATTAACTGGCCATACGATTTTGCAGACGGTTTATGTTTAAATTTATGTATTGTAAGATTTTGTTTTCATGGAAATATAAAAGTATTTCATCAATATAAAGGGAAATGTTTTAGTGTGGTAAAGTAATTTCGGTGATGTATTATATTTATTGAAATAATTAGCTGAAAAACAATGTTGTTTTGTTTCAAAGAAACGAATTTTAACAGAACAGTCCAAATTTTACCATTCATTGTGTTTTACAGACAGTATATAAGTTATATTATGTAACACCATATCCCTGGTTTTGTTTTTAAAAATTGTCAAGATGTTTTTTGCAGAATATATGCTTTCCAAATGTTAAAAACAATTAATAAATATAATTTAATCCACTGACTGAACAAGAAACAGTTCGTTCTATTGTGCCAACGTGCAGCGAAATCCTCTGCACATGGAATAGATGTTCAGTTTGTCGGCACCATGAGGTGCTATGTTTTCTGAACATATAAGTTTTTTGTAGAAGCCCGAAGCGTTGCTTTTTCGACGCCAATACGACACCAGACAACAAAAGACATGATTTTTGCTTCAGTGCTAGTAGAATTCTCATAAGTTTAGCAGTTTTTATAGTTATAACCTGACTACTAGTAGGTAAATACTTTATTTATTGTAATCTAAATTTATATTCATAATGAATAAGTTTCAGAATGGAGAACTCAGATGTCTCAATAATTAAAGTTTATTAGAAAATCCATGTTCTCTGCACACCCTGCATGAAAACCTACTGCACGCCACTGGTACACACACATATACACAAGAATTGCATATATATAGTTATGTTTTCTCCAAATTCAAAACTACTGGAGCAATTATAGTAACATTGAATATATAAAATTTATTTGGCATATCACACAACAGAAATTTTTTTTACTTTCAGTATTTTATGATATACAGCTTTTTGCGTTTACTCTTTGTTGAAAAATATCGTTAGAAAAGTATCAAAAACATCTGTTAAAAACCATTGTATATTATTTGTATAGATTTTCTATTACGGTTGTTTAGAACTTGAGAATATCTATGTTGTTGCAAATGGTTTGTAAATTTGTATTTAGCAGTACAAAAGTAAGTTTTTATCTTTAAAAAAAAAAAGTTTATTTTAAAAAATATATTTGAGATAATGAATGTTTTGCACAATCACAATTCTCTGTTTAAAAGGGTTTTTTTTGGTTGGGGGGGTGTTATTTAGGCCTTCTTAAAATGGTTAACAGACTTGTAGAGAAATATCAATCCTGATAAAGCCAATATAGCAATTTCTTTTTTGGAAATAAGCAAATATTAGTACACTTTTGCAAATGCTATTAGTTAAATTAATTGATATTTATGGGTAGTAATTGTATTCGAATTTTCTCATTATTGTAAGATATATTGATAGAACTGTTTGTAAAATAATGTTTAAAATATTTTCCCAATTAAGACTACTTATAAGCATTAGTAAAAGTAAATTTATTTCCTACAACATTTGCCAGTAAATTAAATCAAAAGAAAAGTAGAATGACAAAACTGTCTTTTATTTCCATTTTTGACACCCTGTTTAGTTTTCTTATAGGCATGTATAGTTTGATTTCATAAAATTGAAATAATTTAAAAAATGTAATATTGCTGGAAATTTTATCTGGGATTTGAATATACTTTTAGGCTAAATAAAAGATGTGTAATTTATGTTGGTATTATTATAGGAGAGGTGATCTACAATGTAAATTTAGTTATTGCTTAGATCGCACCTCTGAAATCAATTGTTCTTTTATGCTATATAAAAATTAGATAATTGGTGCAAATGATTTTAATATCAGATAACATAATTTCTTAAAATTTTCTATACAATGTACAATTCCCCTATGGGCACCAAATAGAATAAATTAACTGATTAATAAAAATGTTTGTATATTTAAATTACTAACTTTTCAAAATAAAAAGTAACATTTTTTTTCATACTTTTTTTTTCTCTTTATAGCTTTTTCCAAAATTTTAATTTCTTGTGATTTGAAGAGTAAAAGTTCCAAAATGTAACTTTTTTTTTTCAAATATTTCTGTTGACATTATATATTAATAAAACAAAGTAGAATTATTTTGATTGTGTTATACATAGTTAGGTGCAATGTTTATCACTATAGCAGTGTATTAAAAAAATGTATTAAAATGTATAGAAAAAGTAAATAAGTAAAATATTAGTTATTTCATCAATTGTGTGTAGTGCCATGATTTGTCTAAGTACAAAGTACAAACTGAATATAGGCACTATATACATAAAGGATCTCTAAATTCTGACTTAAAGTCAGTAGATATTTAGTTTGTTTTCTTATGTTACAAGCAACAATTTTAATACTAATATAAGTTTTGCTTTTTGTCTTTCAACCTTCCCTATGACTATGGAGTTCGAAAATATGCCACACACCTGAAATTAGGTCACTTTTATTGCTTAATTCTCATTTTCATATTTTGGTGATAGTTTCAGTGGTGCCATCCAAGAAATGACTAACTACACAGGTTACCTTAATTAAAATTACTGGGTTTATTTTATTAACTTATTTAATTCTTTTAAAATTTTGCTTTTTCATTTAAAAGATTTTCATATTTTTATTGCTTTCTATGATTAAACTGATTGTATATTCTCCAATCAGCAACAGGTTAAATTATATATCTGAATGCAACTTTTCTATACTTTGTAACCTCACATCATGAAAAACTGTTTACAAAACTGTTCATTAACTTTTACTTTTTAAAATATGCATATTATTTTTCCCAGCAGTATGACATTCCAGATTATGAATAATAATACATTAATGATTTTGAGGACTGAAAAAAATTTGCCTTTATAAAAAGTTACACAAGAATGTACTTTTATCTAATAAGCTACAGTGTGTTCCTAAAGTAGAATTACTTTTATTCAGCAACAGGGTACTAAATAATGGTAAACTGTTTTGAATTGTTTGTTAATTATATAGCATTTATATCTTGATGTTTCAGAGGATGTAATTGAGTTAACCATTACTCATTGACTTCATTTTGTCACATTTAATTTATTTGTGTAAGCATGCCATAAACCATAATTTACTGTAAATTTCATTCCATATGATGACTTAGTCGATTTGTGTTATTTTAATGTCTGATGAATGTTTTGTAAAAAATATTGTAACTAAAGAGATGGTTGTTTGAACTTGGACTTTTTTTTTTTGTGTACTGATCACATATTTTGTTAAAAGTGGACACATTAAGGAAAAACATTAATTTTCGTTTTGAATCTTGAGAGGGGTTTAAAGGATTCGAAATTATTATTTTTTTTTAATATTAGTATACCATGAGATTTACTTGTGAGAGTAAAGCTCTTAAGAAGTTTTTCATCTCTTCGAAAAGGGAGTATCTAATGCTTTTACTGTTCAAAACCTGCAACTTTAACCGGTAGATGGCGTTACTTGTCTTGTTTATGTTTAGAAAAATGAGAATGGACTATTCAAATTTTCATGCATTTCTTGATTTTAATTTTTGTGACTACGTCTGTTATTATATATGCACAAAGCGTGTAATTCACCCATCGAATTGGGTACAAATTTAAGTATTAATCTGCATGGTCGTGTTAAAAAACCGGAATAATCGGAAGAAGTTTTGGAGATTTTCTTTTCACATATTCTAAAAATTTTTTTGTTTGTTACATATTTTTCATGAATTTCAGCAGTCTTAAAACATATTTGTGTCTGTTATTTTACTTTGCACCGAATTTTTAAATTCTGCTAATTTGGGGGGGAATAAATTGCAGAGTCTGCTCTAGTGTTTCTGGTCTCCGGAAAAGTTTATAAGTTAGATAATTATGAGCAATTTCTTTTATCTTTAATTTTATTTAGTCCTTTCATAGTCAAAAATTTGACTTAAAGAAATAGACATATTGGACACGGATATTTGGCCTACAGGAAGTTCATTTTGGCTCTCGAAGTTTATTAATAAACGTTCAAATGACTTCATGGGAAATATTCAAAGTTGCTAAAGAAGCAGGACTTACATGTTGCATATTTTAGTTAAAATATCTGTGCAAAAGTATAATTGACCACCGAGGTATAAAATTATAAGATCTTGAAACTACTCCCCCACCAAAAAAAAAAAAAAAAAATTATGTTTCGAAATATATGCAAAGCAGTATTCTAGTTTTTATTCTTTTTAAATAATATCGGCTAATATATACAGTATTCTGCAATTTTAATTTAACGTTATAGGGGATGTAATATATTCCCAGTATTCTATTTTTTATTCTTTTTATATTAGTATGTTTTGGTATGCTAGATAAGAATTTAGCGTATAACAAATAAAAAGTCACG
>CM063508.1:117001285-117016285 GCA_032207245.1 Pardosa pseudoannulata
GAAGAGTTGTAGTTATGTAGTTATACCGCAACGTTTAAGTGACAAGTAGTGCGGTATGCAACAGCAAATGGAAACCGTGTTTCAAGTCGGAAATTCGGCTTTCAAAACTAATAGTGTTACTAAAGCCTTGTTGTATAAAAGCATGCAATAGTAAGGAAATACAGATGTAGAATAATATTTTTATTGAGTGAGATAGTTTCCTTTTTTATTTCCTTGCTTGAATATGTCTATTATACGCATATCATGAGATTGTAGGAAGCAGTAAGATTAATTCCGTGTATGACGCTCACCTTAGTTATTGCTCTATTTCTCTTTATTTATTTTTAAGTGTTATACACCAGTAAATATGGTAAATAGGTTTTCTAAGAAAAATTAAGTTAGGGGTTTGATTTGGTTTCCTTTTCTCTCAGTAGTGGACGAAAAAATTTTCTAAATTACTGGGCATGGATCTTTGTTTTAAAGTAATGTTTTGAAGTTTATATCCCGTTTCGTTAACAACTTCTGCACCTTGGAATTTCCAGTTGGGAATCGCATAGAAAACAGAAATTGAGACAAGTTGAGGATTCTACTTTGGCTCAATTTAAAGCTCTACGGTCAATTTTTTTTTTTTTTTTTTTTTTTTTTTTTTTTTACTCAGGCTAAGGCCAGGCCTTACTGCTAGCCGATACTGAATGGCTAGGAATATCCATGCCGGCAGTTAATGAAGTCCAAAATCTCGAGACTAACTACTAAAAAAGCTTTTTTTATATAAAAAATAGTTTATCAATATAAACGTCTGTAACCCTTTAGCGGACAGTGGTTTCACAGTGAAACTTCTTGTTAAACAATTTTTTCTCTAATTTTTAGAGAAATATGAATGGTTTTTCGATTTTATTACGTTTTTGACATTTAAAACGTACAATAGATGATAGTATTGCATTTAATTTATTTTTCTTTCGAAATATGTATTCATAACTTCCTGTGGCTAGAAAAGTTAGTAATTCGATTTTTTTCATTTATGACCCCAAACAAAAAATATCTATTCAAACTACACTTATAAACTGTTGAACTATTTGTTTATTATACTTTTTTAAGAACACTTATTTATTGTTCTTCCAATATAATTAAAATTTAAAAAAAGTATTATGTTCACGCTGTACAAGGGTCACAGGTTTGTCAGTTAACGCCCCTCAATCCCTTCAATGGTATCCTCTAACGGAAACCCCTCTAAAAATTGTAAAAAAAAAAAAAAATTACATTTATAAGGTTTATAGATAACATTTATAAAGTAATTTCATTAAATTCCAAAGAATTTATATGGGTGACCTTTAAAGCGTTAAGCGTGATACATTCATTCCAACTATTTAACAACTTTATTATAGAAAGAATTATCGCGAAATACTTCAGTTCCAATATGACTTCATTTGTGCCAAATCTTTTTTCTTGGAGCAACATTGGAGACCTGCGTTCAAGTAATAGTCGCCAAGGAGGGGGTGGGGCGTGGCAGATATCAAGAATACAGTGGGTGGGGATGCAATTAAAATCCCAATTCGTGCAGTTTTGACATCCTGACTATCGATTTGCGTGGTACTAGGCATCGGCGTCTGAAAGAGAACTTTCTCCTTAGATTTTTTTTCCTTCCAATCAGTCCAGTAACGGTGTATAACGTTTGCTATTGATCTTTCCTTTCCCAGGTAGTCGATAAATATTATGCCATGCACATTTCCCCCCCCCCCAAAAAAAAAAAAAGAGGACACTTTTTTGGCCGCTTTAGATGGTTTTCAGCCTCAGCTATGTACTCAGAGCCGGAGCTTAGTCGGGATCGAGGCTGTTGTCGGCCAAAAAACCGCTGTGCTAATTGATAGAGAAAGTGCCTGTTTGTAAACAAATACGAGTGCTGACTACATCTCAACTTTTCGTTGGCAAAATATTGCTTGTTTTCATTGCATCTTATGATCTTTGACATGAATCACGTATACGACAAAACCACATTTTATTTAAGGGAAGGGAAAGGAAACATCAGAAACTGGCCAAGTCATTCAAAATAGATTTTTTAGCACTTACAAAAGTATATATACTTTAAAAAAAATTAAACACTTTACACGGTACTATTAAGTATCATAATCAAAGAATAACTACTTTGATTATGTTTACAGGCACAATAAACTATTACATAAATAAGAATGTTATAAAAATGTACAAAACCTGATCACTTTAAGGACAAAAAGTAATTGCATTTATAGGTACAGTACTTCTCACAAAAGCATAGAAAATACATTAGAAATACGAAAAAAAAAACTACTTAATAATAACAAAATTCTTAGTGCATAACAATTTTATATAATCTATTACATTGCAGTAGGGTTAACGTTTTATTACCATTCTGAAAATGTTTGCCGCAAATTCTCGAAGACGAACTTGGAGTCCAGTCTTGCCTTTTCAAAGCTTTTATCCAAAGTATTCGCAATGTAGGATATTTAGGAAAGCAATAAAATCCAATATATTCGCCTTTTTTGAAACGCTTAGTACATCCATACGCACAACAGCTTGTTACCATTTTCAGATAACTGACAAAATTAAAACCCCAATAACAAACACAATCCGTAGGAAATTCAAATGTTTTGCCAACGAGAAAGTTGAGCTGCCAATTTTGCTGCACCTGACGTCATGCGTACATTTTCTATAGCAGCGGTTGGGGCAAGTAAAATAGATTCGTGGTCGCAATGTATTTCAAGTTTATACGATACCACAGGGGGCAGACCAAACCTGGGGGTGTTCTTTGGTCACTGCATCTGATATACGCGGACTCTCTGAGCAAAAAGTGACATGAAACTGTCGAATATATTGGACATAACTTTGCCTATATCAAATGCATCTGTATTCAAACGCATAAAAGAATATTTAGGAAGCTCACTGACTTAATCAAAATTAAATTCCTTAGTTCTTTTGTACATGGAACAAATTGCTTTAAATCATACTATTTAAAATGAAATAATTGATAATAAATAATTAATGACTAAAAAACAGAATTTTTAAATAAGTTGATTACTCTTACGTGGACTCACTCAGCAAAAAGTGACATAAAACTGTCGAATATATTGGATATAACTTTGCCTATATCAAATGCATATGATGAAATGTATCTGTATTCAAACGCATAAAAGAATATTTAGGGAGCTCACTGATTTAATCAAAATTAAATTCCTTAGCTCTTTTGTACATGGAACAAATTGCTTTAAATCATACTGTTTAAAATGAAATAATTGATAATAAATAATTAAAGACTAGAAAACAGAATTTTTAAATAAGTTGATTACTCTTACGTGGACTCACTGAGCAAAAAGTGACATGAAACTGTCGAATGTATTGGATATAACTTTGCCTATATCAAATGCATATGATGGAATGCATCTGTATTCAAACGCATTAAAGAATATTTAGGAAGCTCACAGACTTAATCAAAATTAAATTCCTTAGCTCTTTTGTACATGGAACAAAACGCTTTAAATCATATTATTTAAAATGAAATAATTGATAATAAATAATTCAGGGTTCCCACGGTCCTTAAAAGTCCTTAATTTTAGCTTTCATTTTTAAGGGCCCTTAAAACTACTTAATTTTTGTCCAAGGTCCTTAAAAACTCCTTAATTTTTAAATTGGAAGTTGATCAATTTATCCGTCGTAAAGTGATTTCCTATCAGTTTTTGCTGTACTCTCCAGACTTTCTGGTTTTGTAAGTTCAGAGTTAAACTTCCCCCAAATCGGTTCTATGAGCGCCAGTACATGTGATAAGTACTAGTCAAAGAATATATAAAATATTTGTTAATGTTCATAACATTCTTTTACATTTTCTACCCAAAAGTGCAGTATCCCCTATATAATAATAGCCTAAGGTGTCTGTCGGCAAATTTTTGAAGCGGTTGTACCTGGAATGGATTCCTCGGCTAAGGGCAGGCGATTAAATTTATCAATTTATTCACGTAATAAATAGGTAAAAATAACATTTTTTTTTCTAGCATTATGACGTCATTCCTTTAACCATCTCATATAATCATTTCTTGTTTTAAATTATTTAAATATCGCGTGCATTATTTTCATACGTTTTATCGCTGAACTTACATATTAAGCAAATAATTTTCTTTTATATTTGACTTAAATAATAGATTAAGTATATAAGTGATAATTTTAAATTCAATCATCGATTATTTTTTGTTGTAATGAAAATTTTATCATCGGTATTAACAATAAATTCTTTTCATATAAGTCGAGGACTACTAAATATCTAACTTTTAATTTATATATATTTGGTAATTAAGAAGTTTGTTTGTTTGTTATACATAACCACATGGTTTGACTCAATGAATTCCATGTGATTCTAAACTGCATTACAGGATCGGGAGACTCTAGAGGAGTATGACGATAAATAAACTATTGAGAGTGAACCAGATAATTCTCAGCCAAAAAACAAACCATTTTATTACCTGCCTCATTGGGTACTTAACAGTTCTGGAATATTAAACATTTTACTGATCCCGTCATATGATGGGCTATATGCTAGTTAATAATAATCCTCAAATACAAATGTTTTCAGTGTATTTCTGTATTAATTCAAAATTCCTTTCCTTGATATCTTTAAAACATTATGAAAGTACTTTTAGTTTATTACCATTTTTAATGGTCACAAGCTAGAAAACTTTTTTGACAAATAATCTTTCGCATACTGAAAAGGTTTATAAAGTTAGCTGCCCTTTCCTAATAGCTAATAGTCATGCAGATTTTAATTAAACGAAGCATGGAGGTTGTAGATAGTTCAGTTACTTATGGAAGTTTAATTTTTTTTGCATTGAATGTCATAGAAAAGTCTAAAACTTTTTCTCAGGCAATGTCGGGTATAATCAGCTAGTATATACATATGTAGACATATATATATATATATATATATATATATATATATATATATATATATATATATATATATATATATATACATACATACATACATACATATATATATACACATATATAGACACACACACACACACATATATATATATATATATATATATATATATATATATATATATATATAAGAGTCATTTTTAAACCCTCAGAAAGTAGTTGTTTATAATATTGTATTTTATTCACAATTTATTTTTAGTTTGATCACTCAAAAAACTTTAGATGTACATTTTTCAAAATGTTTTCGTCAAATAGGTTTATCTTAAAAAACTTAATTCTGAAATATTGTAGGGCATTTATTGAACATGCCTTGTCTGGTTCATAATTATTAAAATATGTTACGTAGGAAATAGGGTTTATGTCGTTATGCCGTGCATTTCAAGTGGGTCCTTATAAAAAGTTACTTTGGTCCTTAAAAAGTCCTTAATTTTTGTTCTGGAAAAAGAGTGGGAACCCTGTAATTAAAGACTAGGAAACAGAATTTTTAAATGAGTTTATTACTCTTATTTATATACTTATATTTATAGGTCGCGGTAGCTCAGGCGACAAAGGCTGCGATTTTGTAACCGGAGGGTTGCGGGTTCAATGATTGAACGGGTCAAAGACCCGCCGTGATCATTAATGGCGGCTGGGCATGTAAAATGGGGTCGTAGCCGCAATATACTGCAAACTCCCAAACGATAACTTTGGTGGTAGCCAAACCTACAAGTCTGCTTGGTCCCAACTTCTAAATTAAGAAGATCCACTTTGTGATGTCTTAGTAGTGTTAATCGTTTAATTATATGATGTTCTCATATTAAAGTAGTCAGCAAATCAAAATTAACTGTTTAATAGGCTAGTGCCCCTGCGTTATTAAAAAATACGTTTGTTAGATATTTAATAAAATAAATTACATTTTTTAAAAATTTATCAGGGTTCCCACGATCCTTAAAAGTAATTAAGAACTCCTTAATTTTAGTTTTCATTTTTAAGGGCCCTTAAAACTACTTAATTTTTGTCAAAGGTCTAAAAACTCCTTAATTTTTAAATTGGAACGCGATCTATCGTCGTCATGTGATTTCCTATCAGTTTTCACCGTACTCTCCGAACTTTCTGGTTTTGTAAGTTCGGTGTTAAACTTGCCCAAAATCTGTTTTAAGAACGCCAATATAGGGGATAAGTACTGGTCAAGGAATATATATATATTAAAAATATATAAGATATTTGTTAATGTTCAATAAATTCTTTTACATTTTCTAGCCAAAAGTGCAGTATTAATAATGAAGAAAATCCTCAAATATATATATGTTTTCAGTGTATTACTGTAGTAATTCAAAATTCCTTTTCTGATATACTTAAAAAATTATGAAAATACTTTTAGTTTATTAGTACTTTTTATGGTCATGAGATAGAAAACTTATTTAACAAATAAATCTTTCGCATGCGGAAAAGTTTTGAAGTATAAAGTCAGCTGCCCTTTTCTAATAGATTTTTAAACCGTCAGAAAGTACTGTTTGTAATATTGTATTTAATACATAATTTATTTTTAGTTTAATCACTCAAAAAACTTGTGATGTACATTTTTTCAAAATTAGTTTTTTGTCAAATAGATTTATGTTAAATTAATTTTTATGCATTTTTAAAAACCTAATTCTGAAAGTTGTAGGGCATTTATTGAACTTACCTTGTCTGGTTCATAATCATTAAAATATGTTCCTCAGGAACTAGGGTTTATGTCGTTATGCTGTGTATTTCAAGTAGGTCCTTATAAAAAGTTACTTTGGTCCTTAGAAAGTCCTTAATTTTTGTTCTGAAGAAAGAGTGAGAACCCTGTTTATAAACAAACTGGAAACTTTTCTAGAAAAAATAAAATTTATTATTGTATATTCATTATTTTTACTAGTAAGAAATTAAAATTTGTTTTAGTTTTTCTCATTATTTAGTGTTATTATTTTATATAGTGTGCATACTCTGGACTGTTGTGTGTATACCTTGTAAGAAAAAAAAATCTGTAGCACCCCAAAGTGGTTTAATCTGGCCCTGTGAGCCTTTACCCTTAACACGACCTGTCACGCAGGTTGTGCCTCATTTTGTTAATCAATCTTTTCATAGCGCTCTCGGACAAAACCCAGTGAGTGCTGCTACACGACAGAAAAGTCCATTAGTCGGTTTATTTAATCCCAAGTCAATTACTGCGCGCCTACGTAAGTTAATTTTAATAGCCGTATTCTATCACGCGTCGAAATCCGGTCAGCTTTAGACGATCGTGTCCACGTGAGCCCCGGTGTAACATAGAGATAAAGCACAATGGTCCCAAATGAGATCGCCGTCGCGATTGGGACCAGATAACAGAGGCCACTTACAAGAATGTGGTGCAATGAACCTAACGGGAGAGAGTCGGCTAGCCCTTGCCCATTGTATGACATTACTGTCCTCCTCGAACCTAATATTTTGACTTGCTTGAATGACTGATAACACTTTTGGAATATTAAAATTGCTCCAAAATACAGCTTTAAAATTGTTCTAGATTTCTTAATTCTAAGAGGTGAATATCGGTTCCAAATACAAGACGAAATTAAAGTCCAAGAGTTCAACACAGTCGAGAGGACCGTATCTTAGGATACCTAAAAGTGCACCTTGCGTGAAGCACTGATTTGCACTTGAGGAAATCGCCGCTCATTGTATGGTGGTTACCGTATTGTGCTCATATCCGATATGCTTGTGTTCGGTTCCCGAGTATGGATTGGATGTATTTATGTTGTCCCCTCGTAGGGAGCATTGGTGTCCTACCTATATGGTGTTCCCATAATAAAGAGGGCAACAAAAATCAACGAATTGTATGGTACAATGCAAGTAATAAAGATAAATGGCATGCATTTGGAATTTTTTTTTTTTTAATTTGCTCTAAAAGAGAAGTATTACTCTACACTTTTTAATTAGAAGGGAATCATGAGCTACAAATATAGAGCGAAATTCGAGTCTAAAAGTTAATAGAGAATTTCTCTCAACGACCCTGCCTAAGCAATACAGTATACCAACGACGAGGCGCCGCGGCAGTCGTCGCTTCGCTATTGTTCATACTAGGAGAAGAGGTGTAAAAAAACCCCGGAATTTTGTAGAAGTGGGAATAAACCCGGGAATTTAGGGAATAAACCCGGAATTTTGGGAACTTTGGGAAGAAATTATTTTAACAATGTTTACATTTATTTTTTCATCAGTGGCTATTTAAGAACTAGCATATTATTTCTAAGAGATTTTTTTTTACTTTTGGCAATATATATATATATATATATATATATATATATTGCCAATTCAATGATACTGTTGCATTTTGTGTCCAATTCCTACACACACACACATATTATATATATATATATATATATATATATATATATATATATATATATATATATATATATATTATATATATATATATATATATATATATATATATATATATATATATATATATATATATATATATATATATATATATATATATATATATATATATATATATATATAGAGAGAGAGAGAGGGGGGGGGTAATCCTAGAAAAATAATGGTTTATAGGTTTTGTGAGACTACAAATTATTGCCTAATATTTATGTAATAATAAAAATATTGGATATTTTTCAAAGGAAAAACATACTCATACTTTCATGCTAAACGTGATACCTTGCCAAATATAGTAGTTAATCCCAATTATTAAATTTTTTTTCATAGCATATATTAGTTAAATTTTGTGAAAATATCAGTTTTTGAGGTCTACAACAAAGACAGAATATAAATGGTGGTTCTCATTGTGTCATAGGAATGTGTAATAGGAACTTCAAAATACTTCAAAATTCCCATGTTTTGGAAATTTTCAAAATTCCCTTCCCATAAAACCCGTTTTTTTTCCCTGGGTTTAAACCGGGTTTTTTCCACTGCTCAGAACTCTAACTAGAAGCCCTTCTACTCCGAAATCCAGCCTGTCGGGACACCGCCCGTGCTCACTCGAGACCGCCACGATCCGAAGGACCAGGGTTACCAAGTTAATTTGTACCAATTTAAAGTTAGAAACTAAATATTAATGACAATGTGAGGCTTATTTAATAGACACTACCATACTGAGTCTCTTGAGATAATCCTGAGGGTGCCAATAACACTTTATTTATAAATCACAGAGTACAGAATTTAATTTCTTGGTTATATGACACAGTAAAAATATATGCATTATTTACAATATTTACAAAATGTCATGGAGGCAGCTGGAGTGTATTAAATTTTTGTTTGGATCACTTTTTGCCTAGAGGCCTAAATTTATGTTTTCATCTGCTTACGTTTGGAGGTTAAAGTGAAGACCTTCCACTTACTCCGTCAAACCCAATTACCTTGACCTTGGAGGCAGAGGGGCAAACATCTTTCGAATAATTTCTTGAGTCCGATCCTGAAACGGCCAGACGAATAAAGAAGCAGGAGTTCAACTTCAGCAAAATTCCTTGGGAAAATTTAGTCCTGATGTCTTGTAGAAAGTTGCATCTATAAACAAGAGGAGTGAGATCTCCATTTTCAGTTCCACACCAGCAGAGGTCGTCTCTGTTAAAGAAACGATGTTGATGAGATGGGATTGCACCATGTCCTGTAAAAGCCATATTTAAGAAGCAGCGACTCTCGTTCACCTTGGGAATGAGGTCATAGGTGATTCGACCTTTTACGTTGTAATGTCAGTTGTTTGCCAAGTATTTTAAGATGAGTAATTGATAGCTTAACATTTCTTTCTATATTGGGCTTTTATGTGGCTTTCTTGGTAATCTACTATTTCGTTGTATAATTCGCCATACTGGCTTTAACCGAAGAGAACGAGTAGACTTTGCTTAAGCTAGCTATGGCTTGCCGGATTTCTTGAGCTGCTTCTCCAGGGGAGTTGTTGCATATGGCATGTAAGGCAGACATTGAGTTCGACCTTATATGGACTTTCTCAAATTGTCTTCGAAATTCATTATTTCATCTTGTATTGGCAAGATTTCTGCCTGGAAGACAGTGGTGTCATTATTAAGTCGAAGCATAGTGCAATCAGAAATATTACTTCCTGAAATAAGAATGTGGACACATCCAACTTGAGCATTCATTTTAGAACCATCTATACATATTAATCAGGTGTTCTCTTCTTGGATGTGCTCTTCACCTCATGCTATGGAAGTAATTTCCCACGGTGGAAGAAACTTTGTGCAGGGCAGTCTATCTGATTGGAAGAGTAAACCAACTGAGATTGCTGCGCCATGGTATCGTATTTTGAAGAGTTGTGAGAGCATCTTACACTTGAGGTGCAGCTGCAAGGTTCCTGATAGCACCTGGGCAGCTTCCGTGGACGCCATCCTATAGCATTTAGTAAATCTTAGAGAAATCCAGGGGTCAGTATAGTTGCGATGACCCTGTATCTTACGAGACCTAAAAGTGAGGCTTGTTTGAAACACTAATTGCACTATTGGAAGATTAAATTTTCGCAAAAGAAAATTGCCTTATACCTTTCAGTTCGAAGAAAAAATAGGCCAAGGTAGCGATATTGTACCGGAGATTCAGAGACAGCTAAAAAATAGTTTGCAGAATTTCTTTGCTTTCTTGGAAAGAGATTTTCTTTTCGGCGAAGGTATATGGCATTCCTATAAGCAATTTGCAAAATTTCGAATTGTCTGCTATTTTTTTAATTTTAATATTTAAATCGACGTTTTACTATTTTTTAGCCTTGTACATATATTTACTTTTGATGATATGTCTAAACTGTTCACACTGGGTAGAAAATAAATACTAAGTTGTTGATAGTTCTAAATAGTATTTCACTCAGTGGTTTTGTAATTCCAGAAATTATAGACAAGAGTGAAATAACAAGGGTGGCGGGATTTAGGCTTGATCTGGCTAAAGATCCAATTTGTCCTTTAAGGGTGGATGGAGCACCAAAATAGGTTCGTGGTCGCTATGTCTTCCAAGTTCCCAAAGTATACTTTGGCGAGTGCCCAAGCGTCATTAACTACAAAGACATTTTTTAATCCGAAGAAAGGAATCATTAGTTCGATGAAAATAGTAAAATTCTCTAAAAGAAGTTGTAGTAGTTTACAAACGAGGCAGTTTAAGGACAAATAGACGTCGTTACAACTTCAAGTGATGCTACTCTTATTCATTTCCACTTCGATCGCTCTCGAGTTGAAAAATGTCTTGCAGCTCCCTCTGACGGCGTTGGCTGAGTCGTTGCTGGAACACCATCATTCTTTGGTCAAAGAGAGCATGTAATCAGTCTCGAAGTAATATTTATACGCACTGCTTTTCGCAGAAAAGACCTACTCTTGCTGACAAGGCAAGTGAATTTCGTGAGCATTCGCTTAATATGTGATTTATTTAATTGTTATTTTAAACTGGATTGACAAATTTTTAATCGTTTTAAACTTTCTTATATGAAATCATATTTTGTTAATAGTTACTGCGGACCATTACATTCTGGTCAAAAAAAGAACATGCTAAAGATTTGAAAGTTGAGAGATCTATTGTACCAACAAGAATTAGCTTGTTTTGTTTTGAAGAACAAAGATAAATTTTTGTATCACGAGTTAATGATATCGGAACCTACTGCTTAAAGCCGATTCTGAATAGCTATGACATCAAACCAACAGCAGGATTCGAACCCGCTACTTCTGTAAGTTCCCTCTCCATTAGGCTGTCACTCGACTCATAAACAATAATAGAAAGTGACTAGGAAATAAAGATTTCATCTGACTGGCGGTATATCCTGCCTGTTTTGAAAGACTGTTTAGAGAAATGGACAGTAAAGTAGAAAGAAAAGGGATTGTTTCAACAGTTTAAATTCGCCTTCAAGCAAAAGTAATTGTTAAATGAACAATAATTAAAAACTTTGCTAGATGGCGGATGATCTGATGAACTGTCTTTTTTTAAAGGCCAATTACAAAGTAGACAGTGTATGCGCCACGGCGGTTTATTAGATGAATTATCATTTTTTAGGTAAATTATTACGTGTGCGGTGCATACGTCAGAAAAGCTTATCCGATGAAATGGTTTTGTAGGTCAATTAATCACGTACGGTGCATATGGTAACGAAGTTTACCCCATGAACTATCAATGTTTAGGTCAATTATCACGTGTATACGCCATGGTGGATAATCTATCCAAAATTAAGGTATTTAAACCATTTATATTTTTAATATGTTTTATTTTGATAAAATCGCCATTGTATCGAATTTCTACATTCATTTCCCGCTTCCACCGTTTTCCATTCCCGTCATTTGGAAAACGGTGGATCGAGACTCCGCTGTCTATGTCTCAAGCAAAATGGCTAAAGCTTTTGCGCGACTATTATTTGAGTCGCTATCGTATCCCTACAAATTATCCTCCTGTGTTATATTTCGTTCCAGATCCTACCTCTTATGGATCTCACATCCGTTTGGTCGTCGGGAATGTTACATGCAGATTTAACAATTTATGACGAAAGCGACTGTAAACGTCGACATGAGTCGCCAATTTTTCCTGGCAGCATGACCTCATCAAACGACGACGCAGGCCTTGTCATTCTTAATAGCGTCACGATACTCAAATAAAGGCTCTGAACAACTCGACCAGTTATTAAAGTCCGATTCGAAAACAACCTCACGAAATAGTCGAGTTGAGATGAGTCTCAGTTTAGCGGCTGGGAAAAAATCGTTTGCATTCTAAATTTCGAAAGCCCTAATCACGGCGGATAATATTTCAAAACCGCGATTCTGTGAGCTCTCCAGAGTGTTATGTCTTGTTTTTCAGAACTAAGCATCTCTGCTTTACTGCCTTAACTGAAGAGAAAATGAGGAAATCTAGCACTATTTAAGCTACAGAATACATATAATTTCAAATGATGTAATCTCTTTGGCTGGCAAAAAGATAAAGTGAATTTTTGTTTTCAAAGTATTTTCCATCTCTGGACATAAATATTTTACTCAATTTGGACGCCCAAGACGATTTAAAATAAGCAACCAATTAAAGTAAAACTCGTACACTAAGCGTTTATCATTCAATTTGGGATTTTAAGAGAGAAAAACACGAAAAAACATATTTGCAGATACATATGTTACTTAGTAAAGTACTAAACTGAAAATGTCCTGTTTTTAAGTTTTCTAAAATAGGGAATTTTGTATTGTGAACGAATTTTACTTTGATCTTTTCTCCCCCCCTGCATATTATCTAAGTAAGTACTATATTGTTTAATTATTGTGTGAGGTTAACTAATTAATGCCTATCATTCATTTTTAGAAATAGTTAAAAATAGTTTGCAGAATTTTTGTTTTCTCGTAAAGAGTTTTTCTTTTCAGATAAGGTATATGGCATTCCTATGAGCAATGTTTTCAAATTTCGAATTACCTACAATAATTTTTGATATTTAGATCAATATTTTATGATTTTGTTTAGCCTCGCACATAAAGTTATTTTTGATGATATGCCTAAATTGTTGCTCACTGGGTAGGAAAAATTACTAAGAGTTGTTGATAATTCTAAATAGTATTTAACTATGTGGTTTCGTAATTCCAGAAATGATATACAAGAGTGAAATAACAATTAAAGGGGGCGATCTAAGCTCAGTCAAGGATTCGACATACACATTAATGGGCACGTAAAATAGGTTCTTGGTCGAAATGTCCTCCAAGTTCCCAAACGATATCTCTCGAGGTGGCAGTCCAAGCCTCGGAATCTTCTGCTTAGTCCCCGTTTCTAAATTGCTATGTTCCACAAGAGAAAAGTCTTTCTATAACTATAACGATGCTTATCAAACGAGAGGTTCATCCCTCTTTGAGGTTTACTCAGTCATTAACCCTCGTGGTTTCTCGCTCAAGTGAAGCTGCATATTACTCTTAGCTAGTGGCGTACCCATAAATTAATTTTGGGGGGTGAATATTGTCATTGCTGTAAAACTACTGGACACTGCTGAGTTACACTACTGGAAAATGCCAGCGCGGGAGATTGCCGGAAGGACGAAAGCGATGTCAGTGACCCACCCCCAACCTTCGATCTCATTGGACAAAAGGACTTGCTAACACGGGTCAGTCGTCTTTTGCTCTGGCAACAGTAGTCATTGGATTTTGTTCAGTAGATTTGAAGGCTCCCTTCAGAGAAAAAGCAGGCCAAGACGGAGCTAACAGATAGCTTCATCAGAGGCAGGGAGTTGCTCCAACATTTTCATCAGTATATGGAGACTCCATATTGATACTTAATTTGTTTTATTTGCTTCACCAGATTGTTCTTCATCAAAAATAGTATCCCCTATATAACAATAGCCTAAGTTATCTGTCCGCCTCTAATCGAATTTATGAAGCGGTTGGACCTGGAATGGATAGAGGCATCCATATTGGATTCTTGATGAGTTAGGTTAGCAACATTCGAAATCCACCTCTTTCCCCTTTTCTATCATTTAATGTCATTATTTCAAGCCCTATTTTCCCTGGTTAAGAGCATTTAATAGAATTCACCAATTTATCGCATTATAAGTAGATGAAAATAACATTTTTTCAAGAATTATGACGTCATTCCTTTAACCATCTTATTTAATCATTTCTTATTTTAAATTATTTAAATATCGTCCGCATTATTTTCATACTTAGAACTTAGGTATTACGTAAATAATTTTCTTTTATATTTGGCATAAACAATATATTAGCCAAATATACATATACATTAAGTGCTAATTTTAAATTTAATCATCGATTATTTTTTGTTGCAATGAAAATTTTAACGCCGGTACTAACAACAAATTATTTTCATAAAAGCATTGGAGTCTATTTCACGGATATATATATATATATATATATATATATATATATATATATATATATACATATATATATATGAGTTTGTTTTTTATACATAACCACACGGTTTGCAATAGATTCACTAAACTTTGGACATTATTTACATATACCGCCAAATAATCACTGTCAATATGAAAACCTCTGTCCATCATTTCGTGTAACATGATACGATAAATTAAAGTTGTTAACTAATATGTTGTCAGTAAAAATAAACAAATTATTGTGCGCATACCAGATAATTCTCAGCCAAAAAACAAACCAT
>CM063508.1:117021285-117033677 GCA_032207245.1 Pardosa pseudoannulata
TTTCTAGATTTAGCTAGATTTAGCATGCGCGAATAAATCAACGGTTTTATGGTAGTTTATCTGTTTGTGGTTTCTTTCTCAATTTAAAACGGATTTCTTTGATTTTAAAAATTAACTTTTTACACATAATTCCGTTTTTACACATTATTTATACTTTACTGACAAATAATTCCAGTATTACGTACAGAAAGTGCCCTTTCACTTGACTAATTTTTTTTTTTAATATAAATGTACCCTGTCAAATATTGAAAGAAATCTGAATATTAATCGTAACGCGCTATGGAAGCAGTAGAGGGTATGAAAGAAGTGTTTTGGACATAAAGTGGTTTCTGTAGTAGTTATTATATTTTTGTCAAACTTTTATTTAAAACTGACAAGCGACTGCGAGATTCCTTATGATTTGAGAAAGTTTAGCTTTACTCCCACAATAAATAAAATAAAAGTAAATTCTCCCGTCTAATTTTGTTTTAATAATTCTAACTTATTGACTTTTAACTCTACTCTTTAAAGAAATTTTGAAAAATTATTTCTCAACTTTTTCTTATTCGTACTTGGGGCGAATCTTTCTCTTCTTGGATTCCATTTCCATCACGGTTCTGTGCCCTGGGAATGATGCACCCATGGCAAATGCCACCTTTGCCACGCCCTAGGTACGTCCCTGGCATGCAATTCAGTTTATTCGATTGCATAATCTATCATACATGTTGTAAAACAACATTAAGCAAAACTTTTTAAAACACTTCCATTTAATTTTGAAAATACAAAAAGAAAAAAAACCCCAATTAAAAACAAATCTCCTCTGTAATAACAGCTTAAGTTATCTGTCTATCTTTTCTCGATTTTATGAAGCGGTTGGACCTGAAATGGATAGAGGCATCCCCATTGGATTCTTGATGAATTAGGGTTAGCAAAATTCAAACCGAGTAAAGTTTATCTTCTCCTAAACTATCAGCCGAACGATGGCCGATTGGTTAGGTACGGTAGTTCATGGGTTCAAATCCCACTATTGCATGGATGTTCGTAGCCGTTCGGAATCGGATTTAAACTGTAGATCCCGGTCTCATTAGCCCTCGTGTTGCAAAAGAGTAGACCGTAGCATTCCAAACCTAAACTATCAATCCAGTTCTTAAATAAATTGGTATAAATATGTTTTATATCGCAATCAAAAATACTCTCTTCTTTAAAACGTTCGAAATTCACCCCTTCCCCCCTTTTCGAGTGTTTAATCCCATTATTTCAAGCCCTATTTTCCCGGTTAAGAGAACGCTATTTAATATGCAATTTATCACATTAAATAAGTAAAAATAACATTTTTTCTAACATTATGACGTCATTCCTTTAACCATCTCATTTAATCATATATTTATATATATATATATATATATATATATATATATATATATATGTTACTGTGAATGCCCGAAATTGGAGAATGTCGACATTCACCGGTGAATGTCGACATACACCAAATACCTCGGTGAAAGACAGAATGTTTGATTATATTCTTACATATTCGGACTATCACCGGTGTATGTCGACAATCCGTATGCATTGATGGTGAATGTTAAAAAATAATTTTTTTTTTACGTTTTTAAATCATACTTTATTATTAAAACATATATATGTTAAAATAGCAATTACCATGAAGGAATACTCCAAAGTTTCTGCATAAATTCCAAAGGAAAATACAGAAGAGCTTCAACCTATTACACCTTCTATCAAGCCATGACTAAACAGCAGAAGTTTATTTCTATTAAAAAAGCGGCCGCAAAAGATAATCTAATGCATGCAACTAAAATGTTACAGACATAAAAAAGAAAATTTCGTCCTGCTCAAATGGATGACACTGTGTGAATACAAGTCCCTGATGTCGACCGTGGTCATACAGATGCTCGAAATGTATTGGCGGTTGTTGTTGGAATAGAAGACTCCGACTTTTATAAATAAGTAAACAAAAATGGTTCGCTCAAGCAGCTTTATACCAATAACCAGTTTATATTTTTGTAAAGAAAAGTTACTCTCCATAGATGAGATTTCTTCTCAAGAAATATCGCACTGAGAGAAGCCGCTGAAGCTAATTTGGGACGTGGAGGGCATGGCTATAAACGCTGTCATTGCAAAAAGAAATGTTTAGTTACTAAATGCCATTAATAAATGTAAGGGACTCTTGTGCAGTTCAAATTGCTATAGTAGTATAAATTGTTGCAACAAATAAGATAATATAACGTCAATCACATAATTAAGTTAATTATTGGTATTATTTTCTGTTCTAAGAGTGTTCGGTTTGTTTTATGTTCAACAGTTACATGTGCTATTACTATAAATTTGACTGTATTATGAAGAAGAAAATATAAATATCCGACATGTTCGACATTCACCATTAGTTCATGATGAATGTCGACATTTACCAGTGTAAGTCAGAAATAAGGGTATTTAGCAAATATTTCGAACATACACCAAACGACTACGTGAATGTTGACATTCACCGGTGAAAGTCGACATTCTCCAGATTTCGGTCTTTCACAGTAACATATATATATATATATATATATATATATATATATATATATATATATATAAATATATATATATATATATTATATATATATAATATATATATATATATATATATATATATATATATATATATATAAATATATCAGTGGCGTGCGGTAGGTGTTCATGCAGGGTGTGCTGAGAGCAACAACAACAATAATAATAAAACCATAAAAATGTACATTAAACACTTCTTTAACGCTTATTATTCATTTGTATACAAAATCACTACGTCTATCCGTATTACTAATAAAATAACGAAAAGCTTATATTTCCACGAAAAACATATTTTCAACAAACGTAGCACCACACGGTGCCCGCCGTTGCGGTGCTTCATCAGGATGCTGATTGGTGCCGACAAACCGAAAGTCTAGTCCACGTGCAGAGGATTTCCCTGCACGCTGGCGCAATAGAACGAACTGTTTCTCGTTCGTCAGTGTATTAAATTATATTTATTAATTGTTTTTAACATTTGAAAATCATGTATTCTGCGAAAAATATCTTCCCAATTTTTAAAAACAAAACCAGGGATATGGTGTTACAGATATAACTTATATACTGTCTTTAAGACACAATGAATGGTAAAATTTGGACTGTTCTGTTAAAATTCGTTTCTTTAAAACAAAACAACATTGTTTTTCAGCTAATTATTTCAATAAATATAATATATCACCGATATTACTTTACCACACTAAAACATTTTCATTTATATTGATCGAATACAGCTTTTATATTTCCATGAAAACAAAATCTTACAATATATAAATTTAAACATTAACCGTCTGCAAAATCGTATGGCCAGTTAATCAGTTAAAAAACCAAAATCGCTTCAGCATGTAAGTCCCCGCTCTGATATAACGCTTAATAAACCGTACCTTTGGATCATTCTGAATGTCAAGTGCAGGAAAAATAGCTGCACTTGCCTCAGTGCCATAGTATGCTGTTTTTCTCCAGTAGCTTATACATATAAAACGTGATTTTCTATTAGTGCGCAGTGCGTATACATAAAAATTTCTTATGTTTGTTTGCTTTTGAACGCTCTACGTGGTGCAGCACCTAGTACCGCACGCACTGCGGGAATACAAGCAGATAAACCAACATAATATTTGAATATATTATAAATAATATTTATTACATACCATATAAAGATAGGTAGACATAGGTGCTGAAAATTATTGTCCCGCATAATTTTACCAGGGTGTGCAGTGCACACCGTGCACATATGAACTGCACGCCACTGGTATATATATATATATATATATATATATATATATATATATATATATATATATATATATATATATATATATATATATATATATATATACAGTGGAGTCTCGATTAACTAATACTAAAAATGTTTCATCCTAGATAATTGAAAATATACATAGATTTGTTGAACTCTGATAGGATATATTATGTTTTAGACAATGCAGCATTAATAATTAAATACAAAAACCAAAAAGATGTCTATTGATTTTGCTGATATTTAGATTTTTAATTGTTGCAATAAAAATAGAAAATGTAATTTACATCATTAATTTGTGAAGAATTAAAGTATCGTTGTTTGGTTTAGTTAGCTCTTAACACTTGTGTCAACATCTCAGTCAAAATCTGTGCGAAAATCTAATGAAAAATCTGCTTCCGTAGGGTGATCACTTTTCAGTTTGGAAATTATTTAAATTATTCTCTAGGGCAATGTAGAATTACAATTGGTTAGACTCCTTCTATGAGGGCGTAAATTTTAGCCCCAATGGTCAATTTAGGTTAGAGGTTAAAAATGGGAAAGCAAAGCGACGGGGAAATTTTTGCCCTAGATTCAGATTTGAAAACCCCTGAGAATTTTTCTCGGGACGTCTTCTCGTCTGTATACAAGATACCTACACTAGAGTCCCGATATAGATTACTTTTCCTTACACACACACACACACACACACACACACACACACACACACACACACACACACATATATATATATATATATATATATATATATATATATGTAGGCATGGTACCAATGGCAACGCTCAACGAGGCGAATTTACTCCGAACAAGTGAAGTTTTCCTTTTGCAGTTTGGCAACAACTCTTCCCAGTGGAATGCAGATATAGACGGCAACGTGTGCAGACGGCACTTCTCGTTGTTTGACTGCCAAGACGGGCGCTGATATTGTGCCAGAAGGGCACTGATGTCCAGTTTTATTTTAAATCTCCCTAGACACCAATTTTGTAAATAGTTTAATTAAATAAGTTCATTTTAGTTAAGTTTACCATGTACAGTAGGTCATACACAGGCCGGTTGTGGCGGTATTATGCTTTGGGGGACGTTCTCTTGGGCGACTCTGGAACCCATGGTTGTGGTAAAGCAGATCATGAGTGCTACAGGGTATCTGAACATCATTGCGGACCAGTTTCACCCTTACATGGCCTCCGTTTTTCCAGCTGGAATTGGAATGTTCCAACAGGACAACGCCCTATGTCATAAGGCTAAAATTGTGTTGGTGTGGGTCCAGGAACATGGTGCTGAATTCCAGTTAATGCCCTGGCCGCCTAACTCATCGGATCTCAATCCGATAGAACACATTTGGGATGTCATGGGACGGCAGCTCAGAGTTCAAAGAATACCAATTCGAAATATCGTAACCGTTGCTTAAACATCTGGTACAATCTGTCTCCGGCCATCTACCAAGGACTTGTGGCATCCATGCCAAGGCGTGTTGAAGCTGTGTTGCGAGTCAAAGGTGGGCCAACTCGTTATTGACAGGTGGTCATGTTTGAATGGTCATAATGTTTTGGCTCTTGTGTATATATATATATATATATATATATATATATATATATATATATATATATATATTCATATATTCTCCGTGATTCTCTGCAGGGTAAGCTGTCCTACATTTTCCAGATCTTTTTTGTATACTCTGTAAAAAAAAGTTATTATTGGACTTTATGATTTTAAACCAAGGGTACTACCATACTGCGATCGAGATATGTCACATGCGACTTTCGCGTTCTAATGACGTCAGATGTCACCAGAGATGAGAATTTGGTACCATGAATTCTCGTCTCTGCACGTCATAATGACGATTTTTGACATCATTCTAACGCAGATGTCTTATGGGATTATAATGCGATTTTTCATGAGTCGCTGGGACTGCAAAACAGTAGCTCCCTAAGAGAACAACAATTTGCGATCGAGATATGTCACAGGCGATCTTCGTGTCATATTAAAGCCAGAAATCGTGAAAGATGGGAATTTATACCATAAATTTACATCACTGGCTATTTATGACATCATTATGAAGTGGAAGTCACCAGTGTCATATCCCGACTGAAATACTCTAACATCCAAAAATAGTACTAAGCAGCTAACGGTAAATATTTCATTACATGATGTCGTCCCACATTTTCTTAAAGCATATGACGAAAGATGAAAATGACAGAATATTTAATAATTCAAAGTATGTATATACGCTTACATTTGCACGCACATGTGCGAGAGAGAAAGAGAGAAATAACTGTCTGTCTGGATAATTGAATATATTTTGCCTTCTTCTTGTTATGCACTGATAGCAGAACAAGCGCCGCCATGTTTATCATACTATAACTGTTCAAATTCCTTCTAAATGAATTGAAACAACAAAAAGTTCTCAACTTAGCTTTAGGAAATTAACAGAAAAGAACCTTGACAGACTTACAGGACATTTGAAAGCATACCGGAAGCAATTACCATCTTCTTAAAAATACAGAATGAAACTATCAATCCACTATGTTGCATAATTTAGAATTATATACTATTTATATGTCTCATATGGACATGGTTTGGTATACGAGTGAAAAAGAAAACGAAACGAATGGAATTTTTTTTCTCATCAAATTTACGGACTTTCTACGGAAATAAAAAGAAAAAGCAGGTTCTACTGCGAAAATGACTTGTTATTTATTTTTTTTCTACAGTTATCGCGAACACTTTTATTCATTAGATTTTAACGGAAATGACTATTTTCACCACGCCTTTATCCATTTGGAATAGTCTTGGCTGTAGGTCATTACGTTTGTATATATAAACAATAACTTTGCAACTTCAGATATTCATTTTATCCCTGAATTTTGACTAGTTTCAACTTGGAATTTGTTGCTATTGCTTCTAAGACTTCGACAAGTCAGGCAAGTGAGCCAGAGACTACACGAACTAAAGCAAAGGAATGTGCCTTTCATTTGAAGAGCACCGCTAAGGTTAAAGAACGACTTTTTGCTGAAAGGGGGTGTTCGTAATTTAAAAGCAGAGACCAAGCAGAAGCCCCGTAGGGATTTCTTGCCATCTCCATTGGTATCGCTTGAACTTGGAAGACATTGCAACTTCGGCAAAGGCAAAGCTGTCATAAGGGGAGAGTTGTGGGCTGAGAGAACGAGCCGGCCTAAGATTTGCCATGTTCTTTAAAGGTGACTGGGGCACTTAAAATATGTTCGTGGTCACAATATCCTCTGAGTTCTCAATACATACCTCTAGGGGTGGCAGGCCAAGCCTATGGGTCTTCTGTTTGGCCTATGGGTCTTCTGCTAGAGGTTCTTTCTTTGGCACTCTACTGCCTACACTTATCATTCAGAAACCATCAGGACACTCTTGATTGGCTAGGCGGTTCAAATAGTGTGTATTTTTCAGAACCACCAGGAGACTAGTTCTAATTCAATGAAACTTTCCTCCCGCCCTAATTGTCATACTTAACTCTATTTGTGTAAGAAATGCTAAATCAGTAATTTCATACTGTTACAGCTTAATTTCTGCCTCCTGTTAGTGGAAACTATCTAAAACTTGATTCGTTGGAGAACAACGTCTTTTAACAGTCCCAGGATGTCTAGTTCTCGATATTCCTCTAAAGGTCTTATCTCACGTCAACGTATAAATGCTGAAAAGCAGCAGATTCAATTTGTGATTCCTTTTCTTGTTGAAGAACACCCGGATTGCTCGTGATAGCAAAAATTTTTTAACTATTTAAAGGCTTTCAAATAAATCAACCCGAACTAAAATAAATCAATTGAAAATATTTTGCTATAACACAAGAAATCTGAGCATTCTGCACCAAAAAAATAATTCATAAACTAACACATGAAAGTTGATGTATGATAAGGCCTTAAACAAAATCTGATGTCGTCGTCATAAATTACAAAAAAAAAAAAAAAAAAAAAAAAAAAAAAAAAAAAAAAAAAAGTGTTTTATTATTTAATTAAAAATAATATTTTTTGTAAGCATCAATTGTATTTTATTATTTAATTAAAAATAATATTTTTTTCTAAGCATTAATTGTATTTTATTATTTAATTAAAAATAATATTTTTTGTAAGCATCAATTGTATTTTATTATTTAATTAAAAATAATATTTTTTCTAAGCACCAATTGTATTTTATTATTTAATTAAAAATAATATTTTTTCTAAGCATCAATTTTATTTTATTATTTAATTAAAAATAATATTTTTTCTAAGCATCAATTGCATTTTATTTTTTAATTAAAAATAATATTTTTTTCTCATCATCAATTGTATTTTATTATTTAATTAAATATAATATTTTTTTCTAAGCATCAATTTTATTTTATTCGTTAATTAAAAATAATATTTTTTCTAAGCATCAATTGCATTTTATTTTTTAATTAAAAATAATATTTTTTCTGAGCATCAATTGTATTTTATTATTTAATTAAAAATAATATTTTTTGTAAGCATCAATTGTATTTTATTATTTAATTAAAAATAATTATTTTTTAAAACATCAATTGTACTTTATTATTTAATTAAAAATAATATTTTTCTAAGCATCAATTGTGTTTTAATCTTTATTCTGAAGAAAACTTAACGTTAGGTTTCTTTCATACAGATAAATACACATTTTCTAACTATCTCACACATCTTCTATCATATGAATGTGGAAAAAATGGAGGGAAATTTTCATAGGCAATATTTCTTGTATTGGTTTCGTATACCAGTTATTTCAAAACATCATTCTAATAGAGCTGTTTTATTAGCGTGCTTTAATACTATAAAAAATTTCTCAGGTAATAATATCAAAGCTTTTGAATTTCTATTAAGAAATGTTTAAATATGTATTATAAAATTAAATTTTGAAACACTAATATTCAGCAGAATGATTATTTCAAACAAGGAAGCTTCAATATATTAATGATCTACCTGTGCATGCCCAAATGACTGAATCTGGCGCTTTTGTTGCCATCTGACAAATCATAAAAAAAGATAGGATTTAGGTCAAGATATTTATTATCGATTGTAGATCTAAGACATTTATTTCATGTTATAATTGTTTATCCTCAACAGTTTGGTATTTCACTTTTGTCCAATTTATGTGGCAATTCCTTAAATCTAATTTCATTATTACAGTTTTTGAATTTCGTAACAAGCAAATCATGCGTTTGTCCTGCAAATATACAGCGTTTTTAAGTTTTAGAAACCACAATTTAATCTACAGTCACATAAAATTTTATTTCTCTCTCTGTGTATTTTTAAAAAATTTCTATATATGTCTCATTTACCTAATTATTATTTTGATATATACATCAAACAATTTCCTTGTTTTAGAATGAAAAACTGGTTGGTCTTCTTTTATGCAATACATGGAGATTGTTAAAAGTCTAACAATGTAAAATCCAGTTTTCCGTTTTCCGTTACAAACTCAAATAAAAAAAAAATTCTAAATGAAAAACTTTTTTTAAAATTTCAAACATAAACTTAACTTACTTGAAATGAAAATGCTATATTAATGTTAGACTTTAGATACTACTTAATAAGTTAATTGAACAAAATACGGTGGCCGTAATTAAACTTACAGTGCTCACAGTGTTCTGTAGCGCGATCTATTTGCGAGAATGACGCCACATTTTGTAGGAAGATTAAACAAGACGGGGAACGAAGGATTCCGCAAAAAAACAAATTAGTTCCAAAAGTCACCGCTAGGGGAATATTTGGTGCTGTGTTATAGAAAATAGAGTGTTAACAAATGCAAATTAATACGGAATAAAATTACCTTTTATTATGCACATTTTTTGATTTAGTTCAAGTGCAATATGGCAACACTTTTAAAAAAGGGTAAAATCTACGTAAACACCGAGAAAGTCTCGTGATCTACAATATCACGTACGCTGAGCAGAAGAAGTTCTTTATTCAAATTTCACGTTACATCCATTGGCATAGTGCCAGCTGCTTGGGTTGCAAAATAAAAGGTAATTTCCGTATTGATTTGCATTTGTTAACACTGTGGCTGCTACCATATTACAATCGACATATGTCACTGGTGACTTCTGCGTCATAATGACGTCAGAAATCACCAGAAATAGGGATTTAGTACCATAAATTTCCCTCTCTGACATCATTATGACGCAGAAGTCACCAGTGACATATGTCGACTGTAATATGGTAGCACCCTCTATTTTCCATTACACAACGCCAAATATTCTCCTAGTGGTGACTTTTGGAACTTTTTTTTTTTTTTTTGAATCCTTTGTCCACCGTCTTGTTTAATCTTCCTACAAAATGTGGCGTCATTCTCGCAAATAGATCGCGCTACAGAACACTGTGAGCACTGCTTAATTATGGCCACCCGGTATGTTACAAATTTATTTTAATGGCTCTTATTTTCTAAACATATTTAATAAACTGTTTAAAACTTATTTCTCTTAACAAAACATGTAAATATTTATTACTATCAACTAAAACACCCACACACACATACAATAAATATACACGTGTGTGTGTATGTTTGCATTAGGAAAATTCTGTAAGGGTATATAGAAATTAATGTCACGTGATCTAAAACAGATGCAAGTAATATCGATAAAAATTTCGCGAAGCAGCCAAATTCAGTGATATATCACTAATTTGGCAACAAAATTTAGTCTAGTTTGACTTCCAGTCGTTGACATGTTAGTTTGGTTTCGAGCGCTACGGTCTAGGAGCGCTACGGTCTACTGTTTACGCACACGAGAGCTAATGAGACCGGGACCTACTGCTTAAAGCCGATTCCGAACGGCTACGAACATCCATGCCATAGTGGGATTCGAACCCACGAACTCCGATACTGACGATCAGCGCTCTAACCAATCGGCCAGCGTTCGGCCGTTAACATATTAGTAAAGAAACATAAATAAATAAAACGATGCATACTTGTGTACAGATGACTATCTGATTTTACCTCTTAATTTGGTTTAAAATTACCCTATAGTTTATTAAAACTTTTTATAGAGAAATACAACATAAAGATCTGGTTGTTACAGGAAAGCTTGCGTCCACACCCCTAAATAAAGTTATAAGTAATAGGCCCTTAACACCTGGGTCAACACCTCAGTTAAAATCTGTGAGGAAATCTCTAGAAAAATCTGCCTCCGATAGCATGCGTTTCCCTTTTGTTTGCAAATCTCCTAAATTGTCCGCTAGGGCATGTAGAGTTATAATTGATTAGAACCCTTCTTTGAGAATGTAAACTGTAGCCCCTGTGGTCAATTTAGGTTAATGGTTAAAAAAGGGACAAAAGGAAGCGGGAATTTTTTTAAGATTTTGAAAATCCCTGAGAATTTTCTCGGGGTGTCTTAGAGATTTTATACAAAATGCCTACATTAGTTTCCCGATCTAGTTTACTTTTCCTTACAATATACATGTATATATAATATATCAGAATTATTGCAATTAGAATATCTGTTAAAAATTCCCCTCTTTCCCATTCTTATTCCTTCAAATTATTTTTCCCAGCCGCAAAATAGTTTATCTAAAGGAGTGTCCACGATTTCAATTTTTCGAACCCATTTCCGAAGCTAACTCTGAAATAAATGTAAATTATCTCTCAATTAACCACGTTTCCTGGCGAATGGTTAACTTTTTTTCAATGAACTAAGTTCCTTTTTATTACTGAGATAGATGACTAAGCTACTTTCTCGGGGAAGGAATTCGTCTCCGTATCTTGCTGTAGGATCCAATTCTGTAAAAACAAAATGTTTTCATGATCATTCTATCTTCTGCCTTTGACAGAGTAACATGTCATTTTCGTAACTCTGAAATAAAAGTTCCACGTCGAACTTCGTTTCTTCCTTTTATGGAATGGCCTGACTGCAAAATCATTACTGGTAGTTGCGTATATTTCTCCTTGCTCAGCTCAGGCTAGTAAATACAATAGGGGCAAAATATTTATAGTAATCGGTGGAATTAATTTTTGCCGTGTTACATCCCCTATATAATAATAGCCTACGTTATCTGTCCTTCTTGTTGACTTTATGAAGCGGTTGGACTTGGAATGGATAGAGATATCCATATTGGATTCTTGATGAGTTAGGGCTAGCAAAATTCAAAGCGAGTAAAGTTTATCTTTTCCTATACTATCTATCCGATTCTAAAATAAATTGGTATAAATATGCTTCATATCACAGCGAAAAATATTGCTTTCAAACGTTCGAAATCATCACTTTCCCCCCTTTTTGAGCGTTTAATGACATTATTTCAATCCCTATTTTCCCCGGTTAAGAGCAGGTGATTAAATGTATCAATTTATCACATGATTAATAGGTAAAAATGACATTTTTCTAGCAATATGACTTCATTCCTTTAACCATCTCATGTTATCATTTCTTATTTTAAATTATTTAAATATCGGTTGCATTATTTTCATACGTTTTATTACTGAACTTAGATATGACGTAAAGGAATTCCTCAGCTGACCCAGGCTCATGGCCCATACAGCAGCTTTCACTCAAACCCAGTCGCCGCGACAGCAACCACCACAGCTATGAAGCTGCAGCTGACCTACGCGAGGTTCGTCGTGGCTCGAGAATTAATGT
>CM063508.1:117033777-117061816 GCA_032207245.1 Pardosa pseudoannulata
TGGGCTGGGATGTTTTAGATTATGCGTCTTGCACTTTATCATGATTTATTGTACTAAATCTGATCATTGAAAAAAGTAAGTAAAGTAAATGTACTTGTAGTATTTGCATTCGAAAATAATTGTGATAAAAAATATTTGTATTTTTATATGCACAACTGTTGACATAACTAACTTGGCGTACATGAGAAAGAAAGACAACTTCCAGAGAAAACATTTTATTTCTTATAAAAAAGTTGTTTTGCATTGCTTAAATTAATTAGAAATATTACTTTTAATAACATTTTACAGCTTACAAATGTAAAATAAGCAAAACTGGGTAATAAAATGTGACATTTTTTTAATCGAATTCGTGAAAAAAATGAAATTGTTAAGGGGTTAATAAAGCAGACACCTATTTCACTGCTTTAAGCAAGCAACATTCTCAAGTAAAAACAGACTGGGACAAAATCTTTCTGTTCATTGCTTAGTCTGCTTTTACAAACCATTGACTTATTACAAGCTTATCTCACATTGATAGTGCTGCTTGCTGTCTGAAACAGCTCTATTTGTGCCTTAGATATGTTGGCTTTGCATTTTATGCTATATTTTGGCATAAAGATCGTACCTTCTCATAACCAACCTAATGATTTTTTAGGAATATTCTTAACTAAATTGTAAACTTACCTAATAAATTACACATATAAATATAAAATATACCTTATTCTTAAAAAACAGTTATTGGACTTCATTCTTTTTCTCAATAGATACAAACTTTTATATTACATGATTCATAATATAATTTTTTTTGAGATGTGGTTCCATCAGAAACAGACCAGAACAGTTGATTATTGTTATTTCTTCATCTCTAATATTGGGCCTCTTTTCTTTTGTTTTTTAAGCTTGGTTTGGTACTCATCTTTCATCCTCATTATCATAAAAGTAGAATTGTTATCAATCTGCAGAGATATTATCTTAGTTTATTAGCATAAATAGATTAATATCTTAACCCTTTTAAAAATAAGCTTGTAACATATTTAAAAGCAAAACAAAAACACTTTTTTACTGAAAATTTTAGAACTGAAATTAACAACTCTTCATAGCATTGCTTTTTATCCTGATGTAGTTTTTAGAAGTTTTTTTTTATATTAATAATATTTTGTGCTATGAATAGTTTACTGCAAATTTCTTTTTAACATTCTTATTAAACTTAATTATTGATTAAAATGAGGTAATAATTTGCAGTTGTAGTTTCTAAACTAACAAGTAATTATTCACCAGGAGTAACCCTGAAGAATTAATTAAAATTCACCATATACTTAGAATATGTATTGTTTTTACTTTTACTGGCTGGTGTTTGATTGTTTTAATTTCTTTTGTTAAGTACTTTAACATATTTATTATTTCTGATAGCTGACGTTAAGAGACTTGTGTTTAACAAAGCATTTTTTTATGCATAAAATATTTACTTGCAAAATGTTTCATTTGTATTAAACTCTTAAAAGAGTTGAAAGGGGGTGGGGATTTAATAGAGGAAATTTAGAGGCATCTTTTTCTATTATGTTTGGTATTATAAACACATAACTTCCACTTAAATTTTATTATCCATTTATTAGTTATTAGCTGTCAAAATGTCCTGTATAAATTTTTATTACTGATGTATATAATTCAATTTTAATAACATCATGATTTATGTAATTTTATATTATAGGCTTTTCACTTCTCCAGGAGGAATTCCCAGAACCGAAAAAAATATTTTATCAAGTTCTGAATGAAGCTCTTTTTATGAATAATAAAGTAGATATCAGCCCTTCAATAACTGTAGAACACATTTCAGGTAATAAGTTCTATTTTTTTTTTTTTCATAAAATGCATAAGAATTGGACTGAGTCAAAATAGTAAGTTAGTGTTGATAATACATAAATATAAAAATATGTGAGTGAGAAAACATGTCTTTCAAAGCAACATAGGATCTTACATTTTAGTTTGAATGTTTAACTGGTCTAAAGAATACTCGTGTCATTTATAAGGCTAAATTAAAATTATGACAACAAGATGAAAGGAAAAGTTGTAATTAACACCATATGACTTTTAACATTACAAATTAAAAGCAATTATAAAATAGATAGAAGCAATAAAGAAAAACCTTGAAAAGGTGGAAGAAAAATAGTAGTATTAATATTTTAAATGGAAAGAGTACTATAAAAATTATTAATAAAAGTGTAAAAATGTTAATTACAATATATTTCCAAGTATAAGCCCATCTGTGTATAAGCTGAGAGTATAATTTTTCTTAGTAAAATTATCCAAAATTCAAAACCTGTGTTTAAGTTGAAAAAAAAAACAACCAATCTGTTATGCTTAGATATGTTGCCAAAAATGTCACCAATCAATTAAAATGGGGGAAATGTTTTCCTAACAAGTAGCTGTAAAATAAAATGTTAGACCAATTCTTCTCAAGAAGTTTTTATTGCAGCATGTACTGCAGAGGTGAAGGATTGATTGCACCTTGAGACAAATGCAAGGACATCTCTTAGCATGTTTTGAGAGTGGCGTGATAAAATAAATTTCAATTTTTAAGTTACTTCATGCTGTCTTTATTAATTTTGGGATTTTATACTGACTTCAGTTTAAGAAACGTGGTTATGTGGTCTACACATATACAGCCAATGATTTTTTTTACTTAGGCATCAATTACAGTGTTTCAGTTTTGATATACTTATCTTGGGTATAGTTCTTTTTCATAAATTTAAAAAGTATAACCAAAAAAATAATTTTAAAAAGTGCTATTTTTGGCAATTTATCGATTGTTTCTGGCTTTCACAGAAGTCCACTTAATAGAAGATTAGCTGATCCGTTGCAGCTGTAATATTGCTATTTTAATTATATTTTTGTATTTTGTCGCAGTTGAAAAATTTTGAAAATTTCATTTCCATTATTTTATGCTTTTATGTTTAAACATGTTGCATTTGGCAACCGTTTTGTTGTGAATGGCAAAAAATGTCAGCAAGAAGGATATATACTATATCTGTCCCATGAACTCTTGTATAAGTCAATCCCCCAATTTAGGCTTATTGACGAAGACCCCAAAATTTTCACCTGTTACATGAAAATATACAGTATTTATTAAAAGAAGCATAGGAAGGATTTATATGAACATTTTGATTTATAACAGGAAACATTCTGAAATAAAGAAAACTGGTTATCTATAAAATGAAATTTAGCAAAAATTATTTAGGAAAGATGCCCAACACTGTCTAAACAGGTGAGGTTAATCTTTTTGATACCAGAGTCTATGGGTTTGAAATTTGCTGCTGGCCTGTACGTTCATAATCATTTAAAATTAGATTGAAGCAATAAGTTCTTGTTTCATTAGCCTTTATAGCATGAAAAGGAGAATATAATACTCCAAACAAGTATCTATAGAAAAGTTCAGAATCTGTTAGTCATTAGAAATTTAAAAAATGAATTAAGGCAGCTAATATCTACTGAATATAAAGTACTGTCATTTAAATTAATCTCATTTGAAATTTCCTAAATTGGCAGTCTCAAATGAGCCACCAATTTTAGAAATTGTAATGGACTTTTGTCTGCTGTACTTTTTATATTCAAAAGGAGTAAATCTAGGAATAATTTTTAACTTTTTTTAAAATTAATAGAAAAATAATATATTTAAATATGTATTATAAAAGCTATTTTAGACATAGTAAAAAGTAAAATAACTACAGTAGAGAAAAAAAAAGAAAAAGGATTCATTTGTGCTAGATCTATATGAAATATACAAAGCTATGGAAAATATAGTTAATGCTATTAAATAAGTAAGTCAAAATTGATTATACACACATTTAAAAATTAAATTGATTTTCTGTTGCTCATAAAGTTTTAAAATCAATAATAAGAAAAAAAATTCCGTTATACCTTTGAAAAAACTGTTTCTTCTTGTATATTGTTAACCTTCATACATTATCAGTGTTGCATTTTCTTATTTCTTTTATTTGTACTTTTTCACAAAGACAGCTTATATTTTTTATGTTATTTACCTCAATTTCTTTGGATTTATAAGTATATTTTTATACAGGTACTAAAAGCACCTGGAAAGCTAAAATAGCAATGAAATGGCCTGAGAATTTTGAGGTTGAAGGATCTGGTAGTAAAAAAACAGATGCTCTAAATATTGCCTTTTTATATGCATGTCAAAGGTTAAAGGTATATTAAAATTAAAACTTTTACTTACATATTTTTAGTTATACATTTGTTTTTTATACTAATATGGCATAATTTCTTAAAATATTTCTTTTAATATCTTCAATAATAATGATTAAAACAATGTGATACAGTTTTGTTTAATCAATATTATTACTGAACACAATGTGTACAACATGTGTTGAAACATTTTTTTAACTTATGTAAAAGACAATGCATTGCTATCATAATATTATAACCATGTCATATGAAAAAAGTTTTTAACATTTTTATTAACATAACGTGCATTAATGTGCACTATCCTGTTTATTTTATTAATAAAAATGCATACTAATATATGTGTATTAGTGTTTGGTATACAACAGGGAGTATTTCAATTACTGCATACAATATAAAAAATCTCTACTTTTTTACAGTTCTAGCTTGTATATATAAAAAGTTTTTAACACTTTTTGTTATAAGGTTGTAGTTTGGTAGATATAGCAGCAAAAGAAGCTGTACATTTGTTATGCCCCCTCCCCCCGTTTTGCTGTAAAAGAAAGATATCTTTAAATTTTAATAAAATTTCAATTTAAATATCTTGGTTAATTTTTATCACAGAGAAGGGGTTCGTTTTGCAATAGTTACTAAGGCAAATTTTAATTTTTATGAAATCTGAGGACAAAGGAAGGAGGATAATATAAAAATGTGAGGCTATAATCTTCACAAAGTTGAATTTTTAAATTTAAAAATTCCATCTTATTTGAACATTTTTCTAATTAAAAGTATATGTCTACAGCCATCTGTTGGAAAAAAAGGGGGTCCTTTAAGACTTTGTTATGCTTCCTGTATAAAAATAAACATCATATATTTTATTTTAAGTAAGAATAAGAGCACCTTTACTGCTGAAATTTAAAAGGCTTCATCCTTATCTTAAAACTAAATTAAAAATAAGTTAAATCTGGCTAACTAAAGCCAGATTTAACTAAACTGACATCACAAGCTCAGCCCTAGGATTGCTATTGCCCTTGATAATGAAGAAAACATTTGTGAATAAAGTTCATTCAGTTATGTTTATTTTAATTATAAGAGTTGTGATTTTGAGCATATGCTGATTTCTTATGCTACTTATATTTTTAATGTTTTGTTAGTTCATGTTATTTTATGACAGTTTTAAAATTAAAATGTCATGGACATAAAATGTTCTTATAATACTAAAATTTTGACTGATTTTGACCTGCAGATAAAACAGTATGCTAACGTCTAATATAGATCTTTCTTAACATTCAGAAATTCACTAGTTCTGAGTTATCATTTAAATCTGTGAAATATCTTAGAAATAATATCCTGTAAGATATTAAGTTTTTTATAATATTAAAGTCTATAATCATTGTTTCTATTTTCAACCTATAACAATTTCAATAAATTAGTTTATAATTTAAGCACATGTATGAATTCATTTGTTAATTACAGCTTTATCTGCATTTATTTAATAATTTTAAAATAATTCAATCTTTTCCTTCTTTCTTTAACTCATTACTGAATAACATTTCTGTCATAAGATATTTTTACTAAAGAAAAAGTAGTGATAAAAAAAAGATAGGATGTAAAAATTCTTATAACAAAACTATTGTTAAATGTCATATAAAATAAATTTATTTTTTACAGCATTTAGGTGTTATACATAAAACAGAGAAAAATCAATTAAAACAGGAAGGTATTGTTTTTAAGGATGCAGATGTACTGAGTGCCAAAGGTGATCTTCTCAATCTGTATAAAAAGTTTTGGCATCGAACTGCCAGTAGTAGTTGCTTTCCTAAATTTAAAACTGAAGCTCAAGAAGGTAAAATTTGTTTATCTGCTTTTATTTTTTATGTCTGTTACACAAAAAGTTTTCAGTTATTAAAAAGTTTATATATATATATAATATATATATATATATATATATATATATATACATATATATATATATATATATATATATATATATATATATATATATATATATATATATATATACATATATAAATATATATATATATATATATTATTTATATATAATATATATATATATATATATATATATATATATATATATATATATATATATATACATATACATACTTGTCTGTCTTTAATTTTGTGGAGATGAAAGAAAAATGATTCAGTAATTTAGTGATGACCAGATTAATAAGGTATAGTAGTTTTAAAATTTTATGTGATATTTCAAACCAAAACAGCAAATTTTTTAAGCTATAACTACATAATTAATGAATGAAATAATGCAGAATACAATTACACGCCCCAGTTAAAAATGTCTTAATACACGTTGATGTAAAACATTTTTTGTTCAATCTATATTTTTTCTATTTTGACAATGGCAGAGAAACCATTCTTTCCAATGCTTTTCTGTAACCTAAAATTTTAGAGTATTAAAAGATTTCTGCACATCTTATGCTGTGACTCTTAAATTTTGTATTCTCCTCTATTTCATCATCATGATATTCAAAATTAACCCATCTTCAAATAATTCTTTGTCTATTTAAATTCCAGAAATAGCAAAAGGATTGTCCTCATTTATAAATTTGGAAAAAATGTGTACATCATTTTTCTTACTGCCATCTAATCTTATCCTGCAATTCAGTGTTAATGTCATCAATCTATTGTCCTTCTCACTTTTGTGGCTTTTGTCCAAATCCAGCTTGAAGAAAACCCTTTTTTATTCTAAACATTTTTTCTGTTTAAATTTATGAATAACAGAGTTTGAATTTCAAATCATAAAGGGTTTGCAACAAAAATGTTTGGATAAACCAGGAAAAGAACAAGAGAAAAAAATTGAGGTTGCAGGCAAATAAAATAAGTTTGAGATGTATTGGTTTTCAAGGTAGACAGGTTAAACTATATATATATCAGTGGCATGCGGTCCATATGTGCAGGGTGTGCACTGCACACCCTGGCAAAATTATGAGGGACAATAATTTTCAGCACCTATGTCTAATGTTTATATGGTATATAATAAATATTATTTATAATATATTCAAATATTATGTTGATTTGCTTGCTTGTATACCCGCAGTGCGTGCGGTACTAGGTGCTGCTACACGTAGTGTGCAAACGAACATAGTAAGTTCTGATGTGTATGCACTGGACACTAAATTGAAAATCATGCTTTATATGTATGGGCTACTGGAGAAGAACAGCATACTTTGACATTGAGGCAAGTGCAGCTATTTTTCCTGCACTTAGCATTCAGATTCAACCGAAGGTACGGTTTATTGAGCATTGTATTAGAGCAAGGACTTACATGTTGAAGCGTTTTTGGTTTTTTAACTGATTAACTGGCCGTACGATTTTGCAGACGGTTAATGTTTAAATATATATATTGTAAGATTTTGTTTTCATGGAAATATAAAAGAAGTATTTCATCAATATAAAGTGAAATGTTTTACTGTGGTAAATCAATTTTGGTGATGTATTATATTTATTGAAATCATTCGCTGAAAAACAATGTTGTTTTGTTTTAAAGAAACAAATTTTAACAGAACAGTCCAAATTTTACCATTGTGTCTTACAGACAGTATATAAGTTATATCTGTAACACCATATCCCTGGTTTTGTTTATAAAAATTGTCAAGATGTTTTTCGCAGACTATATGATTTCCAAATGTCAAAAACAATTAATAAATATAATTTAATCTACTGACCTGACCAGAAACAGTTTGTTCTAATGTGCCAGCATGCAGCGAAATCCTCTGCACGGGGAATAGACGTTCAGTTTGTCGGCACCAATGAGCATCCGGATGAGGCACCGCAGCATCAGGTGCCATGTGGTGCTATGTTTGCTGAACATATAAGTTTTTCGTGGAAGCCCGAAGTATTGCTTTTTCGACGTCTATGTGACACCATACAACAAAAGACATGATTTTTGCTTCAGTGCTAGTAGAATTCTCATAAGTTTAGCTCTTTTTATAGTCATAACTCGACTAGTCATAGGTAAATATTTTATTCTTTAAATGTATATTCATATTAAATATAAATAATCCGTTCCAGAATAGAGAACTCAGATGTCTCAATAATTAAAGATTTATTGGAAAATCCATGTTCTCTGCACACCCTGTGTGAAAACCTACCGTACGCCACTGATATATATATATGTGTGTGTGTGTGTGTGTGTTTGTTTACAGGGCCAGTATATTGGATGTGCAAAGGGTTTGCTGAATTGCCATATTGTAAAATTGATTCAAATTACACCTGGGACAAAGATGAGAAGTAATATATATATATATATATATATATATATATATATATATATATATAATCAAACTGAAAGCTAATAATTGATTTTAGGTTGTAATCTCATTGTAGCACTCAAATCAAGAGTAATCATATCAGAAAGTATTAATGTCTGAGTATTTAAATACACTGATTCAGGTCAGAAACTGAGAACATTGTTTTATGTATTACATTCTGTTCATCTCTATGCTTAGCAAGTCAGACAATCAATCAATCATTGGAAAGCTTACAGTAAGCATCAAATTGCTTGGGATTTACATGTTAGTTTTCAGTACTTTTATTGTTGAAAGAAACTATTAAATTATTTTTTAAAGTTAATAAAAAATATATCATTAATCAAGCATGACTCAAGAGGAGTTGAATAGCTTGGCAATAAATGCCTATAGAAAATGATATTGCATAATATTGACTAAAGACATAAAAAAATGCAAAATTTAAATCTTGTCATCTCATTTTTGTAATGTATTTATTTATAAATAAATATTACTTCTCCACTTCATTTTCCATACAAAATTTTGTTTATATGATGATAAATTACAAATAATAATAATATTAATAAAGAAAGACCAGAAAGCTTCTTGGCACACAAGGAAAATACCATGTGCTGGGCCTGTGTATATAAACACAGCACTGTAAGAACAAAACAATTTAATGTTTATAATTTTTATTTTGTTTTGCTGTGAACATTGTGTAATATTTTAGGTATAACATACCAGATTCTTTTATTAAAGAAACATTTTTTATGCACATTCTTTTATGTACATGTGAGCACACATGCACATTGTGTACATATAACAATTTTATTCATAAACAGTACTGTAAAATTTGCCTTTTTAACTGAGATTCTTTCCTATATAGTTTTTCTTTACTTTATTAATTCTCTTATTGAATAACTTTTATATTAATTTTTTTAATACTTATTTATACATAAGTGTCATATTTTAATTTAAAGAAATTCAATGTACATCATATAGGCTTTCAAGCTAAGTATTGGAAAACTGAACTGTTTATTACATACCCTGAAGAGAAGATATTTGAAGGTGTTGCATCTCGTTCTAAAAAAGCAGAAGGTATTGCTGCTTATAAAGCTTTAAAATGGCTTCAGAGTCAAGGGATTATAAATAAAAATTTTCGATTAATTGACTATACTAAAGAAGACGAGATAAAATTAAAAAAGAGGCACCTAGCTCCATATTCTATAAGTGTACCATTGATACTTCAAGATAAGATGCAGGCTATTTTTAAAGAACTAGAGGTTAGTTCTTGTTCTATATCTTTTTATTTGATATTTTTAATCTTTGCTTGTATTAATAAAATTGCTTTAAGATGTGACATTTTGTAAATAAGGTTAAAACAGGATGTGAAAGCTGTGCAAACCCACAAAAATGCTTTTTTATCTGTGACGATTTTTGCACCTACATCTAGTGACTTACTGGATTGTAGTGCTGCATACTTATTCTTTTTGTTCATGGTACTGAAAACATGTATCAGTCCTCCATATATTTTATAATCTGATAAATGTTGTCTTGTGCTTATTAAACATTGTGTGATTTTTATAATTTATTTGGCTTCACTGATAAACAGGTACAAAAATCTAACTGTAATTATTCAGCTATAGCATTTAGGTAATTAGTAGACCACTTTTTAACCACCTTTTTCCTTGCTACTGAGTAATTTTAAAGAAATATTTCAAGTTGTTCTTCTAAATATAAAGTTTAAGTTAAGGATATTTTTTCATTTTCAAAGGCTGAGATTTTTAACTATAATTATGTGGGATTTTTGTTGTTTAAGCAATCAACAGTTAATGTATTTTGTTTTCCACATATCTTCAATTGATTTGAAAAATATAAGAAAGCATTAAATTTTATGTTTTTATATTCTTGTCTATCAATTATTAAATTTTTCATAAGTAATATTCATTTTAATGCAGGAGTATTTGCATGATTGTTTGAAGAATATTCAGAAACTTAATTTAACTGTATTAATTTTTATTAAATCAGAGTAACATTTATAATTTAGTTATTCAGATACTTTCCTAAACTTCTTTAGCCAAATGATGGCTGAATGGTTAGGGTGCTGGCCTTCGGAACCGGAGTTCGGGAGTTCGAATCCCACTATGGCATGGATGTTCATAGCCATTCGGAATCGGCTTTAAGCAGTAGGTCCCGGTCTCATTAGTCCTCGTGTTGCAAATAGTAGACCGTAGCACTCCAAAACAAAACAAACCAAACCTAAACTTCTTTATAAGACACTTCAGTAAAAAAATGAGAAATGTAATAGTTTTGGGAGATATTTATTTTCTTTTAAACTTAATCATAGTGTGATGTTTTGTCATGTATCTCTTGTATATAGAAGGTAACTTTAATAATATTTAAGATTACTAGGATATATAGCGAGGGAAAATAGATGAAAAGAAGAGCTTGTGAATTAACCATTTAGTAGGAGATTATATTATGAAAACCATAAAACTATTCTATGATGTTAATACAAATTATAAATTTCTTTAAAATTGAATAATATAATTTTCTGTTCTATTAAAAATTGTTTTACCAGTATGTAAGGAAATAATTGAATTTTATTTATTTATTTATTTTAGCATTCTAATAGTGTACTAGAATGCTATTTGTCTACTTTTTCTGTATTGTATCTACGGAGGAAAGGGAAAAAAACTTCAAGTGCATTTTGGTTTTATGTACTCAATACTTTTAAAATCCTTATAGATCAGTACTTATCAACTTTTTTTGGACCATGTTCCACTGAGTTGCTTTTAAATATCTGATGTACTCACATGGTGGACATAGTAACTTGATTTTTCAGGAATTAAACCCAGCAAGTCACTTATACTGAGCTTGCTTCAATCAGCTATATGATGCTATAGGCTCTGTTAATATAAATTTAGAAAAAAAAAAGTAGATTTTGAATATAATAAACATATAAAGTAAAATTCTGAGGTAATAAAAAACAGAAAATTTTATTTTGTTTAATTTTATTCAAGTACAGTAAACTCAAGGTAAGTATTGAATGCAGACTGCCAAAATGGATCTTTTTTTAAAAAAAAGCATCCACCTCCAAAACATTAGTATTACCTTTATACTTGGCTATTGTAAAGAGTTAGGCACAAATTTAGTTAGCTTCAGTCTCAAATATCCTCTTTGGTGATATCTAGTGAATTTATTTTTTTTAATTCATTAGATATCATCAAAATTTAATTGTGCTTTGAGAAACCAAATACTCACCCGAAAAACCATATGCCCCTCTGGTATAATGTTTATTCCACATTGAGAAGCACTGTTATAGAGTATGATAAAATATTCGTTTCAATCATGAAGACTACCTATTTAATGATTAAGGCAGTTTTGTGAATTTCAAAGAGTAAATGATGCTTTAGCGAAACAGGCAACTACATTTTACACTGGTCCTCTGCTTCTTAATGATATTAAAAAAGCAATCTCTCGAATCACAAATGTTCGCTGGAGTGTGGAATGGAACAGAAAAATAAACTTTACTCCATTAGATCATCTATCTCTGTTTGGCCACCTCTCAGAAATAAAAAAAATGGACTTCATTTTAACACGTCTTCGTATTGGCTGTAGCAGACTCACTCACAAACATTTACTATGTGAGCCTACTTCGCAATGTTCTATTTGTCATACTGATCTCACTATTCATCATATTTTAACATCATGTACTGCTTTAAAACACTTTTATTATATATATTTTGACACTTTACATCCTAGTATGAACGAGCTTTTTAAGCGAAACTCCTCACTCCAAACTGTTTGAATTCCTCTTTCGCATTAATGTTTAAAACCTCTTCTAAATCTTTTAATTGTTTTAATGTGTGTTTTTACCTCGGTTTTGCTGTATTTGTTCTTAAATTTTTTATTAATAATTTTTCCTACTTGTAAATTATATATCCTTGTTTTAATATGTACTCTTATGTTTGGTGCAGCATATCCTTAGTTGAATCTTGCGCCAGTAAACCCAAACCAAACCAAAGAGTAAATTTATGTAAATGACCAAAATGACAAGCTGTTTTTTATTTCGAATATTGTAACTTTGCTCCAATTTTCTTTCTCTGTTTTATCATTTTATGTTAAAGGTTTAACTACTTTAATTGTTTTATAATTATATAATCAGAATAGATTTTTTTTCAGTAGCACAATATGTATGTATGTATACATTTTGAATTAAAAGTATAGGAATAGTAATGGTTTATGTGTTTTAGGAACAGAAAACTTTGTCGTCAGGAAAAGCTTTTAAAGAAAAAAATGATTTCACTACTGAAGATTTTTGCATTACTGATGCCATTACAGAAAAACCATTTCATCATTTAACTCAGGACGAAATGTCTGACCAAAATCAACTGCTATATGAGAAATTTGAAAATTTGAGAGCCAGATACTCTTCTGATTTATCTGAAGTTTATAAAGCCAAATTGTTACTTCCCATTTTTGAGAAAAGGTATTTTAATTTATATATTTTCTATCAATTATGATTTTAAATGAATCCAAAATGCTTCAAAAAACACATTCACCTGTTTTTTTTTTTTTACTGAAATATGCACATGTACATGTTAAAAGTTTTTGTAATAGGTATATTTTGGGAGTTTTTATTTAAATGCACATTTCACAATGTATTTTTATACAGACATTTCAAGTACTCCGGATTCTCTTGAGTTGCTCTGGAGAAATGAGAAATTTGATAACTTTGGAAACTCCTCTGATTGCTCGAGAAAATAACAAAACTTAGAACAGCTAAAAGATTATGATTCAGCAATTAAATACAAAGTTTTGCAAAAATTAATGCTGAATATTACTTTTTTCACACAGTAATGTTGCATGTTAAAAATTTTCAGAACTGTGCTGGTAAACCAAACTGAATTTAGATCAAATTTGAGTAGACAAACTCTAGAATACCTTATGATAGAAAAATGGAAATATTTTAATCAGGGTCAATGTTGCTAGAAGAAATACTGCTCTAAAAAATAAGTTGTTAAAACTAAAAAAGCTACTCATAAATTTTTAAATGAATAAATTTTAATGTACCTCTTACAATTTACTACTGTGTAAATATTTTAGTTTTAATTTAGAAACCAATAAGATATGTACTTATGTATAATATGTAATTAGCATGTTAATATTTCAAGCCACGCTGTTGCTCCTGACTCAAGTGCTTGAATGTTGGCATGTCTGTTTATATGATAAAATTTTTAGGCAATACTTTATAAACATTCCCTAAAGTGTACATTTCGCTAAGCATTGAAAATAAAAATACTTAATTTATTGTTATGCCTTATGCTTATTATAAATATTTTAAAATAAAGTTATTAAGATGTGTGTAGTTTTAAAACTGGAATGTTGTTTTTGTTATAAAATATTTTCTCTTTGTTGGGAATTCTACCTAAAATCCTCAGTTTTAGGTATTAAATTTTGTTGCAGTTCTATTATAAACTTAATTAGTGTTAGTAATATTTTTCAAAATTCTTTAGTTTAAACCAGTCATGAGCCAAACTACAGGTCAAATGTTCCCACTTAGAGGTTCTATCCAGCCAACCCAGATTTTAAAACATCAGTTGAAAAATTCGCACTATTAATGCTTAAAAAAGATAATTTAAGAACATGCTCAATTTTTTCATATGCAAAATTTTCCTTACAAATTAAAATTTTTATTTATTTATTTTTAGATATGTGAGATATGAGAATTTTGATTGAAAATCATTTAAAACTTTTGTATACGTAAAGAAAGAAGTTTGCTGCAATAAGTATGCAATAATTATAAAATATTTTTAATTTCATTTCTATTTAACTCTTTTAAGAATAAAATATTTTTAATTTCTTTTAAAAATAAAAGATTTATAAAAAAGAATGTAAATTTACTGATTAGGAATTTATGTCAAGTATAATACAGTCAATTTACTCATACACACACTTCACTTCCTATAATATTAGTCTTCTAGAAAGTGTGAAAAGCAGAAAATTACTGTTCAGTTATAAGAGGGCTGAACTTTTAAATATACCATCTCTTTTATCACATTTGTATAAGAATTTTTAGTGTATACTATTTTTATACTGAGTTTCATAATAAATAATTTTGACCTGCCAAAATGTTTCTTTCCTTTATTTGGTTACTTTTAAAAAAGTTTGCCTATTACTAGCTATAACAATGTTCAATGTATGTACTGGAGCAAAGATTTTCAGACTTTTTCAGTCCTTTAACATCTTTGAAATTAGAAATTAAATTTGAACCACTAAACTTTATCTTGCTATATAATGTTTTTAGTTAATATGACAAAATTATATTGACAATACAAGATAGTTTTATCCTTTAAACTTGCTTTATATTAAATTTAAGGCCAAAGGATCATCTTCGTTCATCAACAAAAAATGTTTGGTACCTGTGTTGCCCTTTTTTATAGCAAACAAGGAATTATCAACCATTTGGTCTTTCCCTTTAGATGCTTCAGTACTTTATGGAAGGAATATTTCCTAGTCAATTCTCAACTGATATGTTCTTGAAATCCAGTCCTTGCTATCATTCTTTGAATGTATGTAAGACTCAGGAAAAAGATGATGATGTTATCGATTAACTTGATCTATGAGGCTTCGACCTCCGACTGAGCAATGAGATTAGGTAAGCGCTTTCTCATTCAGATAGAACAACCTTTGTACAACAGAATAGTTCAGCTACATATGGTGTTCTACCCTGTGATCTATCCCATGCAACTCCTATGGAACTTTTCAGCCAGTGAGTCCCTCCACAGACACTGTGCTGTGGCCCATTTGATCAGTTTGCTACATTTCTGGATTGTCTATATTCTTTCCTTAGGTAATGTTGGTAGTTTGAAGAACTTTCATTGATCATCAAGGAGATTGCTGTCTGTTGTCTCTAATTGGTATGGCATTGCTCATAAGCTCTTTGGAGATCTTCGGCATTGTCCATAAGCTCTTCAGAGATCTTCGTCATTGCCCTTAAGCTCTTTGGAGGTTATTTAATACTTACATTAGGTTTAATCATTTCTTTTATTGCACTAATTTCTCATGGTAGGAAGAAAACACATAAAAAAGACTCTAATGAAATTTATAAATTTTTAGTTGTCTATTAAATATTGTCTTAAATGTAATTGATTTAAGAAGTAAGTAAACAGGCACATTTGTTTGCAATAAAATATTTTCCCCAAACTATTTGAAGCTGTAAAATTTCCTAATTGTTTCTTTGAATGAGGAGACAGTGAGTATGGCCTCTGTCTGGTACTTTTTGATATAAATTTATTTTATGGACTTATGGTTGAGAAACTGGCACATTGAATGCTGACCATTTTTTTATATTGTCAAATGTTTTGCTTGGTTGGTAATAAATGATTTATACTCAGTTTTTGTTACATCCCGAGAATGCAAAAGGTCATAATATTCCAACTTTTGACCTATTTTGTTCTTGAGAAATATTTAAAATTTTATTTTTTATAAATTATATTTGATAAAAATATTTTTAATTTTAAACATAGTCTACCCTTTTTGAAGAGCACTGGGGATTATTTTATGGAGCACTAAATGCTCAGCAGAACACAGTTTGTTAAACTCTGGGTTAGAAAAATTATTGCAACATCTATGTATCTTCTGATTATTTAATATGTATAAGAAGTTTTTTTAAAATTAATTTACTGATCTATGCTATTACTTTTTCTAGAGAAGAAATTTTGAAACTGATTGATGAAAATCAAGTTGTAGTTCTTTCTGGAGATACTGGCTGTGGGAAAAGTACTCAAGTTCCCCAATATATTCTGCAGCATTTCATCAAGCAAATGAAAGGAGCAGAGTGTAACATTATCGTTACACAGCCAAGACGTATATCTGCAGTATCTCTTGCTGACAGAGTTGCTTATGAATTGGGGGAAAAAGTTAGTAATTAATCATTTTAAACTCATATATATGCATATATACATATAAAGTGAGAGAGAGCTGCAGTAGCTCAGTTGGTAAAGCTGTTTGTCTCATAACCTTAGGGCTGTTGGATCTAGTCCTGAGTCGGCCTAAGGTTTTCCATATTAATTAATGGCAACTGCAACATGTAAAATAGGTTCAAATCACATTGTCCTCATTGTTCCCAAATTATATATATGGAGTTGCCAGGCCAAGCCTGGGGGTTTACAGAAATTTTAAAAAATTAAATATTAAAATTATAGAATATTACTGAAGCATATTTAAAAATGAAATTTTAAACTAACTACAGTAGTACCTCTAATTAGAAGACTCTGATGGGATAAAATGTTTTTTCTGCAGTTGTGCAGGACAAATTTTTCTTTGGCTTTTAGCCTGAATAATAGTAGTTATTGATTTTTAAATAACTTAGTAGCTACTATTACTAAAACATAGCTGCACAAAAGGGCACTTATATTAATTTTATGATATTTGCTTAAAAACATTAAATGTTATTAAAATTTAGTTAAAATACAAGAACTACTATACTTACTTAAGTTTATTTAATCAAAGTTTGTGCCAAAATAAAATTAATTATAGTAGCCTGTTAACAAAATTTGATTTTTTTCACAGCAAACTTTTTTAAGAATAAATTTTAAGACATTTACCTTTTTAAAACATCCCCATTGCTTAATAAACACTTTTGAAGTTACTCAGTATATCTGAGTGGTTCTGAGAGTCCTTAATATGTATATAGTTTTCTTCCACAATGTTTCATTATTTTCAGAAAAATTAAAATTTTAATATTGTTTCTAAGAAGGATATTTGGAAGATTCAATCCCTTTTCCATTATGCACAAATCATTATCCATTTTGACGTATTCTTCACTAACATTAGAATTTTCACTAATGCCACACAACACATAAGTTCTTCATTTTTTCTTTAGTTCTATTATCAGCTACTACAGACTACCTTATATTAATGTATTAAGAATTGCAAAAATGTCTGCCAATTAGTTCACTCTTCAGGAGTGTCTGTTTCACTCTAGATAAAATATTAAAAAAAAAAAAAAAAAAGGATTATTGTCATGATTCTTGAATATATTAGGAATATATCCAAAGATACAAAATGTATTTTTAAATATATAACATTATCAGGGGATAGCAAAATTAAGTGAAAAAATATGAATGACTATTTAGTGTTCTGAAAAGAATTTAGTATTAAGTACAATCAACATTGTATTAAGAATAACTAAGTAGAGTAGACATAGGTTCCTAAATACTTAGGAATCATCCTGATACTTATCTGAACTTGCATTTTCTTTATCAGTTACTTTTTATTCTTCTGATAATATGATTTTATTTACAGATTGGTGAAAAAGTTGGCTATCAAATTCGTCTGAAAAAATGTTTACCTGAAGGTAATGGTGCCATACTATATTGTACTACTGGAATGTTGCTTCGCAAGTTGCGTTCAAACTCAAATTTAGAAGGCATTAGTCACGTCATCATTGATGAAGTTCATGAAAGAAATATCCAGATAGACTTTATTCTTATATTACTGAAAAAAATTTTGCAAAACAATAAAAATATTAAACTAATACTTATGAGTGCATCCTTTAACACTGATCTCTTTGTCCAATATTTTGATTCTGCTAAAATTATTCATGTGCCTGGTAAAATGTTTCCTGTAGAAGAAATTTTCTTAGAAGATTTATTTAAAAATATTCCAACAGCTGAACACTTACGTGAACAGGATGCTCAACTAGATCCAGATCTTGTGGTTGATATTGTCAATTATATTGATAAGAATCAACCACCTGGTGCAATTTTATGTTTTCTACCTGGATGGCATGATATAGCAACTGTAAAATCTAAACTTCTTGAAAGTCAAGGGAAAAATAATAGACTTATAATATGTCCAATTCATTCAAGACTGCCTCATGAGGAGCAAAAAAAGATTTTTATGAAAGCTCCTAATCATTATCGTAAGGTCATTTTGGCCACAAATATTGGTGAAACATCAATCACTGTTGATGACGTTGTGTATGTTGTAAATAGTGGTCTGCACAAGGGTACTAAGTTGGATGTAAGAGCTGGTATTGCTTCTTTAAGTACACAATGGATAACCAAAGCTAATGTTTGTCAGCGTAAAGGAAGGGCTGGTCGTGTGATGCCTGGAAAATGCTACCATTTATTCTCTAAAAATATCTATAATGAAATGGAAGATTATCCAACAGCTGAAATTTTAAGGATGCCTTTAGAAAGTGTTATTTTGGATTGTAAGGTATTTTATTATTATTGTTTATTATTATTATTATTCTTGTTATTATTTTGTTTATGAAAATGGAAAATACATTTGATTTAAAAGTTTATAATACAGTTAACTGCAGTTTGTGATTTGAATTTACAGAAGATCTAATTCCTTAAGTCTAATTAAGTGTTTCAATTCTATACTTTGTTTGCATGTAAAAACTTATTAGAAACCTTAGGGGACATTATAGATAATGTCAGAATGCACATAAATGTATTTTAGCTACAATATCATACAGAATTATTTCTTCTTTTAAAGCACTACAGCCTGTTATAGGCCAAAGCTGTTCCAAGCAGTATTTTCCAGCCGTTCCTATCTGCTGCAAGACTCCCTTTTTGGACTGCAGGCTGCAGTTTCCCTTTTTGACAGTAGTTAATTCCCACTCTGCTGAGTCAAGCAACCTAATTGGTAGTCTTCCTTGTTTCCTCTGCCCCATGGGATTAGTAAAAGTGAGCTGTTTTACTGAGTTATGTCATCGAGTCAGAATAGGTGTCCAAGCCATTGCAGTCTATTGATTTTTATGACTTTAACATGAGGTTGCTTATATTTTTTATAAATTTCAAAATTGAATAAGGATTTCCAAAAATTATTCTCTTGAACTGCACCAAATATTTTTCTTAAGATTTTCCATTCTAAAGTCAGCAATTTATTTTAATGCAATTTGGTTATTGCCCAGCATTCACTTCCATAGAGCAGAATAGTTCAAAGTAGAGTTTTATAGATGTTAATTTTAGTTTTTAAACTTATAAATCGAGATTTTAATTGGTTTTTAAGGCTATGATAGCATTTACTTGACATGACATGTCGATCCTGTTGTTTATCTCTATGTTCAAGTCATTATTAGTGGTGATGGTTGTTCCAAGATATTTGAACTGTGGAACTATTTCAAAGGTGTAGGCTCCCACTGTAAATGGCTTTAGATTAGGTGTACTCTGGGATGTTTCCATAAATTTTGTTTTATCTTCATTTATTTTTAAGCCTAATTTACTAGCCTCAGCTTCTTATAAATTAAAAGCTTCTATAATATAATTTCTGGATCGCGCAACCAAGGCAATGTCATCAACAAATGCCAAGGTTTGTAAAGTCTTCTGGTAAATGGTTCCTCTAGTTGTACAGAATTATTTAGGAATTTTAAATAATTCTATTTCTATTTTTGTTGCAAGGGATGATGGTAGATTCATTTATCACCAGTGAATTGATAATGCCCCTTAGATAAATATGGTTTCTATTACTAATGGGGATGTAACGAAGAGTGATTTAGCCAAATATTTGAATACTAAACAGTCAACAATCTCACTGTCCATTGTAATTTTGTAATTAAAATATTTTTCAGATTTTAAATTAAAAAGGAAATAAATATTAGCAAAGTTGCTTTTCTAAACTTTGTATATTAAAATTTTTCTAACAACTTGATGTATTTTATTTATTTATTTAACATATTGAATAGCTTGATGCAAATTATAAAACAAAATGGCTTTTTAATTCTAATGATTAATAGTAGCATTTCTAAATAATTAATAGCAGCACATTGTGACTATAGTTACACCTGTATTTAATATGCATTATTTTTAAATAACTCATTAGTACTATGCTACTAAAATGTACCTTTTAACTTTTTTTAGAAATTTTTAAACAAAAAATTTAGAATTTAAATTTGCATGTCAATTATTTTAATCTTATAGAAGACTAATTATTTTTTAATTAAGGATGTTAAGTTACTTTCATTAAAATATAAATATTCTTCTCCACTTCTACTTACTAAACAATCAGACATATCATATTTCTTACTTCAACTTTTTCACAGGTCTCTCATGTTACTTTCTTTCCATCATAATTCAGAAAGTGATAGCCCTTAGTAAATGATTTTAGTTAAGTAGGTTCTATTGTGGGAAGTTTGTGGCTCTGTGTTGCTCAAAACGTTTATAGGAATGGAAATCTGTTGTGTTAGGCAATTTAAATCGAGTTAGATCAATGCATTGAAGTATAACTCTGCAATGTTTTTTGTTAAATATATTTAAAAGCACAGTTAAAGAATTTTTTTTTATCATCATGAATTTATTTCATGAAACATCTGACAATATTTGGGTTAATATCTCTTCAGGATTTGGCAAAAGAGCAGAATACTGATTAGTGGCCAAATTTTCATTACATCCCTAATTACTAAATTCAGAAAGTAGAGTAGAATTAAGTACTAGTAGAGTTGCTATTGCTAGTAGAGTTACTGTTAGTAGAGTTACTATTTATATTTTACCTGGGGAGAAGTTTGTTTACATTATTTGCATGGTTTCCGCGCACCTGGAAAGTCATGGAAAATCATGGATTTAGACAGTGGATTAATTTTGTCATGGAAAGTCTTGATTTTTCAAGCAAAATGAGTAAAAGTCATGGAAAGTCATGGATCTGCTAAACTACCGATTAAAAAAAATGCATTGAATTGTTTAATTCTATTTTTACTTGTCATTTGACTGAAGTTACTGAGTTTGGTATTTATGTATTATCCTATTGACCCTATTGCCAAGTAAAATTAGTTCACCAAGGAAATTCAAAGCAAGAAAGCTTAATGGGTAGGTAAATGTATATTATTCTGGTTTTTTTTCTTAAATTGTAGATTAAAATTTTATTAATATAATAATAATAATTATTTTTTAATAAAAATTAGTTAAGATTTTTGCACAAAATATAAGTTTATCTCTAGGGATATTGTATATAAACATTATAGGGTTATATTTGGCTATTATTCATGGTCACCTGGATAATACCAAAGTACCCTGAATTCAAATTGGAAACATTTTGATTGAAAAATTGCTATATAATTAAACTTAGGTATGTAGATACAACAATTTATTTTTATGTATGTGAGTTTATTAACACTTATAAAGTAAGTTTATAGTTTTTTTATGATAAAATTCCTGTAATTTCTCTAAAAGCATATATTTTATTTGTATGTACATCAGAATTTTTATTCATATATACTTTTAACGAAAGCTTTTTAAAGTCATGGAAAATGATCTGCTAAATCAGGGAAAGTCATGAAAAGTCATGGATTTGAAAAATTTTATTTTGGCAGATACCCTGTATTTGCTTAAAAAATATTTTAGCATTTAATAATAAACAGAAAATGAATTTCAGTTATATTGTCCTGACTCCAAAGCAGAAGAAATTCTATCTGAAGCACTGGAGCCTCCAGCCACAGATTCAATTGAAAAAGGCATACAAGAATTGCAGTTGTTGGGTGTTTTGGATGAAAAGGAAAATTTAACTGATCTTGGACTTGTTGTTGTGCAGTTTGCTACCCATCCCCGTCTTTCAGTCTCCCTTGTATATGCAGCATTTTTAAGGTAGCTATCTTTAATTTAATGTATTTATGCTTTTAATTTAATTTCCATCCTTTTTGGGCCATTGTATTTTTACTCTGTAATTTGCTTAATTTATTCCAGTGTGATAAAAAAAAAACTAAAAATACTTAATTTACTGAAAATTTACTGAAAATGGTCATTTTTTATAGGACTTTATTATATCATTTATAACTGTAGAAAAAGCTTCTTATATTAATAATAATTTAAAAAGGAATATGTTAATGTTAATCTATATTTTTATATGAAAGATCAGAAAGTTTATAATATATTAGGAATAGAAGAAAATAGCTTTTTATTAGAGTGGTATTAAGTTTATCCTAATTGTTTTTTATTAGTAATTAGTACTTCTTAAACTTATTAGAGGAATTATGTTTAATAAACAGTTGGAACCATGTTGATTTGTGTTTTCATTTGTTTAGGCTTTTGTTAAATGATTATCATTGCTAAAAATTAGTGGCCAATAATAGTTTTTTTAAGGTCAGATTGCATTGTCTTTATTTTTATTATGTATGCAGCACTTTATGAAGTTAAATTTATTTTTACTTTTTCCATTTAAGTTTTATAAAAAAGAAATTTTTCGTAACTTCATATTTTTTATTTATCTTTCATTTATTATTTTTTTTATGAACAGTTCGTCATCTATTTTTGTTTCTCTAAAAATATCCTGTCATATATCTATTTTACAAACTGTCATAAGAATATTGCTCTCTTCTTGTGTGCAAGTTGTCATGTAATATCAATTCATCATTCCCGTAGAAATGAAAATGATGCAAATTGCCATATTTTGAATGTTTTGGTCATAGTAACTTTTTTTTTTTTTTCTTTTTTTTAAGTAAAGGTGTTTTTTGTCAAGATGCCCATCTAATTCATTAGTACATTCTGGATTTTAACTTCTGTCAAGTTTCCATATTGAATATTAAATAGTTGGGATATATTATTTTTACAATTTTTATAGTAAAACTACTTTTAATTCTTATAGACGAGCATTTATTTTCACTCACTTTTAGGTTTTAGTTCATGTGTGTATGTAACAGGAATTTATGAGTAGAATGTGGTGTTTCTATTTAGATTTATTCATGACTTGCAGTGGTAGCAACCTGTAGTGGTAGTGTCATGAGTTGTAGTGGTAGTATTTGTCCTAAGAGAGGAAAATTGCTAAGGACATTCATATATTTATTTTCTCAGAACCAATATTACTTTAGATTTGTTTTAGGTCTCAACATATCTAAGCTCAAAGGGAAATTTAGTCTTAGCAGGCAAAGTTCTGAAGGCAGTCCTTTAATAGCATTTTTCTGGCCAGTTTTAAAAAAGATCTTTTTGGGATAATGTTTTTTTTTTTATCTCGTTCTTATTAGTTATGAGAGGGCTTTATAACCATGCCATACCTTTATTAAAGTCAAGGTGACTTTTTAATCTTGGGCAATAATAGCATACTATTATCTTGTTTGGAGTAGGATTCTTTACAATTTATGTAATGTCAAATTCATCTAGACATAGAAGTTTTACAACTTCTGTAGTGTCGAGCCTGACAGGGACTTAAAGTTTATTAGAAACATCTGGACTAATATTTGACTTTGTGTGACCAAATGAAGAATTATTCTTAATTTTTAGAGCAGAGGATCATTCTCAAATCCTGAATCTTTGATCTTGAATATCTTGCTGCTCCAGTCTTTAATCTGTGTTTACATAAGCATTGATATTACATGTGCTTGTGAAGGCTCAGTTTTCCTTTTATGTATTATATGCATATATATGGTAAAACCTTAATGCAACAATACGTAGGTGGACACAATAAAATTATTGATATAGAGGGCAATATCATTGTACCTATAGATAATATCATTTTAATTTAAAAACTTAAATTATTGATATATTTATGCCTTAAAAACTATCACACTGTTTAACTATCAATATATACAAAAAGTAAAAAAAATACAGGTAAGCAATATAGTTCATATATCATCAATAGCTTGTAATCCATTCCTCAATAGTTGAAAGAAGTGGGGAGTGGAGTTCATCTTTCTACATTCCCTTGTCATAAAAAATAACAATAATAAATAAATAATGTCAAGAGTAGAAAAAGTAAGAAAATATCCTTTTTTTCATTCTGGTATTGATAATCTGAAATATCATTTCAGAGATAGGAAATAACAATTAGTTGTGAGAAAAGCATGTTCCAGAGGATTATTGCTGTAAGAAATATTGTTAAATAAAGGGGATATTGACATAATATTGTATGTTAAATCACTGAAACCTCAAAATTGTATCATTATATAGGGATTTATTATCATAGCAAGGTCTTATTAGTACCCATTCATATATCTTCAACGCCGAACGATGGCCGAATGGTTAGGGTGCTGGCCTTCGGAACCGGAGTTTGTGAGTTCGAATCCCACTATGGCATGGATGTTTGTAGCCATTCGGAATCGGCTTTAAGCAGTAGGTCCCGGTCTCATTAGCCCTCGTGTAGCAAAAAGTATACCGTAGCACTCCAAAACCAAACCATATATCTTCAACACTTATTTGCTATCCTCTTCTTTTTACCAGTTCTGCTTTGTATTTACTTTTAAAAACTATTGTTGCAAACCCAAAAATGAGGCATTTTTTTAGTGTAATGACTTTGCAATTTTTCTCCTTGTATTGTTAATTGTTAAAAGAAAGTTATTTGAATTATAATGACTTTTGTCTATTTTTATCACACTATCTTTTCTGAAAGGTATTTTTTTTTCTGATTCAATATTTTATAAATTATAATATTCAAATTCATTTTGAATAAATGGTGAAAAATATTTTGTATTTCTAATATGTTTGATGTGGAATAAAACTACCATGATTGTATGCTATACATTTTTTTCTTTTTTCTCAGGTGTTTAGATCCTATTTTGACTCTGTGTGCAATTTTGACCTTAGAAAAAGAGCCATTTCTTAATTCTTTAGAAGATAAATATTTAATTAGAAAAGTAAGAAATGCAATTTTTATACATTTCAGGTAAAATTGTATAAAATAAATTAGCCACTGAGTGCACAGCCATTGGTATAGATATACATATGTATTGATAACACATGTGCTTTTAAAATTAGATTTCCAGGCTATGTATATTCGTTTTAGATTTTTAAATTAATTATAACATATTAAGATAAAATTGATATAATGTTTGAGATTTGATATGAAAATGATATATTATGTCTCATCCAAAAATGACAAAAGTTTAGAAATTTTGAAAAGTTAAAGATATGCTGTATAAATGTTCGAAAGGAATTAATTGACCAGGTTGATATTAATAAACTGACCATAAAATTTCGTAGTTTCAAAATTACACATAAATTAAGATACTATAATTACTCAATATATATCTTCAGAAGAAAATGTGTGAATAACTCAAAAAGTATTACCTAATGGGTAATATATAAGAAACTTAATTAAATTGAAAAAAGTGAATAGCCTAAGTTGAACTTTGAACTCTAAAGAAGAAATGAAAAGATCCTGCATGTCAGTCTGCCTGTTTAGGTAAAATTTTGGTCTGTTAACAGATCCTTCTCAAAATATCTTTAAAATGCATCATTCACAATGTTTTAATTTAAAAAATGGTCCCTTCACAAAAATCTTTTTGTGAAAAACAGATTTTTTTACAAATGTGTATTGTTAAAAATTAACCTTTGAATAAAATGAATGAATCCTTAAATAAATGTAATGATTAATCATAAATTTCTATATATTTATAAATACATATAGTTTTTTTAAAATAAGACTTTTTATAAAGTGTAACTTAACTAATTTCTGCCTCATAAATTTGTATATTTTTACAAAACAAGGACCCTATTTTCATAAATTCATGAAACAGATTCTTGCTGACAAAACCACATTTAATATTATTTTCTTTTTCACGAAATGAGTAAATTTTCACAGTGTCACAAAAGGCGAATCATGTTTGAAAAGTCTGGACAGACCTCTGGTACTTTTGGCATGATACATACACAAACACAAAAATTTCTATCATTTTATTTAGATAGATAGATAATAGACTGAGCATTGGGTATATTAGTATTTATTTGCATTATTGGAATAACACCAACCTGAATAATTGCATGAATAATAATTATCTGAAAAGTAACTCAAATTTTAAGAAAACAAAGAACCTAAGTTGATCCCAGATCTACTAAAAATAATTAAAAATCCTACATCTAAATTTATTCAGTAATTAGGGCTTGATGAGTACACAGACACAAAAATGTTTATCATTTTATTTATGTAGAAGATAAAATTAATAATGATATTAATAACGTTTCTGAGGAATTGATTTATGGAATTTCTTTTTATCATTTTATAATTCTTAGTTTACTATTTCCAATTATATGATTTGTAATAATATTTTATCTGTATTTTAAAATTTAAGTTGGTATTGTTATGTTCTTACAGATTAAAAGAGATTATGATAATGGTTTATGTAGTGATCATATAGCTTTAGTTAAGATATTCAATGAATGGCAATCATTAAAAGAAGAAACTAGTCTTGCAAAATACATTGAGAAGAATTTTTTGGATGACCAAAGTTTGATCCGTATAAAACGTGAGTAAACTTTCTTAAAATTGTCATTATCCATTATATGTAATTGTTTAGCGTCTTTTAGTAATATTCATCAATGAATGGTAAATTTTTATATGTATATATTAATTGGTTAGAATTGTTATTGGGTGATAACAAGCCAATACCAAGTCCAAACAAATTTTTAAAAAGATAAAGAAATATATAAAAGTTAATCCCTTTAGGACTGCCAGCATGAGAAAGAAATGCTTCCCTACAGTCATACAATTTTCTCCGTTAATCCTATTTTCATCTAAAAATTAAAAAAATTATAATTTCAATTTAATATTCTGAGAGTTATAGTTTATAATCCCTGATAGTATTTGTATATACTGTAGCACAAGTTTTGTAATATATAAAACACAGTTAAAAGTTTTGGAAGTTAGGAAATGGTTTTATTTTAGTAAAATTTATATTTGCAGTAAAAAAAAAATTGTTTTTAAATTTAAACAATTTAATAATAAAATCATATGGTATCGCCAAAAAATTTCATAAATTTAATAAACTGAATAAATGAATATGATTCAGAGATGTCAGATCTTCCATATATGTTTACCATTCACTTGCATTTAAATTGTCCTCACTATTATTCATATTATTAAAGATTTCAGTGTTGTCTGAATAATCAGATTCACTGTCACTTGTACTAAAAAATTAACTTTCCTCTATTTCACTATCTAATTTTTTCATCAATTAAAAAATCTTGGTATCCATTAAATATTTAACTATTTTTGCCATAATGACTAAAATAAAACTGGCCCCAAATATACAAAACACTATCTAGCAAACTCCAGATGACAATTCTACTCCCACGTCTAACCATAATAAACATTCCCTCCCTTCCCCTTCTGTATAAACCAGGGATGGGCAAACTACAGCCTGTTGGAAGATTTTATCCGGACTGCAGATAAAATTTTAAGTTGCTGGTCTGAGGCAAATTAAAAGAAATTTATATTTATACATTATATATACATCTCCTTTTCTACTTTGTTTAAAAATTATATCCCAAATTTATTATCTCATGCCCAGGAGATCAGCAGTATATTTGCTACTTATATGTGAACAAGTGTTTTCAACTTTGAACCTTAGAAAGAATAATTTCAGAAGTACACTGACAGATGAGCATTTAGCATCGTTCCTTAAAATCAGTACATCTCACTTCAAACGTCAGTATAAGGAACTTTTAAAAATGAACTCTCAATTTCATTCATTTCATTAACTTATTTTAACCGTTAGGTACTTGTATATTGTTTTTAAAGTTTTAGAAAAATTTATTTTGGCCCGCCAAACTTATTTTCTTTTGATTTTTGGCCCGCGGCCGAAAAAGTTTGTCTATCCCTGGTATAAACACTCAATGCTTAATAAATCAGAGCCTTTAGGAGGTCTTGAACTCATACTGTTGTTTGCCTGTTCAAAATTT
>CM063508.1:117061916-117151916 GCA_032207245.1 Pardosa pseudoannulata
CTGGTATAAACACTCTGCTCAATAAATCAGAACCTTTTATAGGTCTTGAACTCATACTGTTATTTGCCTGTTCAAAATTTTAAAATATCCTGATTCAAAAGAAGAGAAAAGACACCCCCTCCCCCCTCAAAACTGAAAGGGAACATTGAAGGTCAACACTGTGGATCACTATTCGAAAATTTATTGGAATTCAACCACCAAATATTGCCATTTAAAAGTTTAAAATAAAAGGGTCTAATTCCCAATTACACAAGTGTGTCCATGAGCCCTGAACAGAGTACTGTGTGATCACAGTGATGAGCAGGTTAAAAAATTATTTGGAAAAATTTTGGTATACCATTTAGAATTATTTTTGATTTTATCATTTAACTCATTTATTACTATTGAAAATTCAGATTTTTCTCCTCAGAGGCTAAATTACAAAATACTGTTATAATGATTTAAAATATCCTTTTTAAAAACACAAATTAAAAAAAAAAATAATAATAATGCTTTGCAGCCTACATAACCTCTGCATTTAACTTTCAAAGTCAGTATATATAAAGCTTATAACCATGTAATTGGTGCCTATCAATATCCCAAAGTTTTGCTGGCATACTTTTAAAAGCATTATTTGATGTTTTTGCTTGATATAGTTTATTTATATTTTTTTCAGACAATTTTATTCAAACTTTAAAAAGATTTTGATTGTTTTTCTTTTATAATGACTTTTAGTTTAAAGCTAAGTATGGTCAACTAATATGAATGATATATTCATTTTATATTCTTTTTATTAAACAGAATTGAAAGAATTGTTTGCTGAAGATCTTCATAATGCTAGAATTATTCCCAAAAGCAATTCATACTGTGATAGCAATAGCATGTTCAATGCATACAGTTCCAGTGATTGTAGTATCTTAGCTGCTTTAACTCCTGCATTTTTTCCTAATGTAATAAAAATTGTTCAAGGTGACATTACTAAAGGCAAGATGAATAAAAGTAACTTAATTTACTCTATAATGTAAGTATTTTATTTATTTTAATAGTTACTATTGCCCAATTTTTAATTCATAATGATAGACAAAAAAATATTGTAAATTTAGATAATATTTTGCTTTAGACATAATTATTTCTTAAATCAATTAAAATACACAATATGGATTGCATTATTTATAGTTGATACACATCAAATAGGAAACTATTAATTTTATTACTATTATAAACACTGTTAGAAATCTACTTGACCAGGCAATTTGATTGTCCAACAAGATTATATTTTGGTATGTTTAAGCATTTGCAATTCGAAAAGAAACCATTTATATATATACACACATATATGGAAATGTGTATAATATATACATATATATATATATACATACATATACACATATATATATATGTCATGCCTGGGCTAACTCTATCATTAAATAAGCAGTCGGGCTATTTGTTTTCCAATTCATTCTTTATTTCTCTCCAGAAATGAGCTATGTAAAGGCAAATAATTTCGACGGCAGATACAGCTGGGGAGAGGGTGTCCTTTTTTCACATGACGGCAGACAGAGAGAAGTCTGAACTCTAAGATGCTAACATAGCGAGTGTACTACGGGTGCCAGACTTGCGATTGTCTGCTAACTGGGGCCAGAATTGTGAATGTGTGTTAACTGGGGCCAGAATTGTGAATGTCTGCTAACTGGAGCCAGAAAGGTGAGTGTCTGCTAACTGGGGCCAGAATTGCGAATGTGTGTTTCTTACTTTAAAATCTAAAATCTTATCTAAGGGGGTTTCTTTGGTGGGTTTTGTGTGTGACCATTGAGATTCCTTGAGGGCGTGTGTTGGGTGCTCCAGAATATCTTCCATTGGCCGTTGCACTTTCCCGCCCTGCTCGCAGTGTGGCGGACAGATAGTGTGGGGTGGTCGCAGATGTTTTCGTTACATGTTGGGGGAACTTAAAATTATTTGACAGTCTAGTGTCAGACTGGGATTAACTTGTTTAAATGACAACTTCTGTAACGTCAAAAGGGGCTTAAAATTTCGTCTTTATGACCAATAGATGTTTCACATGTGTTCTAGCTATGGGGGTGTCCCTGCTTCTTAGACTTAGGGGCTTTCTCTATTACTTTTTATCCTCAGGGGTGTTATTCTTCAATCTGTTTTCCCTACATTACAATATTCCTCGATCTGCTGTTTTCCCAACATTATATATATGTGTAGTAAAATGGACTTCACGGCAAGTATTTGCAGTCATGACTATATAAATGACACCATTTTACTCAAAGATCTTTATTAGCAGAACGTTGTGTGGACGAGTTCCCGTTTCATTATCTTTGGGACAAACTGAAAGAGCAGCAAACAAGAAGAACTATGTAAAAGGATAAGTAACATCTGGGTCAATATCTGTGTGGAAACCTCAGTCAAAATCTTCCTCCAATAGTGTGCATCTCCTTTTTGTTCTGGAATTTCCAAAATTGGCAGCTAGAGCAGCATAAAGCTTTAATTGGTTAGGCCCCTTCTCTGAGGGAATTAACTGTAGCCCTAGTGGTCAATTTAGGTTAGAGGTTAAAAAGGGGTAAGCAAAGAGATGCAGGGTTTTTTGCCTTTGACTTAAAATTTGAAAACCTCTGAGAATTTTCTTGGACCTTAATGAGGGCCGTCTTTGGGGTTTTATACAAAGTACCTACATTAGTTTCCCAATTTAGTTTACTTTTCCTTACATATATATTTATATATAGATTCACTAACTGTCATCTTGTCTAGGACATCTTTACTTAGCATTGTAGCTTGAGGTGTTGCTATTTTCAGTTCTTTTTAATTTAAGTATTGTACAATATAAAAATGTGTTTATTATATACATGTCTTTCAGAAACATTCCTTTTGTTACGATGTTGTGGGTACTGCTGACTAGACACAGCATTATTAGACTTTGTTTTTTAGTTCTGTGTTTTGCTTTGTTTTCATTTCTCACTATCAACTTCTACTATATTTGATACACATGTGCACACACATTCATATATATGTATACACACATTCATACAGAACATTTAAACAAATCATAGCATGTACAATATACAATGAATTGTGGGGTTTTTTCATTTTAGTCAGAAAGTAATTTTAAAATATCTGACAGTATATACATTTAAGTCATGAATAAAGGAGATATTCAAAGGAATGACTTAGGGAATTGCTCAGTAAATGTTAAAATGTGATTATGATGTCATAAAATAATAAGGTCTTTTGAAATACAAATTATTAAAATGAACACAAATGATGTAATAATGATGATAAAATTTAAATAATGATAATAATGAAATAAAAATACATAATTAAGATATTTTATGTAGAAACAGATAAAAAATACATAATATATTGAATATGTAATATATAAAGAGTACATAATAATGTATTGAATAATAATATAAAATGAAATAATAACAGTTTAGAAGAATATAAATAAAATGCAGAAAATGGAGGAACTTTAGTAATAAAATATTTTAGTGAAAATATTGAATTATTAACATAATATAAACAAAGTATCGTATTTTCCGACCACAGTTTATTAAATTATTTTTCAGAAGTTTATATACTTTTATCCACTTGTTGAATTTTCATGAAACTAATATCAGTCAAAGAGTCAAAGTAATCAAAGGTTGGCTAGTTGGTTGTTTCGGAGTGCTACAGTCTGCTATTTTGCTATACGAAGTCTAAAAAGGCTGAGATATTAAAAGTAATTCCGAACAGCTATGAACATCTGTACTAGTAGGGCGACTTGAAATTATGGACTCCAGTATCAAAAAGCAGTGCCCTACTTATTCATCCATAAGTAATCCAGGGTTATTTAATAGCTTTAAAATTGTAGAATTCCAATGATAAGAGTTGAGAGAGAGAGGCTTAAAAAATTTAAATAGCAATAGGTTTTCACTTCTATTATTGCCATATAAATCAAACTTAGTGAAATCATTTGAATTGGTATTTATGCAAAATGCAAGGTATTTCATTGTCTTTATTATGTAAACTTTTTTAATACAAGGGTATATAGTCCAAATCAAATGGCTTTCTCCGTATATTTTAAAGGTTGTATATTTATCATCAGGTTTTTATTTATAAACATTTTTGTATCACTAGCATTCTAGGAATTTATTTACATATAGTTATAAGCTAATAAAATATTTAAAATACATTTATAATTGCTTTTTTTCTTTGTTTAGTCATTCCTATTTTAAATCAACTTCTGAATAGATATCGACTTTTTTTTTTCAAATTTATGCTGTAAATGTAAAAATACTTTAATGGTTGATATTTATTGTCCATTTAATTGTACCTAGTTCAAATTAAAAAAAAAAAGTATTAATTTTAAAGAAATTTATATAACTTATTGCATGTTATGTATGTACTTCAGTTAAATAATATTGTATTAATCATCATTTATGTTAAAAACATTTATGTTAAAAAGATATTTTATGTAGAAACAGATAAAAAATACATAATATATTGAATATGTAATATATAAAGAGTACATAATAATGTATTGAATAATAATATAAAATGAAATAATAACAGTTTAGAAGAATATAAATAAAATGCAGAAAATGGAGGAAATTTAGTAATAAAATATTTTAGTGAAAATATTGAATTATTAACATAATATAAACAAAGTATTGTATTTTCCGACCACAGTTTATTAAATTATTTTTCAGAAGTTTATATACTTTTATCCACTTGTTGAATTTTCATGAAACTAATATCAGTCAGAGTCAAAGTAATCAAAGGTTGGCTAGTTGGTTGTTTCGGAGTGCTACAGTCTGCTATTTTGCTATACGAAGTCTAAAGAGGCTGAGATATTAAAAGTAATTCCGAACAGCTATGAACATCTGTACTAGTAGGGTGACTTGAAATTATGGACTCCAGTATCAAAAAGCAGTGCCCTACTTATTCATCCATAAGTAATACAGGGTTATTTAATAGCTTTAAAATTGTAGAATTCCAATGATAAGAGTTGAGAGAGAGAGAGAGAGAGAGGCTTAAAAAATTTAAATAGCAATAGGTTTTCACTTCTATTATTGCCATATAAATCAAACTTAGTGAAATCATTTGAATTGGTATTTATGCAAAATGCAAGGTATTTCATTGTCTTTATTATGTAAACTTTTTTAATACAAGGGTATATAGTCCAAATCAAATGGCTTTCTCCGTATATTTTAAAGGTTGTATATTTATCATCAGGTTTTTATTTATAAACATTTTTGTATCACTAGCATTCTAGGAATTTATTTACATATAGTTATAAGCTAATAAAATATTTAAAATACATTTATAATTGCTTTTTTTCTTTGTTTAGTCATTCCTATTTTAAATCAACTTCTGAATAGATATCGACTTTTTTTTTTCAAATTTATGCTGTAAATGTAAAAATACTTTAATGGTTGATATTTATTGTCCATTTAATTGTACCTAGTTCAAATTAAAAAAAAAAAAAGTATTAATTTTAAAGAAATTTATATAACTTACTGCATGTTATGTATGTACTTAAGTTAAATAATATTGTATTAATCATCATTTATGTTAAAAACATTTATGTTAAAAAACTTAAATTTACAGGACATCAAATTAATCCCTAAATTACAAAGTAATAACTTTTTCAACTGTTTTATAGTGTTATATATCCACATATCACACATTCAACTTTATTCAAACATTTAATTAGTTATTATTCATTGAAAAGAGAAAATTTATAAACTAATGCAGTTGTCATTTGGAAGAGTTCTTATTTCTTCCGAACTTTTATTCAGTATTGCTATTTGAGTTTTTATTTAATTAAAACTATTAAGTATGATGTTTTAAAATTTATTTTAAGAGATTTTGTAATTTATTTTTTCAGAAAAGGTCAGAAGGCCCATATTCAAAAAGAATCTGTAGCATCAGATATTGAGGAACTTCCCTCTCCATGGCTTTTATACTTTTCTGCTTTAAAATCAGAAGTTCGTAGAAAAGCTTTAGTATCATCAGTATCCACCATTCCAGGGATCTGCCTTCTTTTGTTGACAGGGAAAGAAATCAATATAAAGCTAGTATGTGTTTTCTTCTATAATTTCTCCTATTATTATATCTATATTATCTTTTTATGCTATTAGCTGAAGGACCTGGTACTCCCTGAGTGTATATGTGTAGACATGTGTGTGTAAGTTTATCTATATATATGTATTACTATCCTTTATTTCACATGATTAAATTCAAAATAATACTCATATTTTGCCATTTATTGTATGGCAATAGTCCATGTGATGGGGCAAAGAAAGATTTTATTAAGTACATATATACGTATATACATACATATACAGTAGAGTCTCTATAATTTGAGTCTTGATTGTTAGTTTCCCATAAATCCAAGTTAAATCCAACTTGGCTACCTCCAAAATTATTAAATTATAAGTTTATTAAAATTATTAAAATATTTAAATATAGAATTATTAATATATAAATTTATTAAAATATCAAAATATAAAATTTAAATTTGAAATATTAAATAATAAATTATTTCTGGAAAAATGACCAACACATGAAAAGATTACTACATCTGTTTTTTATTGTAGTTTGACTGGTCGCATGTTCATTGTGCATGCCGATTTTCTAGTCTTCTCAGGGTATGGATAGCAGGAAGGGAGAAATTGTGCTATTTAAACTTAGAAAGGAAGTTGTTCAACCAGATTTCACCCATTCACTTTTTTCCCTCTACTCCTATCGTATTTTCCCTCATAACAAAAACAGTTTAATTGTGCTAATTGCTGTTCGATTAATTTCGTACTGGCATGGAGAATTTAAGTCACCTTTGAAAGATTTTTTAATTCTGTTCATAGAATCATTGTTGTTTTTCCCTTTTGGATTCTGTAAAAAGAAAACAGAAATTATTTCCATTAAAAGTGAAATTAAAAGCATTAAAAAGACTAGATAAGGGTAAAATGCTTTAAAAACTTCCAGTCAAGTTTGATGCAGGTGTAGTTACGGTTGATGATTGATGTAGAAACAGAAGCATTTTCTAGTAACAAGAGCTCAGGCATTAGACAGAAAATCTTAATGAATTTAAGTATGAAAAAAATTGGTGAGGCACTTTTTATGGTGTTTACTCAACAAATACAAAAAGGATACCCTCTTTCAGGTCTGATTTTACAAGAAAAAGCTTTGTTTGAGAAAGTTAGAAAGGAAAAACTTACGGCTAACTTAATAATTGTGATTAAACTAATTGACCTTGATTTTAAAATGCTACCATCTAAAACACCTGTGTGACATGAAGAGAAAAGTGCTCCAGTTGACAAAAGGAACAAAAAGAGATTAACACTTCTTGTGGTATCAAATACTTCAGGAAATCTTGTTGGAAAACTGGCTATGCCAAGAGCCATTAAACATGTTTGCATATCATCTCTACTGGTTTTTTGGTTTTGTATAAAAACCAAATAAGTGTTTGGAGGATGTAAGCGATTTTTTAAAATTGTTTTTAGCCTGATTTAGTTCCAGAAGTTAAATTTTTGAAAGATAGAAATCTTCTTTTCAAGGCCATCTTGATGCTTGATAACACAGATTCACACCCAAATAAGGAATAGATTAAATTATAAGTAAATTCATGCCATGTTTTACCCCTGCTTCCTGCATGCCACTCTGGCCTTTTGTATTATTCTTCTCTACTGTTCCTTATATCATCTGTTGTTGTCCTCGTCCTTCCACCAACTTTGCTGGAAGTAAAAATAAAAAAAGTTATTTTATTATTACATGCTATTTGTAATATGCTAAAAATGTACTATTATAATTGACAGTCGTAAGTTGGGAAAAATGTAAAATGAAGTCACCTTAAAAACTATTTCAATGGTCTTTTTTTTTATGTTATCCTGTTATCCAAATTTTCTTGTCAACTGAATTGGGCTTGGTCTGGATAATCGGCTTTCTACTGTAATAAAGAAGTGAGAAAAATTGAATAGAATGTTCTCATTACTTATTTCCTTAGTAATAATTTATAAAGAATCTGAAATGAAAGTGAATTAAAGACCATATGCTGACTTTTTGTTTATCAAATTAACCCTGTCTTTGTTCATTTATTTCTCTTTATAATTCCTTGTGATTTTTTGTGTCTTATTGTCATTTAAACAATAGCACTTCAGAAAATATTTATATTATGTTGCTGTATTTTATGTTTATATATAAATTATAGGGGAAGGAGCAAGTGTAATTCTCATGGAACCATTTAAGATTATTTAGAAAATTCAATTTAATGGTGATTATGTGCTCTGGAAAGATGAGAAGCATGTTACAATGCACTAAGAAACATCACATTCTACGCACATATAGCTGGTCCAATTTTTATTGAGCCTTTGTGCTACATATCCTACATTGTTTATATTAGCAAACTAACTTCGGCATATGATTTCCCACATTGGCCCACATTGGACACTGTACACTTATGTGTCTGAAATCTAGCAGGATGATCTTTCCTTTTTCTTGAGAAATATCCATCTATCTGCTGGAATATTTTGTAAGATGTGATAGGCAGGAATTAATCTTCCCAAGGCCCCCTCAAAGGGTTTTGAAAGGTGCTAAAAGAGTGATAAACAGGAGTGCTGGTAATCATGCTGTAGATCAAACAGTTATTCAAAGGTACAACATTCTATGAGAGTCACATGCTATGAACAGTATAGCATTATTCCTCTAAGAATAAACACCCCTAAAAGACATTACTTATGTATATATACAAGGTGCATCCAGAAAGTAAGTTTCCCTATTTAAAAGAAAAAGAGAACTCACACTTTCACGGACATATTTATTGCCAACAAGTACAGCTATGTTTCAGCTATTTTTCAACATAGCCACCACCAGAATTGAGACACTCGTCGTATTGTGGGATCAACTTTTGTATACCTCTGTGATAGGACTCTGCCGCCTGTGAATGGAACCAGCCTTCCTGTCTCAGAACACTGTGCACATCCCTTTCTGTACCAGCAGTGTCTGTTTGAATTTAGTCCTGACTGAAGATCCACTCTGATGCCAATGCATTGACTACTACTTGGTTTCCGGGGTACATTGCAAAATCCAAGTCTTATTGCCAGTGACGATACTGTCAAGAAACTCATCGCCGTCATCGGGATACCATAGCAGATGTGTCAGTGCTGCTCCTAAACATTCAATTTTGTGTTTGGGTGTCAGTTTTGGCTCATAGACCTGGCAGAGATGACGCTGAATTTCAATTTGCACAATGCTTTATGCATTCAAGATCACCGACCAAACATTGCAGGTGGCGGGAGAAGGAATTAGAGTTTCCATTTTGGACCACTGCTACCCCGCAACTGGCATGAGTCAGCATTTGTCCAGCTGGCGTATGATTAATATGTCATAGATCTGTTACGCACGCACAATTCACATAGCTAATTATGTTTACTTTAAAGGGGAAAACATCGGTAAACTTACTTTCTGGATGCCTCGTATATATATATATATATATATATATATATATATAGTAATTTTATTGGCAATACATTGTCATTTTATCCAAATTTTTGGTTAAATTTTGGTTAATGTGTTAAAATTTTTGTTAAATTTTATTATGTTTTAAAAATTAGCATGTTGTAACTTGGATATGAAAATAAGTTCCAAGTAAATATATTCCATTGATTGTTTCTATGTTTTAATAAAAATTCTTATTTTTACAGGAGACTGATGAAGACCTTGACCAAAAGACTATGGCTGTACTGTCAATAGATAATTATGATAAACTACATTTCTCATGTACTGAGAGAGAAGCTAGTCTGCTGTTAGGCTGTAGGAAATATATTTCTGATGCATTTAAATTGTATCTCCAAAGCTTAAACTTCGATGTGAATCATGAATATGTGCTTCTATCTCAGAGTAAACTAATTCCTCTTTTAACAGAAATTTTCAAAACACCACAAGTTCCATTTGTCAAAGGACAGGTGTTTAAATTTGTTAATGATGAACTTATATCAAAAGAGTTGTAGATTATTATAGAACTATATAAAGTGTTATTTATTTTTCTTTCCTTTTTTGTTTTGTGTTATTAAAATTACATGTCACGACCCCCTTTGGAGGTTGACTATTTCACATGAGTCTCTTAAGGCCATTAGAAAGCAGGGCCACCCTCATGCAGATACACATTTCGTATACCATTAAAGATTTCATAAATGACATTGTGGCTAAGCTATATTTGTGAGGGTGGGGTTCAATGAAAACATTTTTTCAGTGCAAAATATAGTTTAATTACATAAAATCTTAGCTTGCACACAAAAAAACAATTAAAGGAAAAAATAAAAGTTAAACAGACAAAATATACATAATTAACCCCTTAAGGCACACATTAAATTCTAATTTTCGGTCAAAAAATCACCTTTTTTTTTTCTTGCATAATCATATTCTCTAGTGCATTTTAAGACATGATCGACAAATAAAAGTAATTTTTAACTAAAAATTTAATTAAAAAATCTTATTTTTAATTTTGGAATAATTTCACTTAAAGTTGTCCTTTGTTATGCTCCTTTGTATTAGAAAAGACAACATACAGGGGTACAAGTATAGGCTAATTTAAAAAAAAAAAATATATATATATATATATATATATATATATATATTATACAAACAAAGTGAAAACGATTTGATTACATGTTTATTTTGAATTTCAAGTTATTAAAATCAAATTAAATCAAATTTTCATACTTGCAAACATAAAATTGACTAAAAATTCAGTTTGGTATGATATACCATGAAGCATGGTACTGCGCAAAGTCCAACATTACAGTTCCTACAATAGTATCTTGTTTCTTTCCTTATCTTTTTACCCCTCTCATCTCTTTTACTGCAACAAACGGCGCAATTTCTACAAGGGGCCACTTTCTTTTCTGTAGGTGGTACAAATTCGGGAAAGTGCCTTTCAGTTAGTCTCAGAGGCCCAGGTTGGTAACCAGGCCGACCTGTTCTTTTGGGTAACACTTTTGAATGGTATTTTTCAATTAATTTTTCCACAAGCATTTTACGGAATTTAAAATGGTCCCGTTTTCCTCCATTTTTTTGATATAGTACAAATGAATTCCATACGGATATATCCACAAGATGGAAAAATATTTTCTTATAGTACCTTTTTCCTCCTTTTCTTGTTGTTGGGTATAATAATAAGTTTAATTATAATCTAGCCTATTTATTTTTACTGGAACGGATCTCAGACAAGTATTAGAAATAAAATAACGCAAGATACAAGGGCGCCCGTGTGAGACACGGGCATGTGCAAATTTGCCGGAAACTTTCGCCCGTGTGAGACACGGGCAAATGCGTTAAGGGGTTAAAATAGTTAACACAATTAGAACCAGGGGAGGTCAAAGTGTTGCAGTGCCTCTGAAGTCCGTAAGGCCAACTAACTTTTTTGGGGGGGAAGTCTTCTCTTACGTGTGTGTTTGTTTTTGTACAGGTGGCAGCACGGTGCTGTGGCGAAGTACATTTGTTACAACATTACTTTTTTAAAATGCTGCAATATATGATCAGAAGAGATTGGGCCTGTATCTTTAATTCAGAATTCCTGAATTTTTTTTTCTTTCTGAAATTTGGATTTTTAGATTTGTTTGTATGCCATGTGTAATCTGGTATTATTAGGAAATATTTGAAATATGCCAATAATTTATTATTGTAGTTTTAATCTACAGTAGTGTTCAGGGTCTTTTGCAGCAAGATCACAATTCCTTTTGTATAATCTTCACAACATTTAAAAAGTAAAATTAAAGTACAATATTATTAATATTTATCTTTAGTAATGATTTTTTGTTTGTAGTCTCCTACTGGGTTGAAATTTTTATGTTTATAGTTAAACTTGTGATCCGAATAAAATTATATTTCAATTATTTATGCTTGAAGAAGCATTAATGCAAATATTTTAGACATTCTAAAATTTTTCATTGAATCACACTAAAACACTTTACTTCCTTCTAATTATAGAGTACAAAAAAATTACATTAAAATTCAAATATTTAACTTTATATGATATTGGGCTGTAATTAACGCTTCAAAATAACTGATAAACCGGTTGCTTAGGATAATCAATAAACTATCGTTTATTGACAATCCAAAGGTATTGTATAAACATATTCATACACACACACACGTTCGCACACACAGATATATATTCAATGGGTGTTTCTTACCTACTACAACTTGTTACATGCATGATGCATAAAGAACAGTCGCTAGGTCATTAAAAAACAGCGAAATTTAATGGTAAAAACGCAGAGTCTTAGATAATCCGTTCTTAGTGCTCTGCGACACAAATTTTGTACATTATCTTATTATATAGTGCCGTGAGAACGCGGGGGAACCAGCCAATTAAGGTTGTTAAGAATATACTACGTAGGGCACGCTAACAATCAGAAGTCAGTTGCGTTAAGTAGTTGCATAAGGTTAGTTGAGCGAAGCAGAAATTAATTTGGCTTTCTTGTAGTCTCTAAAAAGTTACCAGAATTGGAGAGAAACGAAGACATTCGTCAAATCTTGTCTTTTTAGGTAAAGAATCACCAGAAATTTGTTTTAGAATATAATTATAATTGGTTAGTTTAATTGAAATGTCATTACACACGACACCACGCCGTATGATGGCATAATGCTGTTCTTCGGAACTGCAGTTCGCGGATTTGAATCCTGCTTCATTGCATGGATGTTCGTAACCGTTCGGAATCTGCTTTAAGCAGTAGGTCCCTGTCACATTATACCTCAGTTGTTAAAAGTTTACCGTAGCACTCCAAACCAAATCCACAGCCTACGTTTTTAAAACACATAATTAAATAAGTCCAGGAAAAGGCAGTCAGAGGCTAGAGTACCTAAATGAATATAATTTAATCAGTCATTGAAGAAGTGAGACCTAGGACGAAAAACGTCTCTCTCTGCCAATACCATACCGGAAGCTATGCACTTCGAGTTTACTAGAAGCGTACAACATTGAACTCTCGCGGCCAGAATTTTCATAATCAGCTTTATTTTTTTGCTGAGTTAGAAATAAATATGGCTGAAACTTTAAAGTACTAATTTTCAGCCAGTGTGTCACGACTCCCTTTGGAGGTTGACTATTTAACGTAAGTCGCTTAAGACCATTGGAAAAGATTTTTTTCCTATGACCCGATACTGCTCCTCTATCCGTCACCAAGTGGAGGCACCCACATTCAGATACACCTACATACGGATACCCGGCGTGATGACATCACCGGGCGAACACCATCGCACACCCTGTACAAATACAGTTATTAGAGACAGGTTTTGCGTAAAATATACGAACGAGGCACACATCTTTACTGAGCATTTTATGTGTTGAAGGGGCAGATTCACGCCAAACTCGTATTTCTCTTATCTCACCTTTCGCCCGGAAACTTGCAGAGATAAGTTTCGGATTTTTGGTTTGGAGAGTTACGGACTACTTTTGCAAAACGAGGGCTAATGAGACCAGGATCTACTGCTTAAAGCCGATTCCGAACGGCTACGAGCATCCATGCCACAGTGAAATTCGAACCTACCGGAGTTCGTGGGTTGACCAAACCAAACCAAACTCGAAACTTACTTATCTCTGCAAGATTGAGGACGGAAGCTGAGATACGCGTTTCACGTGAATTTGGCCTGAAAGCACCTACGTTGTTCACATCAGCTACTGTGTTGAAAGCAACAGTATATGAAACAAAATTACACTTTATGAATTAAAATTATTCAGTAAATGTAAAATATGTGCTGTAATACCATCAACTATTGAAAACAAACTCTGCCAATTTTTAACGTTTTTAGGAGAAAACCTGATACTTCCATGTTAGTTTTCTCTGCTGAAGCAATGTATTTGACCGATCAAAACCGTGAAAAGTAACTATCTTGAGAAGTTATACATTTATAAATGTATATTTTGTAATAATAGTACTTCGTATAATAGAAAGAAAAATATTTATTCATATGATTTCGGATTGAAACCGAGGTTTAATCGTAAGTTACATTCCTTGATAAGGAGACATGTCCATATGCATTACCAAGCTTTGCTACAATGGTGATCCAGAAAGAAAGTCTCCTAAGGCCCCCAAACATTATTACCGAGGAAGATTTATTGCAAAAGAAAAGCAACATTTCTGCTACTTCTCAACACAGTAACCACCAGAATTGTAACACTTGTCGCACTGTGGGATGTTTCTCTGGTCTAGTGTAATGGAATTTTACCGCCTGCGAATAGAACCAGCATGTCACAATTGTCTACACAAGGCTTCTCACATGGTCTTTGTCTGTGGTAACCGAATAAGCATTTCTTTAGGTGCAAGAACAGTTAAAAGTCGCTGGGGACAAGATCGAGACTGACGAATGAAAGGCCGCCAACAATGATAGATGACCAATCACATCTCTAAAGATTTTTTGAATACTTTTAGAATAACACTGACACTAAAGACGATCCTTCTTTCGCTGTTTATCCCATTGGGTCCATGCACAATTGACGATAGACTTCAATCCGCGCTTTTGTGCGTTCAAAAACTGTAGGCGGGAGGAAAAATGAGGGCTAACTTCTTAGCACAATACTACGATGCTAATATGAGTAATCAAGAATTTACAATTGTCTTATATGATAGTTACAGCTACAGTCTATTCGGTAAATTTATGTCTTTTGCAGCACTATCTTTGGCGGTGCGGGAGAGAAGATCCTTGTATGATACAGAGAGGCGGTCGCATCAGGCTACAGCGTAAGGCAACAGCATAATATAATTTGATGAACCATTTAATAATTAAAAACCTTTACGCAAGGTTTTCCTGTAGTAGACTATATTATTACAATATCGTATAACCGAATACCCTGACCTTAACTGTAACATGATTTTAAGAATTAAAGTTAACTTTGTATGAATAAGAGAAGACGCACAACATTAGCAAAGCAATTTCTGCAGCACGTAACTCTTCATTAATTTTATTCATTTTCATTCATTGGATAGAAGTTCTTTCTTAGAACGTAATATTTGCAAGATATGCTTTCTACATATTATGTAGTATAATGTAAAAAGAGTCAAGAAACTGTAAATACACTACCTCAGTAGCGGTAGTAAGCATACTTTGGAATAAAAAAGAAGTTTAAAGGAAATAAACTTAATAGCCTAAATAAATTTATTTTCTATTAATCACAATTCAAAAAGTATCTTATTATATCGTTTTTAAGAGAAAAGATGACTTAATAAAGAGTTAACTGGTTTGGTTTGGAGCGCTACTCTCAATTTTCTGTAACACTAAGGCAAATCAAGAGTGGAACATGCTGCTTAAAGTCGATTCGAAACGGCTACAAACATCCATGCCAACAACGGGTTTCGAACTCACAGTCTCTAGTTCCAAAAGACTACGCCTTACTTATTCGATTACCATTGTCCAGATTGCTTTGAACGTAAATATTTGGTAGAGTTTATACTGAAACAATTTTTAATCCCACCAAATGTTGTTTTACGTTCAATAATCCCCCCCCCTCCCAAATCAATACAGTAGAATCTCGATTATCCGAGCTGATTGGGACCGCTAATACCTCGGATATCGGAAATCTCGGTTAATAGAAACCATGTAAAAAAACCTTTTTTGCTTGCGAATTTAACTAACTTTTAAAGTAAAAAACAATAGGAGGCTCTTTAAATGATAAAAATAAACATATATGAACTTATGTTTCACAGCTAAAAAGATTTTAAAAGGGTGTAATATTTCTTGAAAGTTAAGTGCTTTTGTGGGGAAGAAGTGCCTGTAACACGGACAACGAACTAAAATGTGTATAATTTTTTCCAAGCTCATTTTGGAAAGGAGAAAAAAAATTAAACTTCTTTATTGACTCGGTTAACAGAAACCTCGGTTAATCGAAGCTCGGTTAATCGCGGTTCTACTGTATTTAAATCAGGATATTTCGTCTCTATTATGACATATTCCTTATATCAAATCTACATTTTCTATTAGATAAATATTAGATATTTGATAGCACATATAGTGAATTAAGTTTTAATCGCATCAAATGATGCTTTACCATCAGTAATTTCATCCCAAAATAGGAAAATCAAGTTGTTTCGTCTGTACTATATTATGACGCGTTCCGCATATTAAATTTTCCTTTTTAAATTAGAAAAAGGTTACGTATTTGATAACGTTTATATTGAAACAATTTTTAATCACATCAAATGATGTTTTACCATCAGTAATTTCACCCCAAAATAGGTAAAGCAGGTTGTTTCGTCTGTACTATATTATGACGTGTTCCGCATATTAAATTTTCCTTTTTATATTAGAAAAAGGTTACGTATTTGATAACGTTTATATTGAAACACGTTTTAATCACATCAAATGATGTTTTACCATCAGTAATTTCACCCCAAAATAGGTAAAGCAGGTTGTTTCGTCTGTACTATATTATGACGTGTTCCGCATATTAAATTTTCCTTTTTATATTAGAAAAAGGTTACGTATTTGATAACGTTTATATTGAAACAATTTTTAATCATATGAAATAATGCTTTACCATCAGTAATTTCCTCCCAAGATAGGTAAAGCAGGTTGTTTCGTCTTTACTATATTTTGATTTGTTCCGCATATTACCTTTTCCTTTTTAAATTAAATAAATGTTACATATTTTATAGCGTTTATATTGAAACAATTTTAATCACATCAAATGATGCTTTGCCATCAGTAATTTCCCGCCAAAATAGGTAAAGCAGGTTGTTTCGTCTTTACTATATTTAATACGTGTTCCGCATATTAAATTTTTCTTTTTAAATTAGATAAAAATTTGATTCGAAACGGCTACAAACATCCATGCCAGCAGCGGGATTCGAACTCACAGTCTCTAGTACCAAAATACAACGCCTTACTTATTCGATTACCATTGTCTAGATTGCTTTGAACGTAAATATTTGATAGAGTTTATATTGAAACAATTTTTAATCCCACCAAATGATGTTTTACGTTCAATAATACTCTCCCCCCAAGTCAATACAGTAGAACCTCGATTATCCGAGCTAATTGGGACCGCTAGTACCTCGGATATCGGAAATCTCGGTTAATAGAAACCATGTATAAAAACCTTCCTTATTTATTTTTAACTAACTTTTAAAGTAAAAAAAAATAGACTGTTCTTTAAATGATAAAAATAAACTTATATAAACTTATGTTTCACAGCTAAAAAGATTTAAAAAAGTGTGTAATATTTCTTGGAAGTTAAGTGCTTTTGTGGAGAAGAAATGTCTGTAACACGGACAACGAACTAAAATGCGTATAATTGTTTCCAAGCTTATTTTGGAAAGGAGAAAAAAAAATTAAACTTTCTTATGGACTCGGTTAACAGAAACCAAGGTTAATCGAGGTTCTACTGTATTTAAATCAGGATATTTCGTCTCTATTATGACATTCCGCATATTAAATCTGCATTTTCTATTAGATAAATATCAGATATTTGATAGCACTTATAGTGAATTAAGTTTTAATCGCATCAAATGATGTTTTACCATCAGTAATTTCATCCCAAAATAAGCAGGTTGTTTCGTCTGTACTATATTATGATATGTTCCGCATATTAAATTTTCCTTTTTAAATTAGAAAAAGGTTACGTATTTGATAACGTTTATATTGAAACAATTTTTAATCACATCAAATGATGTTTTACCATCAGTAATTTCACCCCAAAATAGGTAAAGCAGGTTGTTTCGTCTGTACTATATTATGACGTGTTCCGCATATTAAATTTTCCTTTTTATATTAGAAAAAGGTTACGTATTTGATAACGTTTATATTGAAACACGTTTTAATCACATCAAATGATGTTTTACCATCAGTAATTTCACCCCAAAATATGTAAAGCAAGTTGTTTCGTCTCTACTATATTTTGATTTGTTCCGCATATTAACATTTACTTTTTAAATTAGGAAAATGTCACTTATTTCATAACGTTTATATTGAAACAATTTTTAATCCCATCAAATGATGCTTTGCCATCAGTAATTTCCCGCCAAAATAGGTAAAGCAGGTTGTTTCGTCTTTACTATCTTTTTAAATTAGAAAAAGGTTACGTATTTGATAACGTTTATATTGAAACAATTTTTAATCACATCAAATGATGTTTTACCATCAGTAATTTCACCCCAAAATAGGTAAAGCAGGTTGTTTCGTCTGTACTATATTATGACGTGTTCCGCATATTAACATTTACTTTTTAAATTAGGAAAATGTCACTTATTTCATAACGTTTATATTGAAACAATTTTTAATCCCATCAAATGATGCTTTGCCATCAGTAATTTCCCGCCAAAATAGGTAAAGCAGGTTGTTTCGTCTTTACTATATTTAATACGTGTTCCGCATATTAAATTTTCCTTTTTAAATTAGAAAAAGGTTACGTATTTGATAGCGTTTATATTGAAACAATTTTTAATCCCATCAAATGATGCTTTGCCATCAGTAATTTCCCGCCAAAATAGGTAAAGCAGGTTGTTTCGTCTTTACTATATTTAATACGTGTTCCGCATATTAAATTTTTATTTTTAAATTAGATAAATGTTACGTATTTGATAGCGTTTATATTGAAACAATTTTTAATCACATCAAATGATGCTTTACCTTTAGTAATTTCCCCCAAAATAGGTAAAGCGGGTTATCTCCTCTCCATATTATGACGTGTTAACTATGCTATGTTATATATGTATGTCATATGTTATGATAATATAATATATGATAACATATGAATATAATATATGTTATGATATGTATGTCATATTAAATCTGTATTTTCCATTACTTAAATATTAGATATACCATTTTTATTGATTCAATTTTTGTCACACCAAATAATGCTTTACCTTCATTAATTTCCTCCAAAATAAGTAAAGCAAGCTGTTTCGTCTGTACTATATTATGACATGTTCCGCATATTAAATCTGCATTTTCCATTAGATACCATAACGTAATGACTTTAATGTCACTGCCAGTTCTTTCAGACCAAAATTATTAGTTTATCCTGCTTATTTTTCCCACTATTCCTCTGAGAATAATGCATTCATTATTTATTCTGTTGCTGTCTTTTCGACGACCTTTCTGTCACGATTACCAAAAGGAGAGGAGGACGTAAAAATAAATGAGCGACCTCATTTTTACAGTGATCTTGGGTTTTAGAATGTATCGATTTTTTATAAATGCGACGGAACTGAAATACACGAATGCTTAAAAAGATCGTTTGTCTGGTAACTTTTCTAAGGAACTTTGCAGATTTTACTGAATTTAAAAAATAGCCAAAGATAACATTGGATTTTTCTCCTTAGCTATTATTTATCTGTTATAGTCAGAAATTTTTTTAAAATAATAATTTAATTTTCCAAAATTAAGTGGCAGAAAAAATAATGACTTACAGCGTATGGTGGGCGTTATAAAATATATTTGAAAGTTATTGACCAGGAATGGACAAACTTTTTCGGCCGCAGGCGAAAAATCGAGAGAAAATAAATTTGGCGGGCCAAGATAAATTTTTCTAAAATTTTAAAAAGAATATACAAGTACCTACCGGTTTAAATACGTTAATGAGATGAATGAAATTCCGATTTCATTTTTAAAAGTTCCTTATACTGAGGTTCGAAGTGAGATGTACTGATTTTAAGGAACGATGCTAAATGATCATCTGTCAGTCTACTTCTGAAATTATTCTTTCTAAGGTTCAAAGCTGAAAACACTTGTTCACATATAAGAAGCAAATATACCGCTGATCTTCTGGGCGTGAGATAATAAATTTGGGATATAATATTTAAACAAATTAGAAAAGGGGATGGATATATAATGTATAAATATATATTTCTTTTAATTTGCCTCGGACCGGAAAATTAAAATTCTATCCGCGGGACGGATAAAACCTTCCGGCGAGTTGGAGTTGACCCGCTGGCCGTAGTTTGCTCATCCCTGTTACTGACTGTGAGTTATGAAACTTTATATATTTATAAGGTAAAGTATAAATAAAAAGATTCCGTTAAATATTTTCATAAATTCAGATAAAATTTTAGAAAAAATTATTTTTTTTATGAAAATTTCTATTAAAGTTCAAAATGCCCCTTCCCACTTAATATTTCATAGATGACTATATAACACTTATCAAACAGTCTTAACATATATTAAAATGAATTTGGGTATCCGTTTTAAATTTAAATTACATTCAAATTATTAAAACTATTTAAATTTAGAGAAGTTTTAATTTTTGACGATAATTCAACACATAGACATAAAAATAACCCTCTATAAATTAACTATTCAACCTATCCACAAAAAATGGTATTTTTTAAGTAATAATAAAGCAAAAATAAAAGAAAAATTGAAAAGTAATGTGCAAGGGACGTTTTCAAAATTAACGAAATATTTAAAATAAATTAATGTTTATAAAAATATCATCTGACTTAAAAAAATTTTTAATGTGTAGTTGTACTACAAAGTATATGCATACCATTTTCATAACCTAAGTGTATAACTTCTAAACGCCATTCGTAAAGTCTACTGTCCCTTTAATTTTCTAAAAGTAATTGTTTGAAAAATAATGTATGTAGTGGAATACTTTTATTAGATCTCTAACCCTCTTTTTTACCTGAACCTCATTTGATGTTTCTAATTTAAGTAATGAAAAATAGCTTTTCTACAAACTTTTATCTTCAGGGACACCTCTTATACATACATCTCGGCGTCATAAGTAACGTTATATTTGATTTAGTTCTCAACAGGAGCGTAGAGAAAATTTTTAAGGGGGGGGAGATTTACAGCCCAGACTTTCGCCCTCTTCGCTACGCCTCTGGTTTTCGATAAACATTTTGTAGCATGAGACAGGGACCTACAGTTTAAAGCTGATTCCAAGCGGTTTCAAAAATTCATGAAGCTTAGTGACGTAGGGGTAGCCCTTCGTGCTCCCGCGACAAAGGTCCGAGGTTCGATCCCCGGGCTGGGCAAGGTTGACTCAGCCTTTCATCTCTTCAGTGGGTTGATAAACTGAGGAACAAGCATACTTGGGAACTAAACACTGAATGTTCCGCGTAAAATTCAGCACCTAAACGAAACATAAACTTCGCACCCCCAGGGCCCTTGGTCTCAGAAACGGGGACTGGCACCATAGGCCCTGACCACCTAGGGGCTGTTGCACAGAGGAGTTTAGTTATTTTTAACGAGTATTCCTGCCATCAGTTGGATTCGAACCCGGGAACTGCGTTACCGAAAAGCAGCACCATACCCATTCGCCCGTTGTTCGTCATTTGGTAGCACAAGATTGAAATACAGATGTCTCTGATATTTCGAATATAGAAACGCAATATTTTGTGTATTATTTTGGTCTCTTTACCGACTGAAATTCGAATTAGAAGATATATCTGCCAAATTAAATTTGCAACCTCAAATGTGTGCCGCATTTGTGTGCTTGTGTATAAAAATCATTCACAAAAATATATTTTACCTGGAACAATGATATTTTGTAAGATATCTATTTGTTCGCCTTATATTATGGATCATGACAACTAATCACTGATTAAATGCCATGTATTTTCTTGATAGTTAATTGCAAACTAACTGTTACCCATCAAAACAACGGTAAACTTTTCCTCATCATACAAATTCTATTCTCAGATCCATAGTCAGTGGTATCAACCTGTTTAAACGATGTACTTGAAATAAAAACCAGTAATCCAATTGCTTAAGCTAATTCTATATTTCTTGAATATTCCCCGTCCTCCATACCAAGTTGTCCTAATCTTGTGAGGTACAAGTTGGTAATCTATAAGACTTACCCCAAATAATAAAATTTTTATGATCCCAAAGGTAATCCATGTCCAAACACAAGGCACGTACGTTTTGGCAGCGACGGCAGTGAAGTATTAATGCCATAGCTTTAAAGGGGTACGAAATTAGTAAATGACGGACCATTGGGCCGAGCGAATGGAAGGTTTGCAATCGAATTCTCAACACAAGAAGAAAGTCAAAGTTACCCCAAAGAACGTGGAATGTATTACGTAACACTCACAACTTTCAAGGGGGAAAAAAAAAAACAACCCTGACCAGCAATATGCAATAGGAAAGGAAAACGGACCTGAGATGGGACCATTGCCAGGATTGGTCTTGTCGAAATGCTGCATGACCAAATTATCAAATCCTTAATGAGAACTAAATCTTACAAGCCGTTGTTATACAATATCTCAGTTCTTTCGATGCGGACCTTTCGGGACACCACCAGATTTCACTGACGTGAAGACAATGAAAAACCAAGTGTTTCCAGTTCACCATCAAGCGCACACAATTTGTTCTTACCGAATATTTTGAGTTATTGTTCTGTGATGATCCCACCGCCGGTGATGAGCTAGTTGAGACAGAACTTCGATGAAAAGCTATTCAGACTCACTCCCAGGTAGAGAGAATATATCTGTCTTCTATCACTGGAGTTCTCCCTTCTTTCCTGTCAACACTGATCTTCAAGGTCCCCCGAATGCCAACAATGAAAACCCCATGGTTGAATAAATCTCTATCTGACGACTTGCGAACTTTCCGAAATTGGAAAGATGTTTCCTGCCTTATGAAATCACAGTTCGTGGGTTCGAATCTCGATGCTGGCATGGATGTTCGTATATGTTCGAAATCAGCTTTAAGCAGGAGGTAGCAGTCTCATTAATCTTCATATTGGAAAATATAGCGTTTCAAACCAAAAACAAGGATAAGGAAATAATATCCCTAATTGCCAAATCATTGGTAGTAATAATAATAATAAAATTCTGACAAATAATCATTCTTAAACAGTTACGTATATTCAGCACTTTTAAGCCTCTATTAAACATTGTCACAATCGGGGTTTGTACATATGGAACAAACACATGTACACACAATCATATATATATATAGTAATAAATCTTATATGAAAATTTTCAGAAAAATCAATCGGTTAACGTGTAGTCACCAAAACCCAGATAAAGCAATGATTCTTATTTCTTGGCTCACGTGTGTTAGGAAAATAAGTTTTAATATCGTGTAATAAAACTTGCACCATTCTCTTTTTACCATCAATTTTGTTTAAAATGACAAAGTCAATTAAAAAAACCTTTATTTCTCTTCCGATTGTAGAAAAAGAAAGATCTAGAGAATACGGGGTTAGGGGGTTACACCCAAGGACAACTAATTCCTACCGAATATTTTGAGTTATTGTACTGTGATGATCCCATGGCAGGTGATGAGTTGGTTGAGACAGAAGTTCGAGCACAGCTTATTCAGACTCACTCCCAGGTAGAGAGTATGGGGTTGGCACCCCCTCCAAGACATGCAGTATATATACACATGTGTGTGTGTGTGTGAGAGAGAGAGAGAGAGTAATACGACGGACTTCTCGATGGGTGGTTGCAGTCATGGCCATAAAAATGAGACTGTTTTAGCTAAAAACCTTTATTAAGATAACGTTGAAGGACGGGTTCCCACTTCATCATAGGGACAGGATAATCTGAAGCTAGCATGAAGTTCTATGTACAAGACACGTAACACTGGGCCAGCATCTGTGGGAAAATATCTGTAGCAAAATCTGTCTCCGACAGCGTGTATCTCCTTTTTATTTGGAAATTTCCTAAATTGTCCGCTAGGGCCATGCAGGATTATAATTGGTCAGGCCCCTTCTCTGAGGGCGTCAACTGTAGCTCCAGTGGTCAATTTAGGTTAGGGGTTAAAAAGGGGAATGCAAAATGACGCGGGAAATTTTAGCCCTTGATTTAAGTTTTGAAAACCCCTGAGAAATTTCCTTACACACACACACACACACACACACATATATATATATATATATATATATATATATATATATATATATTGAAGTAATTTTTTTTTTCGACACAAGAGAAAATTATATTAATACCTATGGCCACTGAAGCCAATTGTGGCTTTCAAATCTCCCTATCTCCGGTTTCGAAAATCGAGGAATTGATGTGTCTTTTTATGTTCTTTTGATAGCATGAAGTAATTCAATATCGTAGAGTTATAAGACTATATGCATTCCTAAAAATCCCATTTAGGACTTAAAATGGTTTCAAAAAGTTTTCTTAATTATTAAACTAGATAAAATTTGTTTTAGCATATTTTAGATTTTAAAACAAATGTTTTTAAGAAATCAATGATCTGGTGTTTTTTGTACTAGAGAAATTTGATGCCTTCAATTTCCCAAATTGTGGTTGTACGTGCGGTACACATCTGATTATATATAAATGAGGATAAGATAATTTTACCAGATTACCCAATTACCCGATTCCTTACTATCCAAAGATTTACGATTAAAGCATTTCCATAGTCTAATTGCATTATATTTCAGTATAATGGTATAATGGTTACGTTTATTAATAAAATAGTAGAAATTGATTGTACAACAAAAATGAGTGACAACATATATGATTTGATTATACTACACTAACTTCTCTGTTCAACCGTGTATTGCCTAAAGAGCCATAGTAAATTTAAAAAAAGAAGAATGTTTTTAATGAATTGCTTGAATTTTATTCTGAAATTAACCGTGATTTTTCTTTCCGTTATCAAACGTGTCCTCAATTCTCCCATTTTCAGTCTTATTTTAAGTTCAATAAACTTATCGAATACAAAGAAAGCTAGGATTTATTCCATGTCATCCACATCGTCTGCGCGAATCAGAGAACGCAAGAGTTCATGGATGTTTGTTGACATGTTGCCAGAGCTAGCAAAGCAAAAATATTTTATCATTCCTTTGAGAGGAAGCATGCGACTGTCTGCACTCTATTGCGCAACTTTTTTTTTTCTCCTTCAACTTTCTTTTTTCTCCTTCTGTATCTTTTCATTTTTCAAGTAGTACGTGTTTTGTAGCTTTTCATTGGAGCGATTAACTACATTATATCAGGCAGAGTTTTTAATTAAAATGTTTGTATACATTCAAATGTTGTTTCATTAACTTTTAAAGTTAAATCATGAACTGTTATGCACAGGGATTTGTAAGTTCGGGAGATATATTATTTAGGGGGGATATAGTATCTTTGGAATTGAAAAGTCTCCATCATAACAACCTACTTTTGATTTATTATAGAATAATATAAACTGCGGTAACTCAATCGGCAAAGGACAGCTATCTCGTAACCGAAAGGTTGCGGGTTTGAGGCTCGAGCCGCCCTAAGATCCATCGTGTTTGTTAAGGTATCCGTCTACTTTCGGAGAACTTTTTTTTAAACGTAGAAACTAGTTTATGTTTTTACATTTTTAGATTTATTTTTTATATTATCATAGAGAATTGCACTTAAAAATTTATTCCTTTAGAAGTTTTTATAAAATTTCTAATAAATGAAGAAAATTTAGTAAAAAAAATCGGGTTTTTTCAAAAGGTCTAATTTTTTAATAAATTAAATTATTTCAATATTTTTTGATGCAACACATTTCTTATACACTGGACTAGTGAATCACCTAAAACCTTTGCTTAATTTACATTTGGTAAAAAATTTTAGTCCTTCAAAATCAAACACATTGAATTTTTAACGAATTTTAATTACTTTTCATCTAACTATGAGTGTAACATCATTAAAAATTATCCAAATTTAAAGCTTTTAGGTCATTCACTAGTAAATACTATCAAAAGCATTCATAATAATTTTCAACAAAATATTTTAAGAAATTTTTGAGAAATCACATTTCAAGTTTCAACATTTTATTAAAAATACCGTTTTGAGAAAAACGCATTTGAAGTTTATAAAAGCAACTTTAACTGTTAAAAAAATTAAAATACATATATAAGATTCCCCACACTTTCTTGCTTCAAAACTTTCTAATTGCCAAGTTGCTAATTATTAAAAATACTAGAAAAATGTTTAAACTAATATTCATGAAAATTTAAAAAGGTTTTGTCCAAAAAATGTTTCAAAAAAAATTCACAACTTCCGGTTCCAAAGTCACTACTTCCGTTTTGTTTTGACAGCTGTCACTGATGTTTAAACAGCTGTAACTTTTCTTTAAAATACCGTAGAGACAAAGCAAAAACAGATTTAGAAGCCTAAAAGTTGAAATTTTACAATAAAGAAGTAAAAAAATTATGATTTTTGGCAAAAAATGAAGTTTTCAACGTAGACGGATACCTTAAAGGTGAGTAGGGCACGTAAAATATATTCGTGGTCAAAGTGTCCTCAGTTCATAAACGATACCTCTGGGTGGCAGAACAAACCTGGGGGGTCTTCTGCTTGGTCACGTTGCTTCTAAATTAGGAGAACCCAATTGGGGTAATGCATTCCTTAAGCTACACGTGCACCCGGGTGGTGCTAAAACTCGGATAATACCCTGAGGGTAACAGCTTCGTTGCCTTGTGTTAGCATAAAGGTATATGTGTCTGTATTGTAAGCTGCATTGGCAAAACAAAAAACATATAAAATAATAATTCTATTTTTTTCGATAATTTTTTTTCCACTAAAACATCAGTAAAAAGGGTTTTATTTTAGAAAAATTATCTAGTTTTGCTACTTGAAGTACTTACATTGCAAAATAAAAGGCATTCTCAAAATAACATTTAAGTTTTGTAAATTAGAAACAAACTATTCTAAACCAAATAGAAGCTAATTGTCATTTTTATTTTGTGAACCTCAAGTTATATTATTATAGTATATATATATATATATAATATATATATATATATATATATATAATATATATATATAATATAATATATATCATCTAAAAATATTAAATTATAGTTAAAAAACGATTTTAAAAAGAAACTCTTTTAATAATATAAAATAAATAAAAAATATTTTAATTTAGGATAATTAGGCGAAAGTATTTCTCAGCTATTTGATGAGCTTTTTAAAGATTAAGTATATTTGGTGCGTCTATGTTAACATTCACTCATATTGATTATTGAAAATGGCGTATGTTGCTTTCCTAAAACGATATTAATAATACTTATTATTATCAGAAGACTGTTTTCTATTCACCTTAACTCTGCACCACGACATTATATAATATATATATATATATAATATATATTATATATATATATTATATATATATATATATATATATAAATATATATATAGTATAACATTAGAAGTTTAATTTCCACAAAATAATTTTTGAATGTAAATTAGAAACCAATTATTTTGTATCAAATAGAAGCTAATTGTCATTTTATTATCTGAACCTCTTACGATAAAAAATATATATATGTGTGTGTGTGTATGAAGAAATATTATATTATATATATATATAAAGTCTAATTTATTCTCAAAATAACTTTTGAAATGTGTTGTTAGAAACTATTTTATATCAAATAGTAGCTAATTGCCATTCATGCTTTGTGAGCATCAAGTTATATTAACACGAGAGAAATATTTGATTTTATAGCATTATAAAGTCTAATTTATCCGCAAAATAACATTTAAAATGTGTAAGTTAGAAACTATTTTATATTAAATAGAAGAAAGTTGTCATCCTTATTTTGTGAACATCAAGTTACATAAATACGAGAGATTTATTTTATTTTATAGCTTTATGAAGTCTAATTTATCTATAAAATAACTTTTAAATTGTGTAAATTAGGAACTAGTTGTTTCATACCAAATAAAAGCTAATTGCCATTCTCTTTCTGTGAATCTGAAGTTAAATCAATAATAGAGATATATTTTATGGCATTATGACAACTTTTCTTTTTAATCTTCAATTTTTTAAACAGTTTTTTTTTTTTTTTTTTTTTTTTTTTTTTTTTTTTTTTTTTTTTTAAATTTTGTAATGTAATGGTAGATACTTCTGAAATTTCGGTTTACATAATAAAACAAATTTTTACTACAATGTGAAATAAAAATTTGGTTTCTAATATATATATTTCAAAATTTATCTTTGGTAAGTGTGTCGCTTTTTTTTATTTGTCTGATATTTTGCATTTCTTTTCAAAAAAATATATTGCTTTAAGTGATAAAACTAAATAATTTTGTAAAGTGGAGAGACAATAAATTACTTATGACAAATTCATTGTAAAGGGAAAATATTTTATTACAAGAGGATTTGGTTTGGTTTTGGAGCACTACGGTCTACTTTTTCCAACACGAGGGCTAATGAAACCGGGACCTATTGCTTAAAGTCGATTCTGAACGGCTACGAACATCCATGCCATAGCGGGATCCGAACCCACGAACTCGGGATTCCGAAGGCCAGCACCCTAACCATTCGGCCGTCGTTCGGCCACGAGGATTTGAAAAACAGAAACCAAACGAAAGAGGGAAATGAAGATTTAAAGTCTCGAAAGTACTATGTCCCTTAAGAAAATTAGAATGAACTGTAAATAAAGGTATCAATTAAATATTTTTTAAAATGAGGATTATGATATTTAAAATTAGAAATATCGAATTCCTCATTTTTAGAGATGGCGATACTAATTTTCCCCCCTTTCCGCCTTACGCGTAAGTAACGTAATTAATGCGCATGCTTTGTGCTGATGCAATTCGCCTGCTACAGTTGTAGGTGGTTGTGTTAAAATATATTCTCATGATGCATGTTGCGCATGCGTGCTGTCCTGTTTATATCGTAATTAAATCTCTTTCTTTGCTATTTATGTTTTGATCTTTGCATATCCAAATCGCCACATAAGGATTGTTGTTAGTGAAATTTGGAAACTCCAATGATCAAATTTCCTCTCTCTATCCCTCTATGGTAGTACATGAGTATATATGTATGTGTGTACATATACACACATATACAGGGTATTCCAAAAATGACCGTTATATTTGAAAAATCAATAAAAACTAACGGACAATGATATAAATTCCCAGTTTATTACAATATGCTTGGGACAATCGTAAAATTTTCAGCCAGACAAACTTTAAAATTAGTTACAATATTCCACAACAGATGGCGCTGCAGTCTGGAAAAATCTAAACTATGATATTTGTCTGTGGGGACTCTTAAAAGACCAGGTGTACCGCCACTATCCAGAAATAATTGAATAACTGGAACAGTACATCTGTTCTGCATGTGAAGCCATCCCGCCTGAGACGTTTACACGGGTTTCTGATAATTTCGTTCTGAGAATACGCCATATTATTGCTACGCATGGTGGATATCTGGAAAATATCGTAGTTTAGATTTTTCCAGACTGCAGCGTCATCTGTTGTGGAACATTGTAACTAATTTTGAAAGTTTGTCTGCCTAAAAATTTAATATTGTCCCAAGCATATTGCAATAAACTGTGTATTTCTATCACTGTCCGTTTAGTTTTTATTGATGGTCGCATGGTGGATATCTAGAAAATATCGTAGTTTAGATTTTTCCAGACTGCACCGCCATCTGTTGTGGAACATTGTAACTAATTTTAAAAGTTTGTCTGCCTAAAAAATTAATATTTTCCCAAGCATATTGCAATAAACTGTGTGTTTCTATCACTGTCCGTTTAGTTTTTATTGATGGTCGCATGGTGAATATCTCGAAAATATCATAGTCTACATTTTTGCAGATTGCAGCGACACCTATTGTGGAATATTCTAACTAATTTTCAAAGTTTGTCTGCTTGAAAATTTAATATTATCCGAAGGATATTGAGATAAACTGTGTGTTTCTATCACTGTCCGTTTAGTTTTTATTGATTTTTCATGTATACCGGTCATTTTTGAAACACCCTGTATATACATATAAATATTAGTTCTGTTAACCTCATTCTCTCTGAAAAAGATGGAAACAGACTGGATGCTGAAGACACCTTTAGATTGCAGATTTGAACAATCCTTCCAGACGTAAAAAAAAACTTTGTAATAAAAAACATTCACAGCCAAGTCATAAGTCATTAATCGAATTTTCTTCTTATTAATTTATTATAGTTTTAAATTTTGTTGCTTTTGTTTATTATTCATATAGTGTATTTTAGAAACCCCACCTCAAAAAAAGCTTAATTACCTTATCTTTCAATATCTTATAAAAAATGTTGGTATTGTTACACAATAAAGATGAAAAAATGATCGTGTAAATTTCAGTAGGTTAAAGTTGGATATCATACTTTTTCTGCTCTTTGATCTCGAGGTTCCTTCAAGAAAATGATAAACTCAAAGGTTGAATACCCTGCTCTAATTTTTTCTCTTCTAGCGCAGATTTTATTAAAGAAAGTACTCTTAGAACGCATTCATTATTTGGGCAAAACGATTTAGTGCTTACTTCTGACAGAAAAATAGAAAATAATTGCGCAGATGGTGTTGATGCAAATTTTTCTTCCAACGTCTGTATGCAATTTTCTACACCATACCAATATCTCCTATGAGCTAATGAAAAAGGAGCATTTGTCAGTTCCAAGCATAGATAATCGTATAAATGCGAAACTCGAGCTGCGAAACACAATTCACATTTTAAAAGCTTACAATCGCTTTGACATCTTTGATCGTTTTGAAAAATTTAAAATCTCAAAAATTTGAGTTTACTTTGACTTAAAATTAAGTGAGAAAATAATAAAAATCATCCTAATAATTATATATACATATTATATTTATTATATACATACATAATTTTATTTCATTGTATATATGTATATATATATATGTATATATATCAATTTTGTCACAGTTTTTCGAATGAAGTTGACTTAAAAAATGACACAGACGCACACAAACAAATTTATATATATGTATATATATATATATATATATATATATATATATGTATGTATATATATATATATATAAATATATATATATATATATATATATATATATATATATATATATATATATATATATATATATATAGATAGATAGATAGATAGATAGATAGATATAGATAGATATGTGTGTGTATTTACACAAGGCTGGTTCTGGGCTATTAGCCACCTGCGTGCGTATTAGGCGGATCCTTATAGTTGCGGGCTACATTGTGCTTGGCCGTCCACTATTAACCCTTTGAGAGGCACCCATAAATGATTTTGGTTTTCAATCAAATTAATTTATAAATGCTATCTGTGAACCTTTTAAATATGAAACATAGGAAAAATAAATTATATTACTTGAAGAATAAGAAAATGACATTTTTTAATAACTTTAAAAAAATAATTAATAATTTTTATTAAAAGGGTGTATAAACCAAATAGATAAGAAATTTGTAAGGGAAGTGTAAACAGGTACTTTTATTTTAAAATCTTAACTCGAATTTTTGCTTTTAGAATGGGGATTTGATAAAGCCTGATTCTAAAAGCAGATTCTGACAGGAATAATTAAGAGAAAGAAACAAAATTAAGTGTCGATAGTTTAATGTATCAAAAAAGTGAAAATCAAAAACTTTTTTCTATATAAATCAGAGAAAATCTTTTAACAGACGGTATATTATTTATACCAGTGCCCTTCAAAGGGGTAATGTATATATCTAATAGATATTTTATCAGCCGCCCTTGATAGTAAGTCGCCTGTGTGCATGCATGCACTGAACGCAGGTGTTCATATATATATATATATATATATATATATATATATATATATATATATATATATATATATATATATATATATATATATATATATATATATATAATTATATATGTAATATATCAAAATTATATCACTTTAATATTTCCTTAAAAAAACTTTCTCTCTCCCATTCTAATTCCTTAAAATCTTTTTCCAAGCCTGAAAATGTCTTAATTAAAGGAGTGTCTTCGACTTAAAATTCTTTCAATACACTTCCCAAAGCTTTCTGTCCACTCAATACGTTTTCCAGCTGTCGCCGGCAAATAGCTCGGCTTTTCTCCTGATCTTAACACTTAAATTCACTCACTAAATTTCTTGTCCCTTGGGAAAATTCTATATGTCTTCGCTCTTGAGTGCACCTCTGGAAAAGTGATTTTTGTGTTTTTCTCTTGTCTGCCGCTGACTAGTGAAGATGTCCTTTTCTAACAGCTCTTAAATAAAATTTCGTTTAGACTTGGACTTGTGTGACGTTCTCTTCAATGTGGCTAGACTGCATCGTATTTTATTACTGCTAAGCTGATTAGGCTTCTCCTTGCCCAGTAGCCCAGGCAAGTAAAAACAATAGGGGCTATAATTTCAAATATCTCCAGCAGTTGTATAATTCCTGGATTACATATATATATATATATATATATATATATATATATATATATATATATATATATATATATATATATATATATATATGTGTGTGTGTGTGTGTGTGTGTGCGTATATAACATATATATATTACCCCGAACCAGTAATGCATATGTGAAGCAGTACAGAAGATGCTTATGGATTGATAATTTATAGAAATTTTGAATCTTTAATAAACATTTGATATTTATTGACTAAAAGTGCTACTCGTCACTGTGAGTATAAAGTGACTTATTTCTTTTTTCTTACATCATGAAGATTTCTTTTATAGTAGAGCTGCAAAAGAAATCTATTTTACAGAAAAATGTAGGTTAATAATTTATTAAAATTTGATGTTTTATGTTCTTTACTATTATTATATCCTAATTATAAATTACTACTCTATTATATTCTTTACTATTATTATATCCGAATTATTCAATCAAAATTGATTAAGTAATTTAGAAGAAACTTAAATACGTTAAACTCAAAATTATGTATGGAGAAGATAAAAGTGTTTCAGGCCTACGAAACTTTTAATATGGTTGTGTATGTAAGTCCCACCATTATATTACATTACGATTACAAAATAAATGATGTCGGTGCTTTCATTATATGCGAAAACGTCAGCAAATTTCCTGGAAAGGAAGATCGTTTTTCTGAATACAGCAATCGATACCAGATTTTAAAGTACTTATTTCCTACAAGTTCTGCTTAAATTTCAGATTCATCATTCGATTTTCTGGCTCAGTGATGGGCAACAACGGCCCACAGTTAATAGATTCCCTCCGTCTTGCCACATATTTTGAAACAATCGGTGAGAAAATGTCAATGCCAGTGTTTAGAAAAAGTAATTTAATAAAATTTTAATTTTCTTCACAAACAAATTTTCCTTAGAAATTAAAACATTTTACCTTTGCATATGTAATATATAGAAGTGAGAAATTTTATTGAAAATGGTTTAAAGCTTTTACATATTCAAAAATGAGCTTGTTGTAATATATATGTATTGTGACGTCCTGAAGTATGGGTAGGCGATATCGTCAATGATACAGGCTGGACAACCGTTTACTCTGGATTAAATACTTTATTCGAGTGAATAATTATGTACAGCTATGTACAGGTTTCAGTAGATTCTAAATCTTCTGATATCTCGTGCTGAGATAATGTTAACACAATTACAATGCTTCGGTACAGTGAAACTAGTCCTTCTTGAACACTGGAACAGTTCGCTAATTAGTGCCCGGTACGAAACGTTGACCCTATAATCTCCGGGATGACGATCAGTACAGTCGGCTTTCACACTGAGGCTCAAACACTCAGAGTGCGTATCGCGCTGGAGCTCGTTGAAGAAACTAAGGATGCAGGACGATTGAAAATGAGAGCAAGGGTCGTTATCAGCGACCTAATTCTAAGCCCGAAGTAGAAAAAATATATTAAAGCTAACGGGAATAGGATCCTAAAGTCGAAAGTCGACCTCTTATCAAAGCAGAGACGCTGGCCGTCTCTAAAGCAAAGCAAGCTCCGGAAATCGGAGAGACAAAGATTGGACTCCTCTAGAGCTCCACAAAACAACTCCAAAGCAACTCTCAAGAAAAAGCCCCCTTCTTCACATAGGAGCCACACAGGATGGATTGGCAACAGTACTCCCTGGGCCAAGCCCTCTAGTACTGGGTTTGCTGACAATGGTAGTGCTTCAATCGATTGAGCATTTTGTTGGCAATAACATAAGCCCCCCTTCTTGGCTCAGCCAATCTTCTTTTATAGGGGTCCCGGTTCCCTTAGCGTGATTCTTCCGGAACCTTCCAGAACCAGGCTGACGCAATCTTGCGGTCAACTTCCCGCCTGGATCAGCTGATCCGTTTCCAGATGTGGCTGAAAGGTCGTCTTTAAGTCAACTGACCAAAACAACTTAAATTCATTTGCGACACTGGTAACTGGGCCCATATGTGCACTACAGCGTCGCTCGGTTAATAATTATTAACGAGTCCTTTGACGGCAGTCGACATTATAAAGGCGCAGACACACTGGCTCCCACATACTTACAGTTCTTAATGTACCGCCACCTAAGCGACTGCCTAGATATTGTGCCTGAGACGTTACTACACAAACGGCTTTGTCCGGACCACGCGTGTCTACTTACCGCTAATCATAATGGTCCGCTGCGGAAGATCATCATACATTCTTCTTTCGCTCGGGTCATGTAACGGATCGTTACAGTACATATATGTGCTTATTTTCTTTTATATTAAAATTAAAAAAATATAGATATTAAAAACAGAATTTGAATTTTCGAACTGCGAAGTTTTATAATTACTAGAGAGGTATCCATTCTTGTCCACTGTATACGACGTTATTCTTCAAGAATATGAGGATAGCATGAATATAGCTGTCCATTAGAAAGTTGGAGGTACTTTTACAAAAGCAGTCTCATTAATCACATTTGAATAATAATTTTCAAATTATATTATTTAAAAAAACAAAACATTTTATTATGTTATTACAAAGAACAAAGTCGAGACATGAAAAGAAAAATTTGAATTTACGAAATACTAAGTTATATAAACTACTACAGAGGTGACCATTCTTGTCCACATCATACGAGGTTAGTTTACAGGAATATGCGGATAGAATGAACATACATAGTCCATTAGAAAGGTGGAGGTACTTTTACAAAATCAATCCCATTTGAATAATAATTTTCAAATTATATTATTTCTTTCAATCTGTATAAAGTTTTTTATGAAATAATTTTGATAATTTTTCTATAAAATAATTATTTTTTCTGTTTTTGTCTCGCTTTTAAAAAGGTTTTATGATCACTGATCTAGCTTATTCTGATATTGTCAACAATTTCTCATATTCGAGCAGATTTGTAGACGTATCGTATAGGCCAAATAAACAACTCGGAGCTAAAAATTTCACTTAAAATCATTTATAGGTTGTGACTCGAAGCGTTTACGATTGAAATAGTGAAACCTGTTGTTCCTTGATCCAACTACACCTTTGTCTCACGGTGCTTCAATGCCATCTATTGAAAATTTTCTTAAGAGTTATGTTCTATATATAGACTTCTTTGTTCAGAGCGGGATCTCATAAAAAACAAGGACAGTTTCGATATCAGTAAAGTTGGTACTTCAATTAAAATAAATGTCTCATAAAGTATTTTTATTTTCCTTTTTTTTCCTCAAGGAGAGCTCAATCATGTTAATATGATTTTTATCAGTAAATCAGAAGCTGTTAACAAAAATATTAAACCTATATCCGTCACATTAACTTTTCATCTAGATGAATGTAGTTGCGTACCTCTGTATCGCGGTACCCGTGCATAGTTTTAACTTTCAGAAATTGAAAAAACTTTCATGCCAACCAAATTGTAGAATAAAATTTATTGAGAAAGCAAATTTTTTTAGGCGATTTATAAAGAGGACAATATTTTTATTATTTTGTAAACAATTTTTATTAATATAAATAGTAAAACACCTTTTCATAAATAAACTAGTTTTATATACAAAGTAATAAATATTTTATCACAGTAATAATATATAGTGCACAAGTTTATTATTATTGCAATACAATTCAATGAAAACTCAATTATATACAGATTTCATTCCCTAGGATCTAATCCATCAAACTATACTTTGACATGATACTTAGTATATCTTCCTTTTAGCTTTTTGTTCTGCATATTTTGACATTGCGTCACCAAAATCTATAGCTTTAAGTACAGTGTTTTCATTTTTTAATATGACTAAAGTAAAGAGTCTTGTCATCCCCATCAGAGTTGGTACCTGGTGCGGGATGTACGCACTGCACCCACCTTTGCACGTTACTGGATGGTTGTGAATAACAAATGTCCCGACAATCTGCTCGTTGTACCTCAGACCGGCTACTTTGTTTTATCACAGTTTGGTTAAGATACAACAGATTCCACTAAAAAAAGGATAAAGTAGTTATTTGTGCAAATATTTGAATTTTTATAGCAAATATTTCATGAACCTGAAATGAGATAGAAAACACAATAGGGTCCTAAACTCGTCCAAAGCTGGTGACCAGTGTGCCATAGTACAACGTCATAGTTAAGTAGCTTGACAACGTCACGATTTTGTTGACAATTTTGTTATGGAGCATCAAATAGTTGGCCAACATTATTTCCTCAGACAATACAAAGTAGGTCCTCGGAATTTAGAAGCTTTAAGTTCAGTGTTTTCATTTTTTAATATGACTAATGTAAAGAGTCTTGTCATCCCCATCAGAGCTAGTACCTGGTGCTAGATGTATGCACTGCACCCGCCTTTGCACGTTATTGGATGGTTGTAAATAACAAATGTCCCGACAATCTGCTCGTTGTACCTCAGACCGGCTACTTTGTTTTATCACAGTTTGGTTAAGATACAACAGATTCCACTAAAAAAAGGATAAAGTAGTTATTTGTGCAAATATTTGAATTTTTATAGCAAATATTTCATGAACCTGAAATGAGATAGAAAACACAATAGGGTCCTAAACTCGTCCAAAGCTGGTGACCGGTGTGCCATAGTACAACGTCATAGTTAAGTAGCTCGACAACGTCACGATTTTGTTGACAATTTTGTTATGGAGCATCAAATAGTTGGCCAACATTATTTCCTCAGACAATACAAAGTAGGTCCTCGGAATTTAGAAGCAGGGGCCAAGCAGATTACGTCCAGGTTTGGCCTGCCACCGCCATAGGTATCGTTTGGAAACTTGGATGACATTGCTATCAAGAACTTATTTTTCGTTTCCCAACCACAATTAATGAATAGGGAGAATCTTTGGGCGGCTCGAACCTTAAAGTCGCAGCCTTCCGGTTACGAGATAGGATCCCAGCCTTTATCGACTGAGCTACCGTGGTTCATATATTAATTACTGAAAAATAAATTGATATTCTTTTTCTATCATTACAAAATTTCCGATGCCTTTTATCACAGTGGTATTAATTTCTTTTCTTAAGCACAATGCAATTTACGCTCTGAAAGTCACGATATACGGAAATTTATCTTTGCTAAGATAAAAATCAGTCCAACGTACATCTAATAAACCTCATTCATACCAACAAAAACAACAAAAAAAATAATTTACTCTCCATTCTCCCTTTTTGACATTTCCCTGCACACTTTCCCCCGTCTCCACCGAGAATAAAAAAGATATCCCAGAATTGATTATACCTGAAAACTCAGTTGGCAACAAACACGTAGAAATATTCGACTTAAAGGAAAACCAAGAATATTTTCTTGGTTTGGCTATATATTGCTTTAATTTTCGGGTGTTAAGATTTTTCCTCGAAGATACACTCTACGTTCTATAATAACACTTCCAATGCCGTCGTTATCTTCGTAAGTGTTTGACAACGAGCCAATTGGGAAAAAAAGAGGCTAAGGTTCTAGAGGAAAGAGGATCTAAATTGTTATCGTTATTTACACAGCCGTGAAGAGAAAAACTGATCTGTTTGTGTCCAAACAAATATATTTATCATAGTCGTTCTTAGTATCAAAAACATTTTGTATTTTGTAGTATATACGTGTATATCAAAAGTGGACCGAAGGTCGTACAAACTAGATACCTGTCCGAAGTGGCATTTTGACCAAATTTATTACGTACATTTTTTTATGAAAAAAAAAACTGTATACAAATATTTTACAAAGTGTAGTTCTTTACAGATTGGAAGCCTAGAACATAGCAATTTTATATAATTTTTATCAGCACTGAACGGACAGGCTACGTAAATTTACGTTTTTTATGGAATTTTCATTACTGTTCTTTCATTTAATTTTTTTTGTAATTATTAGTTATAGGTTTAATAATGTCTAATAAAGTCGACACGCTTTAAAGATATTCATATATGTTTTATTCTTTCAAAAAGTGCCCAGAAATCAAACAAATGGATAAACAATCATTCCGTTAAATATTAATTTAATTGAAATATCAACCAGTGCAAGTATTTTGTTTTGAAATACAGGGTGGTCCAAAACTATTGACGGAAGCAATTCAAATTATAGTATATTATACTTGAAATAGATTTATTGTTGGAAACAATCTAAAAGTGATATACATTCCAAAATGAATCTAAATCTTTTCTGGAAAACCTTAATCACCCAGATCGAAGGCTATGTGGAAAGAGCTTAAAGAGAAATAAGGTTCTGTACAGATTCTGTACAGATTGAAAGCTTAGAACATAATTATTTCACATAATTTTTATCAACACTGAAAGGACAGGCTAAGTAAATTTACTTTTTTTTTATAGAGTTTTCATTCTTGTTCGTTAATTTCAGTTTTGTTTGTAATTATTAGTTATTGGTTAAATAATGTCTAATAAGCAACAGGTTTTAAAGATATTCATGAAGTATGTTTAATTCTTACAAAAATTGCCCAGAAACCAAAAATCAGGATAAAGAGTCATTCCGTTAAGTATTAATTTAATTGAAATATGAGCCAGTGCAAGTTTTTTTATTTTTATTTATTTATTTATTTATTTATTTTTGCAATACAGGGTGGTCCAAAAATATTGAAGGCAGCATTTCGAATTGTAGTGTATTATACTTGAAATAGATGCATTGTTGGAAGCAATCTAAAAGGGATATACATTCCAAAATGAGTCTAAATCTTTTCTGGAAAACCTTAATTATTCAGACCGAAGGCTGAAAAGAGGCTAGTGAGAAATAAGTTTCTGTACGGATTCTGTACAGATTGGAAGCTTAGAGCATAATTATTTCCTATAATTTCATCAACACTGAAAGGACGGGCTACGTAAATTTACTTTTTTTATATAGAATTTTCATTATTGTTCGTTTATTTCAAATTTGTTTGTAATTATTAGTTATTGGTATTATACTTGAAATACTTGAAATTGAGGGAAGCAATTCGAATTGTAGTGTATTATACTTGAAATAGATTTATTGTTGGAAGCAATCTAAAAGTAATTACATTCTAAAATGAATCTATATCTTTTCTGGAAAACCTTAATCACCCAGACCGAAGGCTGTGTGGAAATCGGCTAGTGAGAAATAAGGGTGTATAATTCCCAAGTTATTTCAAATATAATTAACGAATATACCTTAGACACCTAAGTTACCCGTTCAGTTTACAATATTACGTAACAGCTCTTGGAACAGGAAATAATCCAAACCTCTGATTTTTATTCTTTCTTCTAGATCCTGAAAACTGATTTGAACCAATCAAATAGTTTGTCTTTAGTGATGACATAAACTAAATGACTTCACAAAGAATTCCTTAAGCTCTCAAGGAAAAGAAGATAAAACAAGGGAATTTAAGTTGGAATTTATCAGTACCGTCTACATTGTCCTGTTTATATAATTTTTGGCATCGTTCCTTTGAAAATAAGCCTGGGGCTTTTATTTGTCCATCTAAAAGCTATCTGTATTTCTCTCCGCTTTTTTAAAGTTCTTCGTATTTGCCAATGAAAATTTAGAATCTTTGTTGTAGGCACTTTATACAAAAGGCTCTTTATCTTGAGTTTTTTCCGACCTGAAATGAGATATTTTAAACTTCGAGTGTACGGTTGATTTTCTCCATTCACAATGTGCACTGTTTAAGAGATATAGTACCTTTCGAGCTGAAAAGTCTTATATTATATCTACCTATTTTTAATTCGTTATAAAACCAAATATTCTGTTTTTGTTTAAAATGCAATGTTTACTAAATCATTAATTAGAATCTAACTTTATATTATAAGATTATTTATTTTGTTGCAGGAATCAATACATTTAAAAACATGTATAAAATTGTACAACAACTTAAAAAATAGGGATAAACTTACCAACAATTTAACTTTTGACAACTATAAGTTAGAAACAGAAGCTAATTATTTATTTTATAAGCCAAAATGATATTTATACGAGCAATACATTTTGTTTTAAAGCATGATAAACATTAAATTTTTAATTTTTAATTTCTTGAGAATTTTTAATTTTTTTTTAATTTTAAAATATTTGATATCTTTAAAATCTTGGTATGAACAATAAAACAAGTATTTTACTTCAATTTGCTACAAAAATTTAGAAAATATTAGACATATGTTAAAATTTGTCCTTCTGATAAATAGATTTCATTCTTTTCATTTGGTGTACATTGTGTTACTATAAAGCGTATACTACTAAATTGACAAAAACTAATAACATTTTAAAGTTAGAATGTTATTAAAAATATTCTAACAACGCTTATTCTAAATGGAGCAGAACTGTTTATTTTATAATGATTCGAAAACAATGGTGTTAACAATGGTGGTTCTTAAAAAGTTTTAATTTTTTAAATTTTTAAATGTCAGATATCTTTAAAATCTTTGTATAAACAATAAAACAAATATTTTACTTCAATTTGCTACACAAATTTAGAAAATACTAGACATATTTTTAAATTTATTCTTCTGGTAAATAAATTTCATTCTTTTCATTTGGTGTACATTGTGTCACTATAAAGCGTATACTATTAAACTGACAAAAACTAATAATATTTTAAAGTTAGATTGTTATTAAAAAATTGGTAAAAAAGTTCATTCTAAACGGATCAGAATAAAAATTTAGAATATACTAGACATATTTTAAAATTTGTCCTTCTGGTAAATAAATTTCATTCTTTTCATTTGGTGTACATTGTGTTACTATAAAGCGTATACTACTAAATTGACAAAAACTAATAATATTTTAAAGTTAGAATGTTTTTAAAAATTTGCTAAAAATGTTCATTCTAGACGGAGCAGAACTGTTTTTATATAATGATTCGAAAACAATGGTATTAACAATGGTGGTTCTTAAGAATTTTTAATTTTTAAAACTTTAAAATATCAGATATCTTTAAAATCTTTCTACAAACAATAAAACCAATATTTTACTTCAATTTGCTGCAAAAATTTAGAATATACTAGACATATTTTAAAATTTGTCTTTCTGGTAAATAAATTTATTTTTTTTCACGTGGTGTACATTGTGTTACTATAAAGCGAGTACTACTGAACTGACAAAAACTAATAATATTTTAAAGTTAGAATGTTATTAAAAATTTGCTAAAAAAATTCATTCTAAATGGATCAGAACAAAAATTTAGAATATACTAGACATATTCTAAAATTTGTCCTTTTGGTAAGTAAATTTCATTCCTTTCATTTGGTGCACATTGTGTTACTATAAAGTGTATACCACTAAATTGACAAAAAATAATAATATTTTAAAGTTAGGATGTTAATAAAATTTTGCCAAAAATGTTCATTCTGAACGGAGCAGAACTGTTTATTTTATAATGATTCGGAAACAATGGTGTTAACAATGGTGGTTCTTAAGAATTTTTATTAATTTTTTAATTTTTCAAATATCAGATATATTTAAATTCTTTGTATAAACAATAAAACAAATATTTTACTTGAATTTGCTACAAAAATTTAGAAAATATTAGACATATTTTAAAATTTGTCCTTCTGATAAATAGATTTCATTCTTTTCATGTGGTGTACATTGTGTTACTCTGTAGCGTATACTACTGAACTGACAAAAACTAATAATATTTTAAAGTTAGAATGTTATTAAAATTTTGCAAAAAATGTTCATTCTGAACGGAGCAGAACTGTTTATTTTACAATGATTCGAAAACAATGGTGTTAACAATGGTGGTTCTTAAGAATTTTTAATTTTTTAATTTTTAAAATATCAGATATCTTTAAATTCTTTGTATAAACAAAACAAATATTTTACTTGAATTTGCTACAAAAATTTAGAATATACTAGATATATTCTAAAATTTGTCCTTCTGGTAAATAATTCTCATTCTTTTCATTTGGTGTGCATTGTGTTATTATAAAAAGCATACTACTAAACATACAAAAATTAATAATATTTTAAAGTTAGAATGTTATTAAAAATTTGCTAAAAATGTTCATTCTAAACAGATCAGAACAAAAATGTAGAATATACTAGACATATTTTAAAATTTGTCCTTCTGGTAAGTAAATTTCATTCCTTTCATTTGGTGTACATTGTATTACTATAAAGTGTATACTATAAACTGACAAAAACTAATAATATTTTAAAGTTAGAATGTTATTTAAAAATTTGCTAAAAAAGTTCATTCTAAACGGAACAGAACAAAAATTTAGAATATACTAGACATATTTTAAAATTTGTCCTTCTGGTAAGTAAATATCATTCATTTTATTTGGTGTACATTGTGTTACCATAAAGTGTATACTACTAAATTGACAAAAAGTAATAATATTTTAAAGTTAGAATGTTATTAAAATTTTGCTAAAAATGTTCATTCTGAACGGAGCAGAACTGTTTATTTTATAATGATTCGAAAACAATGGTGTTAACAATGGTGGTTCTTAAGAATTTTTAATTTTTTAATTTTTAAAATATCAGATATCTTTAAAATTTTTGTATAAACAAAAAAAAAAATATATATTATTTTTCAATTTGCTACAAAAATTTAGAAAATGTTAGACATATTTTAAAATTTGTCCCTCTGGTAAAAAATTTCATTCTTTTTATTTGGTGTACATTGTGTTACTATAAAGCGTATACTACTGAACTGACAAAAACTAATAATATTTTAAAGTTAGAATGTTTTTAAAAATTTGCTAAAAATGTTCATTCTAGACGGCGCAGAACTGTTTTTATATAATGATTCGAAAACAATGGTATTAACAATGGTGGTTCTTAAGAATTTTTAATTTTTAAAACTTTAAAATATCAGATATCTTTAAAATCTTTCTACAAACAATAAAACAAATATTTTACTTCAATTTGCTGCAAAAATTTAGAATATACTAGACATATTTTAAAATTTGTCTTTCTGGTAAATAAATTTAATTTATTTCTCTAGATCATAGTTTCCTAAACTTTTTTTTTTTTTGCTGTAGGAACCGCATAATATCTACGAAAATTTTATGGGATCACTTAAGCATTGCACAAATAACCACGCGCGTGAGTAAAATTGCCAATTTCTTCATTTGTACTGTAATATACTATTGCAGTTTTAGGTCTTTAATTTTTAATTTTAAGACATAGAACAATGTGAACATTTTAACCAAGTAACAAATTTAAAAGTACAATACAATAATACAAAATTAATTAATTAGGTAAATTCGAATATTAACTATTATCTGTCTATTAAGTGACTTTAAAGGTTACTACTGAGAAAACCTACTTCTACTACTTACTTCTAACAAGGCATAATCGATGATTAAGTATAAATGGGATGGGTGTGCCTGCTTTAATAGCGTTTTTTAAACTTCAGTTGTGCTCCAGTTTAAGTTTTGTAATCAGTTTTAATTACCTTCCTGACTAGCTAGAGATCTGTCATTTTTCACACAGGTACATTTCTGATGACAATACAGTATTCAATCATAGAAAAACTAGGCTAATGAAAAAAAACCTAATTTTTCTATGATTGAATATTGTGTTATCAGTTTGGTGAATACAAAAAGCTGTTCAGTACTTGGAATTCCAATTGCAGATATTTTAAACTAGTATTGCCATCTATTTGCAAACAGCATAACTAATATTTAAGCTCAAATTTAAATGGGATTTGGACAACAATAAAACGATGACTCCTGTTTCAGAAAAAATAGGTATATTTTTTCTGAACTTCTCTAGAAATCTTTGATATTTTCTGATAAATCTTCAGTTAAAGAAATAATCTAGTATTTCTTGATCATGTTGATTTTATTTCTACTTGAATTAAAAGAAATTTGGTCTTCTCTAGTGAAAATGCACCAAGAACGACCTATATTACATTTGTTCCTTAAACAATATCACATAACATACTTTCCCTTTTAAATATTAATCTAAAGTTTATTTTTTTATTATGTTATCAATTTTTTGCAAAATAGCCGACAACGCAAGCTATAGCACATCTTCTAGGTTTTTAGATTTGATCGACACTTTGATTTTATGGTGATTAAACAAGAAATTGTCGTCTCACCAATGGTAATAGATATAAGTAAAAGAAAATGTATGGAAATTTCAGAAATTATTGGAAATTCTTTTGCGACTCCAAGCCAAAAATGAACGAAAGGCTATTAAATTCAATTTTCCGATTGAATGAAGTGAAAGCCGAATCATTTGATAACTCGGCAATTTCTCTTTGTAAATTTAATGACAAGTGAGAAATATTTCCTTGGTGAATTCCGAATAAGTTAAAGAAATATCGAAATGGCTAAAGTTTTTGTTGACCTTTGTTGCAATCCCAATTGAGGTCCCAATTGATCTACTGTTTAGGAAATTCTGCTGTAGATTATATTTCTTAAGTTCATGATGAAACTTAAAGTTAGTGTTCCGTCCAGCAGCCATGATGCGACAGCAATTGCTTAATAGTTTTGTAAACTGTGTTTATTTTGTAACCGTTGAGCGTAGCGCCATCTGTAAAAAAAATACAATAGTGTTCGCTGAGAGCGAGGGGATTAAATCGGCCATATATTCTGTTTTTTCTTGGTTTTCTTTAAAGTGGATGGTTTGGACGACGTTGGGAGTGAGAATATTCAAAGTCATTGTAAGTAAATGCTTTATTCCTTTTAATCATAAATCTTATTGGGTTGTCATTTTCCCAACGCTGATCCAATCCATATTCATTTAATTCTATTTCATTGTGTTTAAGTATTTTGTATCCCCCTCGTTTACGCATTATTCTTATTTATTATACATTACACTAATTCTTAACATCTCACAGGTGCTACCATATTGCAGTTGAGATATGTCACAAGGTACTTTCGCGTCATAATGACGTCAGAAGTCGCCAGACATGTGAATTTGGTACCATAAATTCTCCTCTCTTGCGTCATCTGACGTCACTTTGACGAGTTTTAACACACTTATAATGCAGTATGCCAGCAACCTTAGTTTTAATAAGTACGTTATTCATTTTACGGTAATGAAATGCTTTATTTTCAAAATAGCTTATATTGTTCCTGTAATATAATGTAAAAATAATATGAATTTTGAAATAAGTATAACATTCATATGCGAACCTTTATTACTTGGACCGATGCCTGCGGGCTATGCGGTTAGCATATTAATAAAAATAAAGGTAGTAGTAATAAATGTTACACGATCGTGATGTAGTATTTCTGAACAATTTCATAATCTTCCCTACTTTTCATCTACTCGTTGCGTATAACAGCTTGCATTGCATCAGAGATTTCCTTCTTCTGCTCTGGCAACGTTTAAATAATCGTTGACTTTATGTGACAGCTTTTTACTCGTACAGAAACACACTCTCGACCTGATAAATAAACTTATTTTTAAAACATAACGGGAGAGCAAAGCGCAAGATAAACCCGGCAATCTCCATTATTTCACTCTTTTAAGTATTTTCCCCCCGATGCCCCTTCTCACCACGGTTACGGAAAGAAATAAAGAAAGAAAAAGAAAGGGAGCTGTAGATGTTAAGAGAGCATTTTTAGTTGATTTTGCAATGCCAGCTCGGGGTGTTGTATTTATAGCGGTCGAAGGCAGGACGCGCGATCATTAGCTGCGAATTTTTTTTTTTCTCCTTTCGAAAGTTTCTTTTACCTTTCGTTGAATTTCGTTGAATTTCGTTAAAGAAGATGAAACGTAAAGCATTAAACAAGCGTCAAATTATGTGGGAGAAAATAGAGGGCAAGCACCGAATAAAAGCTATATTGTTTGAAGAGGCAGATTTTGTGGTGTATCCCTTAGAGACTGGCTGAACGAGTCCGTGGAGAAGAAAGAACTGAGGTGTTATTTTTCTTCATTATGGTTAAATTGTTAATATTTTGAAGGGAAATTGCGGGAAGAATAAATAAGCGTCAAATTTTCTATATTGTATTACATATTTGAAGAACATTTATTTTCATAGGATATTTATATTTTATCTTTTATTGAATTTAGCTTAAGAAAATATTAAGTGAGCGTCAAATTATGTGGGGGATAATAAAAGCCAAGCACCGAATAAGAGTATATTGTTTGAAGAAACATATTTTGTAGTATGTCTCTTAGAGAGTGGTCAGGGGAGGCTGCGGAGAAGAAAGAACTGTGTTCTTTTCTTCACTCTGATAAAATCATTAATATTTTAGATAAAATGACGGGAAGAATAAATTAGATTCAACTATTCTCTGTTAACTATTTTGACCTCTATATTTGAAGAGCATTCCTTTTCACAGATTATTTATATTTTATTTTTAGTTGAATTTTGCTTAAGAAAATAAAAATAAAACATTAAAGTAATCATTAAAATATCTGAAAGAATATAATGGCAAAGCACCGAATAAGACATATTGTTTAAACATGCAAATTTTGTGGTACTTCTCTAAAAGGTTGGGTAAGGGACGCAACGGGGGGGAGGGATTTAAACACACCCTTAAGCTCAGACAAAATGGCAAAAATAAAAATTTTAGGAGAAATTATGCAGGCTATTATTTTTTAGAATTATGACCCCCCCCCCATTGAAAAGTTTTGCGTACGCTACTGGCTAAGAGAATCTGTGGAGAAGAGAGAAGTGTAGTGTACTTTTTTCATTCGGTGATGACATTGTTAATCTTATTTCAGGGAGAATGGTGAGAACAATAAATTAGATTCAACCATACTCTGTTAACTATTTTGACCTCCATATTTGAAGAGCACTCATTTTCACAGATGATTTATATTTTATTTTTCATTGAAATTTGAATAAGAAAATAAAAATAAAACATTAAGTAAGCATTAAATATCTGGGGGAATATAATGTCAAAGCACCGAATAAGAGCTGTATTGTTTAAACATGCAGATTTTGTGGTATTTCTGTTAAAGATTGGCTAAGGGAATCCGTGGAGAAGAAAGAACTGTGGTGTACTTTTTTCATTCGGTTATTAAATTGTTAATCTTATTTCAAGGAGAATGGTGAGAACAATAAATTAGATTCAACCATACTCTGTTAACTACTTTGACCTCCATATTTGAAGAGCATTCATTCTCACAGATTATTTATATTTTATTTTTAGTTGAATTTTTGCTTAAAAAATAAAAATAAAACATTAAGTAAGCATCAAAATATCTAGGGAATATAATAGGAAAACTCCGAATAAGAGCTGTATTGTTTAAACATGCGGATTTTGTGGTATTTCTCTTAAAGATTGGCTAAGGAAGTTTGTGGATAAGAGAAAACTGTGGTGTACTTTTTTCATTCGGTGATGACATTGTTAATCTTATTTTAGGGGGAATGGCTTGAACAATAAATTAGATTCACATATTCTCTGTTAACTATTTTGTCCTCCATATTTAAAGAGCATTCATTTTCACAGATTATTTATATTTTATTTTTCCTTGAAATTTGCCTAAGAAAATAAAAACTGAACATTAACACTAAATTGTCCAAGCAAATTATTTTGACTGCCTTTAAATTTCAACTAGAAAAACAATTATGTATATAAGGACATAATTTCTTAGAATTTTGTGACTTTTGGTACAACATATGAATGCCTTTATTAATATGTTGTAAAAAAAGTCTCAAAATTTTAAGAATTGTGTCGTTATATACAAAATTGCTTTTCTAATTGAAATTAAAAAGCAGTCAAAATGACTTCTTTGGGCAATCTAGTGTTAAGTAAGCATCAAAATATCTGTGGGAAAATAATGGAAAAGTCCTGAATAAGAGCTGTATTGTTTAAACATGCAGATTTTGTGGTATTTCTCTTAAAGATTGGCTAAGGGAATCCGTGGAGAAGAAAGAACTGTGGTGTACTTTTTTCATTCGGTTATTAAATTGTTAATCTTATTTCAAGGAGAATGGTGAGAACAAGAAATTAGATTCAACCATACTCTGTTAACTACTTTGACCTCCATATTTGAAGAGCATTCATTTTTACAGATTATTTATATTTTATTTTTCGTTGAATTTTTATTAAGAAAATAAAAATAAAACATTAAGTAATCATCAAAATACCTGGGGAATATAATGGTAAGCATCGAATAAGAGCTGTATTGTTTAAACGTGCAGATTTTGTGGTATTTCTTTTAAAGAAAGATTGGCTAAGGGAGTCCATGGAGAAGAGAGAACTGTAGTGTACTTTTTTCATTCGGTGATTAAATTGTTAATCTTATTTTAGGTGGAATGGCGTGAACAATAAATTAGATTCACATATTCTCTATTAACTACTTTGACCTCCATATTTGAAGAGCATTCATTTTTACAGATTATTTATATTTTATTTTTCGTTGAATTTTTATTAAGAAAATAAAAATAAAATATCAAGTAAGCATCAAAATATCTAGAGTAATATAATGAGAAAACATCGAATAAGAGCTGTATTGTTTAAACATGCAGATTTTGTGGTATTTCTCTTAAAGAAAGATTGGCTAAGGGAGTCCGTAAAGGAGAAAGAACTGTGGTGTACTTTTTTCATTCGATGATTAAATTGTTAATCTTATTTTACGGGGAATGGCGTTAACAATAAATTAGATTCACACATTTTCTGTTAACTATTTTGTACTCCATATTTGAAGAGCATTCATTTTTACAGATTATTTATATTTTATTTTTCGTTGAATTTTTATTAAGAAAATAAAAATAAAACATTAAGTAATCATCAAAATACCTGGGGAATATAATTGGAAAGTACCGAATAAGAGCTGTAGCTGTATTGTTTAAACATGCATATTTTGTGGTATTTCTCTTAAAGATTGGCTAAGAGAATCCGTGGAGAAGAAAGAAGTGTGGTGTACTTTTTTCATTCGATGATTAAATTGTTAATCTTATTTTACGGGGAATGGCGTTAACAATAAATTAGATTCACACATTTTCTGTTAACTATTTTGTACTCCATATTTGAAGGTCTTTCATTTTCACTGATTATTTATATTTTATTTTTCATTGAAACTTTCTTAAGAAAATAAAAACTGAACATTAACACTAAATTGGCCAAGCAAATTATTTTGACTGCCTTTAAATTTCAACTAGAAAAACAATTATGTATATAAGGACATAATTTCTTAGAATTTTGTGACTTTTGGTACAACATATGAATGCCTTTATTAATATGTTGTAAAAAAAGTCTCAAAATTTTAAGAATTGTGTCGTTATATACAAAATTGCTTTTCTAATTGAAATTAAAAAGCAGTCAAAATGACTTCTTTGGGCAATCTAGTGTTAAGTAAGCATCAAAATATCTGTGGGAAAATAATGGAAAAGTCCTGAATAAGAGCTGTATTGTTTAAACATGCGGATTTTGTGGTATTTCTCTTAAAGATTGGCTAAGGAAGTTTGTGGAGAAGAAACAACTGTGGTGTACTTTTTTCATCCGGTTATTAAATTGTTAATCTTATTTTAGGGGGAATGGCGTGAACAATAAAGTAGATTCACATATTCTGTGTTAACTATTTTGTCCTCCCTATTTGAAGAGCATTCATTTTCACAGGTTATTTATATTTTATTTTTAGTTGAATTTTGTGTAAGAAAAAAAATAAAACATTAAGTAAGCATCAAAATATCTGGGGGAATATAATGTGAAAGCATCGAATATGAGCTATATTGTTTAAACATGCAGATTTTGTGGTACTTCTCTTAAAGATTGGCTAAGGAAGTCCGTGAAGAAGAAAGGACTGTGGAGTACTGTTTTCATTTGGTGATTAAATTGTTAATCTTATTTTAGGAGGAATGGCGTGAACAATAAAGTAGATTAATATATTCTCTGTTAACTATTTGAACTCCATATTTGAAGAACATTCATTTTCCCAGATTATTTATATGTTATTTTTAGTTGAATTTTTCTTAAGAAAATAAAAATAAAACATAAAGTAATCATCAAAATATCTGGAGTAATATAATGGGAAAGCACTGAATAAGAGCTCTATTTTTTAGACGTACAGATTTTCTGGTATTTCTTTTAAAGAAAGATTGGCTAAGCGATTCCGTGGAGAAGAGAGAACTGGTGTACTTTTTTCATTCGGTGATCACATTGTTAATCTTATTTTAGGGGGAATGGCGTGAACAATAAATTAGATTCACATATTCTTTGTTAACTATTTTGACCTCCCTATTTGAAGAGTATTCGTTTTCACAGATTATTTATATTTTATTTTTCGTTGAATTTTGCGTAAGAAAATAAAAATAAAATAAAGTAAGCATCAAAATATTTGTGGGAATATAATAGTAAACACCGAATAAGAGCTGTATTGTTTAAACATGAAGATTTTGTGGCACTTCTGTTAAAGATTGGCTAAGGGAGTCAGTGGAGAAGAAAGAACTGTAGTGTACTTTTTTCATTCGGTGATTAAATTTTAATCGTATTTTAGGTGGAATAGCGTGAACAATAAAATATATTCACATATTCTCTATTAACTATTTTGTCTTCCATATTTGAATTACATTTATTTTCACATATTATTTATATCCCACCTTTCGTTGAGTTTTTCTTAAGAAATGAAAACTGAAACGTTAAGTAAGCCTCAAATTATGTAGAGGAAAATATAGGGGAAGCGTCGAATAAGGGTTTATTGTTTGAAGAGGCAGGTTATGAGGTTACTGTCTCTGACAGACTGGCTGAGCGAGTCTGCGTAGACGAAAGAATGGAGTATTATTTTCTTCACTCCTCTAAGCTGTAACAATTTTTAGCTTACATATCAATTGCCACTGCATCCACTAATACAGATAGTTCTACTGTTTTAAAAACATACATATATTATATAAGGTAATCTTTTTTTTTAAAAATATTACAGCTTGTCATTATTAGTGATGAGTTTTAAAGATGGCAGGATGCTATTTGTATTGTTAATAAAAAAGAATACATTTGCGACACCAGATTTATTTGCTATCGCATATAAATACAGGACTGTAAAAGGAGGTTTTATAACACATATACCTGTGTGTCAGGATTTCAGTCGATGTACCGGCTGAAGCAGTAATTCATGTGATGGCTCGATAAATCATAAAATATATTGATCCAAAGGATACAATTATAAATAATAGCAGATATTCGATTCAGTTAACGATATTGTTTATAATATTGCCATCTACTTTCTCTAAAAAGGAAAGGTTGTTTGGAGAAAACATAAAAATTCTGTAGTCTTTTATATAAATATCACTGAAAAGGAAATCTAGGCATTAATGGGTTAAATTTGTTCGGTTTGGCTTGGATCGCTACGGTCTACTGATTTACGACACGAGGGCTAAGGTGACCGGGACTTATTCCTTAAAGCCGTTTCCTAATGGCTATGAACATCCATGCCAGCAATTTCTTTCGTTGTTTCACAGTATTATGCTCTCTATAACTAGGGAAAATATTTTAAGTTTTAAAAAAGTTTACCATATTTATGACAAAGCTATTAATTGCTGAATATCAAGTTGTTAACAACTATTTTGAAATTTTAAATCGAAGATGTACGGCAAAAGATAAATATTAAGGAAACAAAATGATTTATTCTATTGCTATTTCTCCCTTTAATGTATTGCTAAAACTTAATTTGGTTAGACTTTTTCGGAATTTTTTAAAAAATATTTTGTCTAATTATATTATCTTGAAGTCCCTTGTTCCCTTAATTGCGTTTGTTCCGTTGGCTTCTCCACGTTTTGTTATTAAATATTATTAAGATCTGCAACTTTTCCGGTCTTTTCTGAGACATGACCGCGATTCTCTCGAGGGATAGCTATCGACTGCGTTTAAAGCTCTAAGAGGATTAGAGCGTTTCCTCTGTGAAGTGAAGACACGTTGCATTTAAGCACCGATTTCCTGCATTTTATTCGTTAACCGAGTCTGTCATTCTCTTCCCTTGTCACGCGTCCACTCCGTGCTTTACATCAGGGGAAGATAAACGATTTGGCCTCACTTATTTGGCTTCATTCCTTCCTTAACGCGCGATATCAAGAGATTCACTCGACTCTTTCTCTCGCCGAAACGCAAGCACACGACTGCGCTTTTTGTGAAGGAAAAGAAACCACGTAAGGCAAACATACTGTGGATTTCATAATAAATTGTGAGTTTCAATGGCAGTTTTTATTTGCTGGCATTCAATAATTCGTTATTTACTTCGGTACCTTGTTTCATAAGTACCGTATGAAAAAATTGTTATTGAATCCTAATCTATTATAACTACTCATTCGTGAGACACACAAACGTACAGTTAGTCCGTGGATACCGTGGATTTCTCAACAAATTGTGAGTCTCAATGGCAGTTGTAATTTGCTAGCATTCAATAATTCATCATTTACTTCGGAACCTTGTTTCATAACTACCGTATGAAAAAATTGTTTCTGAATCCTAATCTATTACAGCTGCTCACTCGAGAGACACGCATACATTCAGTTAGTCCCGTGGATTTCTCAATAGATTGTGAATCTCAATAGCAACTTTAATTTTCTGGCATTTAATAATTCATTATTTACTTCGGTACCTCCTTTCATAACGACCGTATGAGAAAAGTTGTTACTGAATCCTAATCTATTATAGCTACTCACTCTTGAAACACACATACATACAATTAGTCCCGTGGATACCGTGGATTATTCAACAAATTGTGAGTCTCAATGGCAGTTTTAATTTGCTGGAATTCAATAATTCGTTATTTACTTCGGTACCTTGTTTCATAACTTCCGTATGAAAAAAATTGTTGCTGAATCCTAATCTATTATAGCTACTCACTCGTGAGACATACATACATGCAGTTAGTCCCGTGGATGCCGTGGATTTATTAACCAATTGTGAGTCTCAATTGCAGTTTTAATTTGTTGGTATTCAATTGTTCGTTATTTACTTCGGTACCTTGTTTCATAAGGATGGTATGAATAAATTGTTACTGAATCCTTATCTATTATATCTGCTCACTCGGGAAACACATAAACATACAGTTAGTCCCGTGGATACTGTGGATTTGTCAATAGATTGTGAGTCTCAATGTTAGTTTTAATTTGCTGGCATTCAATAATTCGTTATTTACTTCGGTACCTTGTTTCATAACTACCGTATGAAAAAATTGTTACTGAATCCTAATCTATTATAGCTACTTACTCGTGAGACATGCATACATACAGTTAGTTCCGTGGATTTATCTCAATAAATTGTGAGTCTCAATAACAGTTTTAATTTGCTGGCATTCAATAATTCGTTATTTACTTCGGTACCTTGTTTCATAATGACTGTATGAAAAAATTGCTACTGAATCCTAATCTATTATAGCTACTTACTCGTGAGACACGCATATATACAGTTAGTCCCTTGGATTTCTCTTGCCGAACGATGGCCGATTGGTTAGGGTGCTAGCCTTCGGTACCGGAGTTTAAATGAGTATTTTAACACTAGAGACTAGGTCGGAATTAATCTTTAACTGCTGTCATAGATAACTGCTGTCATCTTTTTCATTGATTTCATTATCAACCATTTACGCCACTGTATGTCATAATTGGTCTGCTCCTTTCACTGTAAGATTATGGTCACCAAATTACCAGCTAGTTTAAAATTCACTGAAATAAACAACTAAGGATAGTTTTATCACAAAATACGTCCAATGTAATTAAAGATTAAAATTATAAGTCAATCGATGTGTCTTGAAAAAATGACACTTGTTTATTTCCAGCTTCTGAAGATCGATAAGAAAAAATGTTGTTTGCTTAAGTGGAAACATTTTAACGTATTACTTTCGGAGAAGCATTTTTTTTCCATACTGGTTTTTCTCTGTCTTGGTTAAATAGCTTTTCTTGATAAAAAAAATATTTCATTAACTATTAAATAATTAGTTTTGTTCGTTTAAATTTGTTAAGTGTATCATCAGCAAAAACTGAATTTTTTTTAGACAAAGCTTAACCTCTAAGCAAACTGATTCGAGAGATTTATAGGTAAGTAGATAGAATTCTAATTACGATTGGTTCACACAACAAGAACGCTATTTTGTTTCGTTTTTGGCACCAGATTCCAATTTATTAGACCATTATCTACTGCTATAAACGGTTTTAAAACGACAACAAACATTTATACCAATGGTTATATTCGAGCCTACATATTCTGATTTATAACTCCAGTGCCTTATCTTATGGTCGTTATCTAAGATTCAATTATGATACTTCAAGTTAATAAATCTTAAAGCGTTGTCTACCAGGGTATGTAAATGCCTTTTAACCCTCTCTACAGGGAATTTTTAAACCTCAGTCTTTGAACGCGCTTTGGTTCAGGAAAAATTCCGTAATTTATTTCTAAATTATAAACGATTCCTCTCTTAATTATAAATCATAATACGTGCTTTCATAGTAAATAAAAACACTGAAAAATTACTACCAAATATGTATATAATTTTATATAAATATTTAGATTTACACCTCTTAATTTGAAAATTTTCGCCATCTGTCTGAAATGATTGATATGAAAATTCATTCCTCCAGGACTACCATTTGATTCGTAATTTAACATGCAACGTTTCAACCCTTTAAAGTTCAAACTTAAAAATTCTTTGACTTCATTTAATTGAACTAGTTTTCAATGTTATAAATGGAGCTTATAAATGCGAAATTAGTGAAAAAAAATTTACATTCCTTCAGGGGTTGTAGATGTGAGAAGTGTTTTAACTATAAAACCCTCTCCTTCTACTGCGTGAAAATAATATTTCCCTAAAATTTAAATTATATTGGAAGAATAATGAATAATTATCAATAATATGATGCAATAAATAAATATATAAACAATTCATAAGTGTAGTTTTTTGTAAGTACTTTAGGATAATAAAAATCGAAAATAGAATTCCTGATTGTTTCAAACAAAGCAAGTTTAAAAGTGTGCATTTGAAAAATAAATTGTATACTGCTACCATTTATTGATAGTTTAAAGTGTCAAAACCGTAAAAAATCCAAAAAAGTCATTCATTTGTTTTTAAAAAGAAGAGAAAAAACAATTTTAACAGCTGGTTTCGCTGCAAAACGCTGTCCTTTAACACGTTCGTTGCCACCGACGCACTGGCGCGTCAGAGCGGCACCTCCTGGTATGCCGACGACGCACTAACGCGGCGACGGACTTTGATAAGTTATATGCTCTGTGCTTAGTGTGGCTTTGGAAATTAAACGGCAAGGTTGTTTCGGCACGTTAGTGAAGCATTATTTTTTAATTTTTTGTGGTTGGTTTTCAAAATTTTTGTTTGCCTTATTTTTTTTTTTACTATATCGTTTATGTGTTATATATACTTTGCTACATTAATTTAATATTTAGAGTTGATAGTAATTTTGTATTATTATGTTTAATTATTATTTTGTTTCAACATCTAGAAATAGAAGTAATAATTCAACAATGCCAATATCTGTATATTGTGCTTATTATTTGTAAATGTTTTCAGTATTGTTTCATAAATGGAATAAATGAATATATATGAACGTATATATGAACGGTATTCCGTTTTATTCCTTTTAAACTAATATTTTATGCGATATACCAGTAATTTCTGAGAATATTCATCAGACGCGCTGGAGCGTCAGTGGCACTCACGAAGAGAGGTTGAGTCTGTGTGCCACTGACGCTCCAGAGCGTCGAAATTAAAACGCTCTCCTAAACAGGAAATAATATGTTTCTCGTTTTTCTGATTTTCGTAGTAAAATATAACGAACATTTAAACCATTAAAACCCTGTTTTGTAATGCGGCTTCTGAGGATGGTAATATCATTTTTAGTGGCAGCGAATGTGTTAAAGTGTTAAAATTGAATAGGTGGTAATAACCAAAATAACTTAGATCCATGGAGGCTCTGTCGCTAAAGGCATCGAGTTTATAACCAGAGGATTTGAGGATTAGATCACCATGTTCGCTCTGACTGTCAAAGTCTGAGAAGGAGAATGGGAATGATTCGTCCTTGTAATCCCACTAAACACCCAAATTTGCATCCTGTGGAATACTGACTATGACATAATAAAGTCCTAATATAAAGGACAAAGTGTAAGAGTCTTGATAACTGTACTCCTACGCTTTTATAAATAATAGTGACGTTTAGCGTAAATCCGTACATGTATAGGCTTCGACAATCAGCGGGTAAATAGCGGATGGGCACGTAAAATAGATTCAAGGTCGCAATGTCTTCTAATGTCCCTCAAACCATATTTCTAAGGTGTAAAAGGCCAAACATTGGGGTTTTCTGCTTGGTGTCTGTTAATTAATTCACAAAGACTCCCTTTGAGCTTAAAGTCCTTTTTTCCCTCTACCCGCATTCCTAAAAAATACTAAATTAAATTAAAGTTATTTAAATAAATTGCTTATTTCAGTAAAAATTCTCTACACTGTTAGTAGAACTTAAGAAATGGTCATTTTAAATTGTAATAATGATCATCTGGGCAAAGACTAGCCATTTGTAGGAATAGCCAAAATACATAGTGAGACAATTGTTTCTTCTGGCTTCATCATAAGCTTTGACCATTCTGGTTCCCTCATATAAATATTACCAGATAAATTAAAATTGTCATCCGTGTTCTTCTTGTTCTTAGCTAAACTGAACCTGAACGTTTCATTTGGAATCGTATTCTCGTCTATTTAACTTTTTAAGTCTATCCTACCATATCCTGTACTTTTTCATTCTTACACACTTTCTCTTTCTGCATATTTTTTTGAGAATTTGTTCAAGAATTTTTTGGATCAGAGAACTTAAAAACAATACCATTTTCTCGAGTATCCCCGTAATGTCTCTGCATATCGCGAGTTCTCTGACACTTTGTTCTTTAATAATTGTGAAGAAATGGATTTGGATCTAAACACAGTACTAGAAAACAATATATAAAAAAGATTCAATAAACGTGTCTGCACATAAGATCAAACACAAATGAAGCATACTTTCATTTAGTAAGCTATTTTGCCCATTTGTGGCTGCAAGTTTGACCACTGTAAATCAAAAGGCAGCACTCGAAATCTTCTACAAAAGAAATTAATTAAAAAAATAATTAAAAATTAATTAAAACAGTATAATAAAAATAGTAATTAAAATATTAATCCCCTATATAATAATAGCCTAAGTTATCTTTCCGTATGTCCTTTAATTTATGAAGCGGTTGGACCTGGAATGGATAGAGGCATCCATATTGGATTCTTAATGAGCTAGGGTTAGAAAAATTGAAAAAGAATAAAGTTACCTTCTCTTAAACTATCGGCCCGATTCTAAAATATATTGGTATAAATATGCTTCATATCACAGCGAAAAATACTGTCGTCTTTAAAATGTTCGAAACCCACCCCTTGCCCCATTTCGAGCATTTAATGCCATTATATCAAGCTCCATTTAAAGAGCTGGTGATTAAATTTATCAATTTATCACATAATAATTACGTAAAAATAACATTTTTTCTAGATTTATGACGTCATTCATTTAAACATCTCATCATTTCATTTTTTAAATTATTTAAATATCGTCTGCATTATTTTCATACGTTTTATCACTGAACTTAGATATTACTTAAATAGTTTTCTTTTATATTTGGCTTAAATAATAGTTAAGTACATATGTGAATATTTTAAATTTAAATATCGATTATTTTTTGTTGAAAGACAATTCTCAGCTAAAAAACAGACCATTTTTTTACATCCCTAACAGGGTTCTTTACAATTCTGGAAAATTAAAAATTTTGCTGATTCAGTCATATGACGAGTTATATGCTAGTAATAATAATAATTAAAATATTATGATTAATTAAAATTTTAATTTTCTAAAATTTCCTATCTTCAAAGCACTTTCTCAAATTGAGTTCATTGATGGGTATACTCACTTTCATCATCTAATGCTTCAATCAAAAACAGGAATAAATATCCCAATGTTAAGGACATGCTGCTTTCCAACCTATGCTTAAGCATCGTTAGTCCAGTTAAAAGGTCACTGGAGTCCTCATGTTCATAGAAACTGAACTCTTCTTTAGTAAATGTAATGCTAAGAAAATGTTCTTTTTTTTACTTGGTGTATATTTTTTACGTTTTTTTTAACGTACTACTTGAAATGACAAAATTAAATAATTTTTCTTAAGTCAGAATACGTTCTAAATATTGTAAATATCTAATGTAAAAATACATTCTAAAAGAAACAAAACTTTTTATTTTACGAGGAATCGTAAAATGGCTGTTAATATGAAGATTTTAAGTCTGTGAAGGTGCTAGGTCCCCTTAATGTGGTAAAGCGTTCATACTATAATTCTAAACAAAATTCATTCATACAAAATTCTAAACCATAGAGAGAGTCAGACGATGATTGACTGGTAGAACGCTGCTTTTCGGTACTGGAGTTAGCAGTTTCTAATCCTGTGCCTGGCATGAGTGTTTGAAGCTGTTCAGAATCTGCTTTAAGCAGTAGGTTTCGGTATCATTAGCCCTCATGTAGCAAAACTGTAGACCATACCGCTCCAAATCAACCAATGAACCATTGTTGCAATGTTTATTCATTATCATCATAGTTGGGCCGACAGCCCGTTGTGGGCCTTTGCCTTCTTAAGAAGTTTTTCCCATCCTGCTCTGTTTTGTGCTTGGGACCTCCAGCATCTAATCTTTATGAGACCAAAGTCCGACTCCAGGCAGTCGATCCACCGTCGTTTTGATCTGCCCCTTGGTCGTTGTCCTAAAGGGACTGCATTAAAAACTTTTAAAGCAGCCCGATCTGCGTCCGTTCGCAATAGATGTCCAGCCCATCTCATTCTATTCAGCCTGATAAATTTGATGACGTCATCCTCTTTGTAAAGCTTGTACAGTTCAAAGTTAAATCTTCTCCGCTTCCCTGTCAAAAACACCGCCAAAAATGGTCCGAAACGCTCTCCTTTCAAAGAGTGCAAGCATTTTTCTTCTTTTGACGTAAGTGACCAAGTCTCAGAGGCATAAGTTAGCACTGGTTTTATGAGAGTTTTGTACAACAGGATTTTCGTTCTTCTTTTAATTAAATGGCTCCTCAATTGACTTCTCAGTCCACATAGACATCGGTTGGCTGTATCAATTCTCATCCTGATCTCGGGGCTGATGTCATTTTGGCACTCAACCACAGAACCCAAATAAGTAAATTTCTCAACTCGTTCAAATTTATGTCCCTCGACTTCAAAAGTAGAGCCAATATTATTCTTTCCACAATACATGTATTTTGTCTTTCCCTCATTTATCTTTAGCTTTACCTTTTCTGCAGCTTTTTAAAATGCAATGATGGATTCCCTCAGGGTGCTTGCAGATCTGGCAATAATATCAATGTCATCAGCATAAGCCAGGATCTGTACAGATTTGTTGAATATTGTTCCTCTTGTGTTAATGTCAGCATCCCTGATAACCTTTTCTAAAGTTATGGTAACTAGGAGGCATGCAAGAGCGTCTCCCTGTCGAACACTATTGCAGATCTCAAAAGGGATTAGATAGTTCTCCCTGTATACGAACCATGGAAGAGGTATCCACGAAGGTGAGCTTCAAAAGGTTAACTAACTTTTTCGGCACCTTGAAGTCCAACAAGGCTCTCTGAATTTCTAGTCTATCGATACTATCATAGGCTGCCCGAAAGTCTATAAATAAATGGTGTGTTTCAATTCCAAATTCTCGACATTTTTCTAAGATTTGCAATGTTTATTAGCCCACATATTTAGAATCCGCTGAACGACGAAAGAGTTGATGAGACAGCCGAAGAATGGCCAAAAGGGTGTGGCCTTGTGGCTGATGTCATGGACGTCTTAGCCGTTAGGACTCAGCATTAAGCAGTTAGTCGCAGTGTCATTAGACTTCGTGTATCATAACAGTAGACCGTAGTGTACCTAACCAACTCATTAAGTGTTACTATTTTAGATCTTTTAAGGTTTTTCTATGCAAATCAACACTGTATCAGCGTTTTTTCCCTGTTAAATCGATAGCGATAGACCATAGCGCTTCAAACCAAATCCTCGAGAGCATGATGAACATTATAAAGTTCTTTTATGATTTATTCACTGACATTTCTGAAGTTTTATACTCATTTAAATTGAAGAACAAGTAAACTAATCGCATAAAACCAGCTTTACCAATAACGCACGTGTAACTAAAGAGACCGCCAGAAACATCGACTTAAATATGACAACGTTTGAAAACGTTTTATACCCTAACCTGCTTTGTATAAAGCTTCCTCTTCTTTCCAAGCATGTAAATCTTGACATTTTTCTCCTACAACTGACAGCTTTCCCCGTTTTTGCATTTTATTACTTGTTCTGGATTTTATTCTTGTTCTGGATTGTTAATACTCGGCCATTCCATTGTTACGGGTGTGACACATCGTACGACTGTTATCACTTTTTCTATAAAGTATTTAATGTACGAAATCCTTGTACGAAATGAGGAGCAGCATTTGAAAATCCCTGATTTTTATACGGTATTCCTGAGATATTGAAATTTATGTTCGCATTCTGCTTTAACTTTCCTTAATGATTTACTGTATGTCCGTTTGTAGCGAAAAACAAACAAACAAATGGGCTGTTTTATTGATTTGATTTGTTTTACTGGTTTTATCGAATAGAATTCCTAATTTTCTGCTTTCTTCTCTTCCATCAATTTTTCCTTCTTTCAGCAAAACACTTCCATTTTTCATTAAATAACTTCCTTCTATTGCTACTTTATGCATTCTCTATTTCTTATTTGTCTTCTTTTTCTATCACATCTTTCATTTTAAAGATATTCATGAACTTTGATAGAATCACTTCTTTGGTTTTTCCTATGTTTTGCTGCTCTAGTTTTAGATATTTCCATGACCTGAATAACAAAATTAATGCATTTAGAAAGACTTTATATAAAAGGAAATCAAAATAAATAATTTTAATCTTTCATAAATTTAAACTTGCATAACGAAACCAAGTTTTCAATAGTACAAAAAATAAAATTAATTAATTGCTGAGAACTAAAAAAGAAGTTTATGTATACAGTGTTCCAATTTTTACATTAATTAACACAATATCAAATATTTATTTATCAAATTTAACCATCGAACCATACATCTGAGAACAAGTATTAACCAGTAAATCCAAAACAACAAGTTGTTATACAGGATTAATAAAGTTGTTATCACATAGCGTTACGGGTGTGACACTGCATATGCCTAATTAAAATATAAAAAAAATATATCCATTTATGAAATATAGCTATTAGATATGCTTAAGAACGGACGTGTTTTATAAAGTGAATCCAAAAGATCAAGTTGCTAGGCCTAATAGCTTTTTCTTAAAATAAACTTGATTATCTTTTTTTGTTACGGGTGTGACATCAAATTGATGAATTAAAACCATTTAACAGAAAATAATAATCTTACCTTGGTGTATATTTTCTTTCACGCCTCAAAAAAGAGGACTCTGAAATGACAATCAACAAAAGTGTGCATCTACAAATGTGGCTGCAATTAGTATTGTAAAATCCTCATCTGGAAGGGAAGTGTGGATTATTCAATAAAAATTCAGTTGGATTTAGCGTAAATTTTTATTTATTTTACTCATTATAAAATAAAAATAATTGCATATTTGTAACCAGTGAACTTTTAGCAACACTTTGATATGTGACGCATGTAACTGGAACTAGTTTTCAAATTTGGTTGTTTAGTAACTGTTGACATGAAATGGCTGTACTGTTTCTGCATTTTGTTTTGGTCTTGCATAACAAAACCAAGTTTTCAATAGTACTTGAAAATAAATTTAATTAATTTCTGAGAACTAAAAAAGAAGTTTATGTATACAGTATCACAATTTTTACATTAATTAACACAATATAAAATATTTATTTATTAAATTGAACCATCGAACCATACATCTGAGAACAAGTTTTAACCAGTAAATCCAAAACAACAAGTTGTTATACAGGATTAATAAAATTGTTATCACATAGCGTTACGGGTGTGACACTGCATATGCCTAATTAACATATTAAAAACTATCCATTTATGAAATATAGCTATTAGATATGCTTGAGAACATGTTTTATAAAGTGAATCCAAAAGATCAAGTTGCTAAGCCTAATAGCTTTTTCTTAAAATAAACTTATTTATCTCTTATGTTACGGGTGGGACATGAAATTGACGAATTAAAACCATTTAACAGAAAATCATAATCTTACCTTGTGTATATTTTCTTTAATGCCTCAAAAAGTAGGACTTGTATGACTCTGAAATGACAATCAACAAAAATGTGCACCTACAAATGTGGCTGCAATTAGTATTGTAAAATCATCATCTGGAAGTGTGGATTATTCAATAAAAATTCAATTTAATTTAGTGTAAATATTTATTTATTTTACTCATTAGTAAATAAAAATAATTGCATATTTGTAACCAGTGAACTTTTAGCAACACTTTGATATGTGACACATGTGACTGGAACTAGTTTTCAAATTTAGTCATTAACTGTTGACATGGAATGGCTGTACTGTTTCTATATTTTGTTTTGGTCGTTTATTACGATAAATTTCATGTTTTTTTTCGTAAAGGCGCCCTCTGGGGGACATTTGGGAAACAATTTTTTTTTCGAAATTACGTGAGCGCATCTCGTGTATAGCCATATACAAAATTTCGTTGCATTTCGTTCTCCCGTTTGCGCTGTAGGATGCAATTTATAGGGGAAGTTGAATTGTAACTACCCGGTATATAATATTAGTTTTAGAGAAATCTGCAGTCTTGTGTAGAAGGTTTTAACCCTCTGACTGCTCACCGAGACTGTAAACCGAGATCTCTTTAAAAAATGCGTATTTTTTTTTGTTGCATATTTTAAGTATATATATAAATTGGAGAATTGAAATAGTAATTTCTTTTCTAGAAAAGATTTTTTATATTTATTTTTATCATGAGAAACTAAGCTTTCAGAAAAACTAACTTTAGATGTTATCACATAAAAAATTAATTTTTTAATAAATTTCAATTGAAATACAGTTAATTTTTATTTATAACATACTATCTATAATTCTATTACCTAATATACCTATAGTTCTAGTCATACAATTCTATTTATTACCTAATTAAATGTCTAATACTGTATATAATTTATTCCACAGGCTAAACGGTGTAAAGGCGGAATGTGCTTCTTAATAAAAGAAGAAAAACACATGCCCGCGAAAATCGCGGGATGAGCAAATTTTGCTACATTTGAATTTCTTGTGGAAATCGTGGGATGAGTAGTCAGAGCGTTAATATATTTCCAAATTTTGAAAAATTAAAAAATAATAATAATAATAAAAATATTTGGAGTAGTTGTAACGATTTAATTAAATTTTAAAGTAATTTTACAAATATTAATTTTAATTAAATGAACTGTTCAAACAAACTGTACGTTCTGATTTTGCTCTAAACTGGATATATAAAACAGTTACAATACTTATTGTAATACACAAAATATTTTTTTTTCAAAGAGTGCCCTGTCATTTTTATAATTCCAATTTATTGGAAATTATTTTTATACAAATAATTATTTCTGAAAAGCTTAGAATTTATACATTCGCAACGGCAACAAATTTCCAATAAATTTATTAATGCGCTGTTTATTGGAACTAGAGTTAATGAAAATACCGTGCTATTTATTTTTAACCCAGACCAGCTATTCCGGTCATTTTTTTCTTATCAGATAAATTCATTGATATATATGTTTTCTAATTTTGGACTTCGTCTAGCGTTTAATTTCTTATCACTCCAGACACGTTTATTTCCTGAAAGTGTAAAGGTATGGTTTTATCTTGTTTCGCGGTTCATTGACTTTCCAGATCAATTCCACTTCGAAATATTTTTTTTTCATTGCATAATAAATAATGAAGACATAGAGTTGATGTCATTTTCTCTGTGTATCTCGATTTAGATGTAAATACCTGAATACATTAACTATCTCGCTTTTAATTTCTTTAAGGGTCATTATATGCGAAAACATCAGCATTTTCTGGAAAGGAAAGTTGCATTTATGAATATAGCAGTCGATTAAAGATTTTAACATTCTTGTCGGTTTCATTTGTCAGAAATTGAGCTTTAATTCAAGATTCATTGTATGATTTTCTAGCTCATTAGGATATTATTTTTATACTAAATCACCTCTCTCTCTTTCTGTATATATAAATATTTTGTATAAATGTCTATATATTTTGTATAGACATTTTATATTCTGTATAAATATAGGGAAAAAATGTAAATTTAGTATCAAAGAATTTCTAGGTTGAAGAGACGGCGAACATTAGAAAATGTTTACTGAACTTACTAATTTAAAGTTAAAAAATTTGCACACATATACTTGATGTCTACCAGAATAAATCCTAATTAAAAACATTAAAAAAAAAACAGATTTTTTTTAAATTTAAATTTTTTTAAACATTTTGTTAATTTTTAAAATTTTTATTACTAATTAATTAATAATTTCTTTATATATACAGAAAGATATATACAGAATACAAAACATGTATACAAAATTTCTATATATACAGAAAAAGAAATAGAAAGTTTAATATGTAAACAGTATCTCAATGAACTAAACAATCGTAATGATAAATTTCTAGACGTATATCGTAATAAAATTCTAGACAGCATTAATTTCAGAACAAAGGTTACCAAAGTAATATTACTAATATATAATTTTTTCCGGTTGTGACATTACTCTTAATAAAATCAATGTTGCGCTTAATAATATGTATATTAAATTGTACCCATTTCATAAAAATATATTTATATATGTATGTGTACATAGAGACATATATGCATGTGCATATATACATATCTCTGAGTGTGCATACATACATATATATCTGTGTATATATGCACACATATATATACATATATAAATATATCTATAATATTACAGCCAACGTGTGACTCGTCAATCCACTCTAACTGAGAAATTTGGCACAAAACTTTTTGATAACACCAGCTTTATACCGAAAATCTTCTCTCATAGCATAATAAAATGACCTAAAAAAACATATCAACAATCTTAATTTTTCACAAAAATGTGACTAAAAAGTGTGTTATGTCACTTCTAGAGCAAAGAAAATAAGCTTTATTTGAAAGTTTTGCAGTGGTAGAAGTTGAAACAAGTGTTTTGCCCTTGAGAAAGGGGAAAGTTTGCAGAATTTGTGATTGAGTATAAGTGCATAATTATTTTTCAAATGGGCAGTTTTCGTTCGCTTCGTACAAAAAGTAGAACTCGGAAGTGATCGCATAACAGGAAATTTCTGCAATTTGATAACGCATTATTTTCATGAATATCGTTATATGTACTTTCTCTTTCACCGTGTAACTGTAATGCTGTGCAAACTATGAGGGTCCATCTTTTGCTATCCTTTGCACCGTAAAAGATAACAAACGGTGTATCGATACAGAGTAAATTTTATGCCATTACGGTGCTCGTATTTCATGGGCAGATATCATACCCATGGAATTGAACAAACATTAAAGTCGATCAGCTAAATTTTGAAAGCTAGGAATACTCAACACATTTATTAAAGATTAAAATAAGAAATACATTTAGCAATGTTAGCTCGCAATCACAGCATCACAGACCCTAATGAATGCCTGAGAGTTTATTGTTTTCTGCCTTGGCGCCTCTATCTGGCGGGTTCAGTCAATGTACTATGTTCACTGCCAGCGATCCGAGAAGGCCATGGAGTATCCACACCATACTCCATGGCCGCACCATCATACCGTAAATCTAATCCATCATAAATTTTTATCTGTAGTCTGAATGATAAATCTAGAGCTACTGGCGGCGTTCTTAACACGAAAAATTTACCGAAAATCCTGTTTACAAGTCAATGGTTTGGCTTGGAGCGCTACGGTCTACTTTTTGCTACACGAGGGCTAATGAGACCGTGATCTACTGCTTAAAGGCGATTCCGAACGGCTATGAACATCCATGCCACAGTGGGATTCGAACCCACGAACTCCAGTTCCGAAAGTCAGCAAACCTAACCATTCGGCCATCATTCGACTTACGAGTCAATGCCACAAAAGAATTCTGCGTTAATTTTATTACAAAATTGTGTAAGGTAAGCAACTAAAAGAAGAACGGTGCTTTGATTTTTGTAAGTAGTTACTGCAACAGCAGAAAGTAGAAAGTGCACCCAGTTTAAAGACACATGAATCGTGTATCATGCTTGGTCTTCAATGCCATAACATCAAAATCGTCTCATAAGTTGTCACAGTTCAATCCCCAGTTCGTCCACAACAAACTAAGATGTTCTCACCAATAAATATGTGGGCTCAAATATTAAGAAATTGCAGTATTGGATAATATCTCCTTCCTTTTTATAACTTTCTAGATGTTTTTACTTTCTATTTATTCGTGGTGTACTAAGTGATTTTTAGATGACATACTTAATCAGCAATATTTGGCCTATTCTTCTAGCCTGTTTGAATGATAGTTTTCTTTAATTCTGATCTAAGGATAAAACATATAAAAATATAAAGGTTGGAATATAAAGGCCGCTTTATTAGAGGTACAAATTCAGAATTTCTGCTCTTTATGATCACTAAATCTCACGCCACTGACTTATGAAGCCATTTTATGGGATTAGAGTATACTCCTTGACAGTGGCGTACACAGAATTTTTTCAAGGGGGTGTACTTAATTTTCAAGGGGGTTCATAATTCTAAAAAATAATAGCCTGCATAATTTCAACTAAAAATTTTATTTTTGCCATTTTGTCTGAGCTCTAGGGGAGGGGTGTTTAAACCCCTTCCTCCCCTTTCGTACGCCCCTGCTCCTTGATCTCAGGTTTAAGCAAAAAGTGAGTTAGTACCTCGTCTGTTTTCTAAAAGTCAGGGAATGAACTGCAGTAAGTATACTTCATAATCATTTTATTATCTTTTGATGAAAACGCCATGCACCACTTGATATGCATTCATATTTATAAAAAAATTTACTCTTTGAACACCAGATGTCACATAGAGCGAGCATCAAGCATTCTCATTTCCATTTTTGTCAAATATGAACAATTGTATCTCTACAATGCTTAATTTCTCTAGTCAAAGGTGGTTCTTTCCTATTTTATGTTCAAAGCTCTGTGTAATGTTAGAGAAACATAAGCAATATCCCAAGAGCAAAATATGTAACGGTATATTTGATTTAGAAGTAAGTAATTTAAGTTATAATTTAAACATAATTAATTTAAATGTAAATAATTAATTTTAAAATGTTTCAGTATTTTGGCAACACTTATCATTATTCTTAGATTAAATAAAAACCAAAATAGGGTAGAGTAGGGTTAGAGAGAATAGAAAATAAATGTGGTGAAAGATTTTATGGCCGTATTCTTTTTTTTTAACTCAGTTTGTACCATATCCACTTCTGAAATTTATCATATAGAGAGTTGATAATATTGTGTCCCGAAAATTGCATGCAGAATTTACAAATGTTGTAAACTTCTGATAGAGCTGCATACCAGCAAATATATTTCCGAATGAAAATACTTATACTAGATATACAAAACTTAAGATCTTGTAAAGCTGATACTAAGGGAGATAGATCTTATACGTACATTTTCAGTACATCCCAGAAATTTTGTGTAGAGCTTTGTAGAGACTACAGAAGTTGTTAGAAGTCAGTTTGATGTTTTTTGATTTATTGCTAAATGTTAAAACTTCAATCCATTTTTGTAAATTACGCATGAAATATCTGTTACCGTTATAGTAAAAAAGCAACATTGTATAATACACTTCATGTACTAGGATGTTCAAGAACTATGGTTACTCTTGTGGACTTTCGAAATATTGCAGAGGACAAGTTTCAAATCAAAAAATATACACCACATCAAGATGCTTCCACGTGAGCATGAATTAAATATTTGTAAGGTTTGGATCTAGGTTTTTTTTATGATCACTCAAAAAAAGTATATAAAGGTGCACAAAAATAAATAAATAAACAAAATCTTTTACACAGATGAAAAATAAATAAAATACTAGAGATCGTGGGTTTACACAGATGTTCTACTCCCTTTATCTACTGCGAAATACTGAAAATGTCTTTATGTTTTTAGCTGTCACATGGAGGCTCCCAGTGTGAAATTTAGTTTGTTAGAACTAATTAATGAAAGTGGGTTACCGTTTTCGTTCTAGTACTGACAATGTTGTGGGAAATGAATGTTCGTAGCTGCTTAGAATCGGCTTTAAACAGTAGGTCCCGATATCATTATCCCTCGAATAGAAAAAAAGGATATCTTAGTTATCCAATCCAATCAAACCAAAACCTCAAGAACAGCACCGAAAATAGGTAGAGGACTTTATAGGATTATTGTCAGAGTTTAAGCCTTCTTTAAGTATTGAGCAATGTATAACCAGATATATATGACTAAATACCCTTTTGTTAAATTTTATAAGTCGATTATCTGCCATAAAATTCACCCGAGTTCGAAGTTGACGATCTTTTGGTCAAATACTATGGGTTCTGTTCCCACTTTAAAATAATTTTAATTGAATTTAAGATTAACTCAGGTTTTTTTCTTTGATTTTATTTAATTTCCAAGTTCTACTAAATTGTTCCCCAAAAGGGTGTTAAAAACACCCAGTCCCTCTTTAAAAAAAAAAAAAAGAGGGAAGATATGCTGTTTTCTTCATTCTGCTCCATTTTTTGATAAATAAACATTCGCATCATACTTCATTGGGCATTTTGATTACTTATCTCTGACGTACTAGATAAATCTTCCTCAATTTATTTTGTAACCTACATTTTGCTAATTATTCCCTTGTTTGTAATTTATTATTTAACATGAATAACTGTATTTCTTACTTTGAACTAAGTAGACCTTTTATTTTTAAACATAAAAATAAGATGATTTAAGCGGAATAATAAATTAATTGAACGGAGAGTTGTTAAAAATATTCCAGTACTATCGCACTTATTTATTCAGTCGTCTAAACTACGAATAAGTAATATGGGATATCGAGTGTATTCCCATCCCCATTTCATATGTTTATTGATAATTTATGAAAGTAATTACCTAGTTAAACAGTTAAAAGAAAGATTTATGCTTAAAATTTAGGTAATATAATAAATGCATAATAAAACATTTCCATAAGATGTGACTTTATTTTCCATTTATTTCACGTACGGAATCTTTTATTATTTACAAGTAGTTAATGTGTTATTGAATAGGTTCGGCTTTATTGAATCTATTTTTCAACACTCAATATTGAAAATTATCTTTATTTACATTACATAAATTATTAATATTTTCACTAAGTTGAATTAGATTGTTATTGGATACTGCTTGACGGTTTGGATTGGCTCTAAGATATTTCCAAATGCATCAACTTGAAGTTAATATCTGGTTGTAAGATTTATTGGGCATCATTACTTCTAGAGTGACGTGAATCGTAATTACGATAAGTATGTGTGTCAGCAGACAGAAAATAATCATCCTTTAGTTTTTCTGTAAGAAAGGAGAAAGCAAGCATAATACGTTCAGTTCTTTTTCTACTTTTGCCTTACTTTATATTATCATTGTTGGTTTTGTATTTATTGCTAGGTTCTAGCACAACGGTTTGTTTTGCTGCTAGTATAATTTGTTCTGTTTCTTTTACGGAAGTGTAAGATTTTACTTCGGCTTAGTAAAAATGTTCTTTATGTTGACTATCTTTATTCAGAAATTCTTTGACTCAAGCAGCTTAACATTTGTATGTCAGTCATCATGAAAAACAAACAAATGAATTAGAGAAAGATTAAATGATTCAGAAGACATATTAGAGATAATCTTGTTTTGTAAATTTACCTATTTCTTATACAATAAAACCTCGTTAAGGCGAATTTTGAAGGACCATTACAATTTTTTTTTTGTGTTAACCGTAGTTCGTATTAACAGTGATGCAAAAAGATATTAAAAATCGAAAAATTAAAAAAAAGAGCTCATACAAAACAACACCATGAAAATCTTTTAATGAAAACGTACTACAACTTTCCTCCACCTAGAGACGTGACCACCTGCACAGTATTATGTGGCCTGGGGAATGAAATCTGTTTCGCATTGATAACACTCATCTCCAGAAAAGGAAAAAATTATAAAGCCCTTAGAAAAAAGTACGAAGTAATTGGGATGATAACGATATTATTAATCCTTTTTAAGGTACTAACATACTGAGCTAATTGAATGCTCATGGTAACGATAAATTTGCGATAGATATAATTCCAGCACGGTTTGGACGCTACGGTCTACTGTTTTGGTACACGAAGGATAATGACACGACCTACTGTTTAAGCCGATTCTGAAAGGCTACGAATATCCATGCCATCAGCAGGATTCGAACCTGCAAACTCATTCACCGAAGTGCTCTACCATTTGGCCATTGTTCGGTATAATTCCCATATGATCATTATAGAAAAACTTTACCTATGTTACCTAACCATTCCGCTATGTTAGGTCCGCTCCTACTCAGGGACTCAGTTAAACTCTTATTTCTAATTACTTTCTGGTCTGAGTTATTTTAACAATATAGTCATTAATATAAGGAACGAAAAATACCTCGATTATAGAAGCTCCAGTAAGATTAATTCTTTACAAGGGGATTTACGGTATATCGTCCAGTTGGCGCGATATTGCCTAATTGGCGGTTTTTGTCGCCAAAATTACAAAGTTGGCGACGGTTTTGGCCATTTTTGGGGGTCTGGTATGTTTTAGATGTTTCCATATTCAGTAAGGGCTTTATCGTTCTTCAGTCCTGTAAGAGGAACCTACAAGTTGTTTAATGAGTTCAGTTGCAACCAGATGTTAGTGCAGAAAAGTCATTTCTATTAAATCGTGTTGCCAAAATCCCCAAGTTGGAGACGGTTTTTAACCATTTTTTGGGTCTGGTATGTTTTAGATGTTTCCATATCCAACTGCTGGATCGCTCTGTTAGAGCGATCCAGCTGACATCAAAGCTGTTTAAGCAGTTCAGTTGCAATCAGAGAGTCGTGCAGAAGAGACATGTTCTAGGATTTGTCTAGTTTGGGGTCTAGATACGCCAGCCACTCCTGTTGTACTGTAGTATATTGTGTTCTTGTATTGAACTAGGATTATATCTCCTGATTAGTAATACTAATCTGTATTACTGCTTATGCAAGAATTTTAATGAATTTCTGTCCATTTATTCCGGAATCCCGTAAGCACGCAGACCTATATATAAAGTTTTAACCTTCAAGTTTTATCTAGGTTATTCCGTTGATTTGCAGCTGCAAACACTTCACATTCTTAAAGGCTTTGTTTTTAAATTGAAGTTTTATAGATATTATATGGATCCTATGGACCCTATGAGCTGACTTACGTGGACCTTATGGACAGAGACCCATGAGGATCTTTACGTTAATATTTTTTTTTAAAAATGCACTAAAGGTTTATAGCTCAAATTTTTTTAGAAATTCCAAATTAATTTTATTCATAATATAGAAGCTATCTATTAATTAAGATTTGATGAAAAATTAGTGAAAAAGCAAGTTTAAAAGTTTTTAAAAAGTTCCTAAAAAATCTGTTTTATATAAAACTTGAAAATTTGTCAGAATAATTTAATAGCTTAATAAAGTGATATTTAGTTGTAAGGGTAACGAAAAGTTCAAGTTAGATACAATTCCCACCAGAACGTTACAGAAAAGCTTTACATACAGAAACACACAATTTAGAACCGATTCTTCTATGTCACTATTAACACAGAAGACTCAGCCCATTCATAATGTGGAAATTGCCAACAAATTAGCACATTGACGGACAGTAGGAACAAGTGAAGTTCGAAAATTAACACTATATGCTTTTGTAATTTTTAGAATATTAGAAGAATAGTTTTACTCTTTCTGCTTAAATAAACTTAATTTTGATTAATTCAGCACCTTTAATTAAGTTGCGGCTATAACCGCCATGTCGCCAGCGGACTCTAGACACTAAGTAATTGGACGATGACGGCTATAACAGCAAAAATCTAAAAACGTAAATGACAGGTGTAATGACTCAAATAAGCAATTTTTTATGTACAACAAAGTATTTGTGGGAGTTTTACAAGAAATGTTCGTTCATAATCAAACAAAAATAAATAAACGACAAAAAATGTATTATAATTTTATAATTATTACACATGATTTTAGGTATGGAAAACGAACAGGTGGTAAACGAAATTCAACCTAAAAAATTGTTTTCAAAGCATGACACTAGGCTTCTACTTGTACGCCGATAAAAATAAATTTAATTTTCATTAATTCAGCCTCTTTAATTAGGTTGCGGCTATAACCGTCATGGCGCCAGCGGACTCTAGACATGTTAGTACGGGACGATGGCGGCTATAACAGCAAATATTTAAAACCGTAAATTACAGGTTTAATGACTCAAATAGTGGCTTTTTGTGTGCAACAAAGTATTTTGGGTCGTTTTACATGAAATGTTAGTTTATAATCAAACAAAAATAAATAAATGTCAAAAAATTATTATAATTATTACACACTAGCATATAGCCCGTCATATGACGGGATCAGTAAAATTTTAAATTTTTCAGAATTGTAAAGTACCCTATGAGGCAGGTAAAAAAAATGGTTTATTTTTTGGCTGAGAATTATCTTTGAACAAAGATAATCAATTAAAATTATCACATGTCTACCTAATCTATTATTTAAGCCAAATATAAAAGAAAATTATTTACGTAATTCTAAGTTCAGTGATAAAACGTATGAAAATAATGCAGACTTTATTTAAATAATCTAAAATAAAGGATTGAGATGGTTAAAGTAATAACGTCATAGAAGCTAGTAAAAAACTGTTATTTTTATGTTTCTTAAAATTTGTTATTATTATGTGATAAATTAGGGCTTGATATAATGGCATTAAACTCTTAAAAAGGGGGACGGGGTGGATTTCGAACATTTCAAAGATGAATAACAGTATTTTTTGTTGTGATACGAAGCTTATAATGATACCAATTTATTTTAGAATCGAATCTATAGTTTAGAAAAAGATGAACTTGACTCGCTTTGAATTTTGCTAACCCTAACTCATCAAAAATCTAATATGGATGTTCTATCCAATCCAGGTTCAACCGCTTCATAAATTGGAGGACAGACGGACAGATAACTTAGGCTGTTAATACATTACGAGAAGAAAGTTTAAGGACACAAAACATGAAGTGCTTATGTGGCCAGGGGCATCCGTACAACAATACGTGAATTTAATAAAATAAAAATAATAAAAAATCATAAAAAGTTGAAAAAATAGGAAACATTTATTTTAAAAATAATAAAACAACTTTAGTAATAAGAATTTAAAAGATAAAGCAGAACATATTAAATTAGACATTCAGGGAATTTTGGCTGCGTGAGTTACAAAACCGTTACCCCGAGAAGTACGACAATCAATTGGGCAGACACTCTACTGAACTTGCCAAGCTCTCATACGTGTCTAAGGAACTAATTAGAGTATATGAGGTCGAGTAAAAACAGTCCAGTTTAACTATTACTCTCTATCCTGTCAAGAATGAATTTAGTATAGAATAAAGGGATAAATAAGGCTTCAAATAATAGCATTAAAAGCTCGAAAAGTGTGGATGGGGTGAATTTCGAACTCGCTTTGAATTTTCCTAACCCTAACTCATAAAAAATTCAATATGGATGCCTGTATCCATTCCAGGTACAACCGCTTCAGAAATTCGCGGACAGACAACTTAGGCTATTATTATATAGGGGATTATATTTGGTGTGGAAAACGAACAGTTGGAAAATGAAATTCAACCTAAAAAATTGTTCCCAAAACATGACACTAAGCTTCTACTTGTACTCCGGTAAATGGACATTTGCGTCGCTATGGCCGTAGTGTCTAAAAACAACCGTTTCGTTTTGGACGGCTATTGCCATCATGCCACAAAGTGAACTTCGCTTTGACGGCTATAGACTCAAGTATCAGTCAATGTGTTAATATTTAATGAAAAGTTATTGAACCATGCAAATTTTAAAGTTTAAAAAGAATCCTGCATAAAAAAACAAGATATGTTTTACATAAAATTTTAAATAAACTTAAATAAAAATTTGCCCAAATAACTTTCAAAGGTCTAAATGCGTATTTTATTTGTAATTAAATGATTATAAAAATTTGCATCTGTGTGATTGATTTCATAATACATATTTGTACTAAAAGTAACACCATAAGGTCTGCAATAAGTTTCAAGTTTTTTCCAGTTTATTCCGCTGATTCGCAGCTGCAAACATTTCATACTCTTAAAGTCTTTGTTTTTATATAGAAGTTTTATAGATATTTTCTTAACCAATAAAAGCGAGAATTTTAGATATCAGACTTAAAAATTGACTCCAACAGAGATTCGGGTTTAAATCTCTTCGACAGAACTGGCAAACCGAGTGACTCTCGCTTAACCCTTTAAAGGTCACCAAAATAAATTCATGGGAATGTAAAGTAATTTGTTTATAAATGTTATCTATAAGCCTTGTATATGTAAAATATATAAATTTTTATTACATTCCTTAGAAGGGATTGCCTTAGAGGATACCAAATTAGGGTTTGAGAAGTGGTTTAACTGACTAACCCCTACCCTTGTACAGCTTGAACATTATGCCTTTTTAAAAGTTTAACTGTACTGGAAGAACAATAAATGGTAATCCTTAAACTGGTATAATACATAAATAGCTTAACAACTTAAAAGTGTTGTTTGTATAGATACTTTTATTTGAGGTCATAAGTAAGATAAATTGAATCTGACTTCTCAAGTACAGAAAGTTTAAATACATATATTTCAATAGAAAAAGAAATAAATAAGTTAAACGTAGAACTATCATCTGTTATATATTAAAAATATCAAAAATATAATATGTATACAATGTATAATATATATATATATATATATATATATATATATATATATATATATATATATATATATATAATGTATATATATATATATATATATATATGTATATATATATATATATATATATATATATATATATATATATATATATATATATATGTATATATATATGTATATATATATATATATGTATATATATATATATATATATGTATATATATATGTATATATGTATATATATGTATATATATGTATATATATGTATATATATATATATATATATATATGTATATATATATATATATATATATATATATATATATATATATATATATATATATATATATATATATATATATATATATATATATATATAATCGAAAACTCATCCATGTCTCCAAAAAGTTTTTTTTAATTGCAAAAGCTCTTGATTCTACATCATTGGCTTCCATATATCACAGATGTATGAGATTGGAGCCGTAAATAATTATAAAAAGATAAAGTAAAGTAATCCAAAAAGTAAAGTTTAAAAAAAAAGATGTTTAATAGGTGGTTTTGCTACGAAACCACTGTCCGTTAAAGGGTTAAAGGTTTTTACCGCAAAGTGTTAAGCAGTTATTCAAAATAAAATCAGTTCCTGAAAGAGTAAGTTATCGGTTACTATCTCATAATCACCGCGAAAAACATACGCGTCCTTGTGGTTTACGTCGCATCTTCCAGTCCAGAATACTGTATCTATTATTGACCCTCTTTTTTTCGTCCAAGTGAAAACGATCTTTGGATTTCTGCCAAGAAGAAAATCAGAAAATAATACACAAATATTTCATAGAGAAAAGAAATGTCTTTTCCAAAAGCTACTTTACGTTTATCTTTAATTTCAATCTCAAACTCAGACGTGCTTCTGCTATCACAAGGATTTATAAAATCTGGAAGTGTTTAAAAAGACAATTAGTTTAAAAAATATATAATAGTAATGATTCTTTCAAAATTGATCGTAAGCGTCTTATGGTAGAGGATTTGGGTTTCAGACTCAAATCTTAGAAGACATACGTAAGCAATATGTAATATACCAATATGCAATACGTAAATATGTAACACAATACAACAGCAATACGTAATATACCAATACTGGTTTCTGACTTATAACACTATTTTACTTGCACATGTAAAATAAGCAAAAAAAAAAATTTTTTTTTTCGTTTCCAAATATTTGGTAAAATATCGAGTATTTTTTTATACTTACTGATAATATTGTCAGAGTAAAAATAAAATTAATGTAAAACTAAATTTTTATATTTACGAACACACTCAGACATTCTAGAATGTAATGCATTAAAATCTACGATCTACTATTAAACTCAAATAGTTTTTCAATTATTCTTTTATTTTATTACTAGCATATAACCCATCATATGACGGGATCAGTAAAATTTTTAATTTTCCAGAATTGTAAAGTACCCTATGAGGCAGGTAAAAAAAAATGGAATGTTTTTTGGTTGAGAATAATTTGGTTGAAATCATTTAGAAAGATAATTCAAAGTTTTCTTAGCTAAGTCAACATTATCGTTAAGTTCTTCCCCATTTTCTTTGCAACAGTAATTAATGGAAATAAAGGTTTGGTTAGGAGCACTACGGTCTACTTTTTGCAACACAAGGGCTAATGAGACCGGGACCTACTGCTTAAAGCCGATTCCGAACGGCTACGAACATCCATGCCATAGTGGGATTCGAACCCACGAACACCGGATCCCAAGGCCAGCACCCTAACCAATCGGCCATTGTTCGGCTTGGAAATAAAGGAATGAAACTATTATTTCCACTATACCATGGAAAATTAGTTGTTAATACCGGTGATAAAATTTTAGTGCAACAAAAAATAATGATTAAATTTAAAATTATTACATGTGTACCTAATCTATTATTTAAGTCAAATATAAAAGAAAATTATTTACGTAATATCTAATATATAATATATTATCCCCCGTATGGCGAAAGCTGGGTCGGGTGTAGAAGTTACTTACGTAATATCTAAATTCAGTGATAAAACGTATGAAAATAATGCAAACGATCCCTTATATAATAATAGCCTAAGTTATCTGTCCGCCAATTTATGAAGCGGTTGGACCTGGAATGGATATAGGCATCCATTCAAAGCAAATAAAGTTTATCTTCTCCTAAACTATCGATCCGATTCTAAAATAAATTTGTATAAATATGCTACATATCACAGCAAAAAATACTGTCGTCTTTAAAACGTTCGAAATCCACCCCTTCGCCACTTTTCGAGAGTTTAATGCCGTTATTTCAAGCCCTATTTTCCCCGGTTAAGAGCAGGCGATTAAATTTAACCATTTATCACTTAATAAATAGGAAAAATAACAATTTTTTCTAGCATTGTGACGTCATTCCTTTAACCATCTCATTGAATCATTTCATATTTTACACTATTTAAATATCGTCTACACTATTATAATATCTTTTATCACTGAACTTAGATATTACGTAAATGATTTTCTTTTATATTTGGCTTAAATAATAGATTAAATACATATGTGATAATTTTAAATTTAATCATCGATTATTTTTTGTTGCGATGAAAATTTTATCACCGGTATTAACAACAAATTCTTTTCGTATAAGTCTAGGGTCTATTTCACGGACTACTAAATATCTAACTTTTAATTTATATATATATTTCGAAATTAAGAAGTTTGTTCGTTTGTGTGTTTATTTGTTATACATAACCACACGGTTTGACTAAATGAATTCAATGTGATTCTAAACTGCATTACAGGATCTGGAGACTCTAGAGGAGTATGACGATAAATAAATTATTGAGAGTGAACCAGATAGTTCTCAGCCAAAAAACAAACCATTTTTTACATGCCTCATTGGGCACTTAACAGTTCTGGAATATTAAAAATTTTACTAATCCCGTCATATGATGGGCTATATGCTAGTATTTAAATAATTTAAAATAAGAGATTTGAAAATTTTTTTTTAATTTTACAACTCTTCTTCAACCTCCACTCAAAATACAGTTTCTTTTAAGTCAAAGAGTTTTTTGCTGGATGAGATCCCGCCTACCCTCCCTCATCCCTTTGGACTAACTTTCTCTTGGTATTTTCCAATTTTTTTGTGAATTTATTTCTATTAACAATTAAATTTCGTTATTATCGATGTTATTTTCATTACTCATTCGTTCCATTTCCTCTTTCGCTGCAAGATTACATGGTCTTGTACCAACTAAATTTGTACAATTGGTTTTAATGCTTCAAGTCTTATGCTTTGCAATGATCGAGCGCGACTTAAAATGACATATGCTAAGCCTTTACAATTCCAAAGGTTTGATAAATAGGCTACTTCTCTATTTAGGGTGCTACCTTGCATTTTATGACCGGTTGAGGTCCATGAGAGAACAAGCGGAAGCATATATCTTTCGGCTATAGAATTTCCACTCGCATCGAATTCTTTAATGGCTGGATAAATTACATGTTCTCCAACACAATTTTTCCTCAAAATGTTGTTTTTGTTTATGTATCAATTTGTTGAGTTACGATCCCCTCGCCAGATTTCAAACGCCACGCTGCAAGCACGCCACGCACGCAAGCTGCAAGCACGCCAATTTCGCCAAATGTGGTTGAAGCACCAACAAGATCCATGATTAGAAACAGGAGAGTGGGCTAAGAAGAGGAGTTGAATAAGAAATGATTCAATGAGGTGGTTAAAGAAATGACGTCACAATACTAGGAAAAAAAAGTTATTTTTTATAATTATTATGTGACAAATTGATAAATTTAATCGCCTGCTCTTAAACGAGGAAAATAGAGCTTGAAATAATGGCATTAAAAGCTAGAAAAGGGAGGAAGGGGTGGATTTCAAACGTCACTAACCCTAACTTATCAAGGATCCATATGGATGCCTGTATCCATTCCAGGTACAACCGCTTCATAAATTCGAGGACAGACGGACAGATAACTTAGACTATTATTATACAGGGGATAGTGACTATATATACAAATTTTTTGCAATAAAATTGAAACTTTTGGAATAAAACCGCTTCTTGTTGTCCTATTTTTCCCAAATAAAAGATTTTTAAAATGTTTACTATAAAATCCATTTAAAGTTCTTATTAGAGGAAATGTTTAAGAATTTATTACTGGAGCTGTTTAAAAATAATCTAATCTAATTTTATAAATAAGACTTTTCTGTTTTTCTACTACTATAAACAAAATTTTGCCATGAACAATTAAAATGCTTTTGGCCATTTTATGCTTATGATCAATGAGCCGTCAATCTAATCAACAACAGTGTGTCTGTGTCTTGCAAATTTATATGAATTAAGAATCAAATTCGAGTGATATATCACTTTCTCAAAATTTACATCCTTGTAATTAAACTCAAAACTACCTTACAAGTTTAAAATAGTGCTATTTATTCTGTAAACAGTTCTGTAGATCTAATAACTACAGCTTTTGAAATAATCATCGATAACAGAATAATAAGCTGGTATTAGTGGCTAATTTATTGCGAGTTCCAAAATGTACTCTCCCACTTTTACCAAGAGTTACTTTTACCTACTTCACATTTATTATTTTTGTCTTATTCTATTTCAAACTTTTCACATATGTATGCTCACGATCTTTTTTCCCTTTACTTGATGCGAACTAAATTGCTATCTATAAAGATAGTTACATTCAAAGCAATCGTACAGCTTCTATGATATGGTTGATACTTTACCTAACGATTCTAAATTAAAAGCAAAGCAAATGTGTGTCATAAGATTATTTACTTTTTATTTATTAAGAAATTTCTTTCTGAAAAAAAGTTACAGCGTATTAAACAAAAATTTGACACCATTCCAAATAACTCAATTTTAAAACAAAAACTTAAAATTAAAGGATTGTTTATTAATATGGCCTATTTCAGAAGTAATTTCTGGTCATTTAAATGCCATTTTCGATTTGCCAGTTAAAGAATATCTTTCGTCTCAGTGATCTTTTGAACACCGAAACGCTGTAGGAAAGAAAACTGCTTTAGATATCAAGCTTTATATTTCAAAATGGAAATACTATAATTAAGAAAAAGTAATGCTTTATTTTTCACAAAAATCCGTCACTTTGGATGCTTTAAAAGGTAGTAGAGTAAAATACTTTAAAATATTTTCAGAATTCCTTTATTAATAACAGAGGTGGAGAACCTTTTAATCATTAATGACCACATTTGAATTGGATAATAAAAAATGAGGCCGCATAAATTGTTAAACGTACAAATGCGACTTTTAATATGTTATTATAATTTTTGTATAGTTTTATCAATCAATTACATCATATCAATTACATTATATAGGAATAACAATAAAATAGTTTTAAGCAATTATTTAACTTAAATACTTGTAAAATAAAATACTTTTTGTGTTCACACAAGCGTAAAAGCTTACTGTAACATTAATTTTTAATTATTTTTAATACACATTTTTAATGCGAGAACATGGACAAGTATCGTGTATGTTTTATAGGAGGACGATAAAAGGGTTACCAAAATGATGAAATCGAGTTGCCAAAAATAATTATCGTTTTAGGATTTGTTTCTACTAATGTGTAATGGATTGCTTCTACGAATCTGCTTAATTAATTTATTTAACGCTTTTTTTAATTTTTTAGAACAGATAAATTAGCTGCTTCAGAAAGTTTTAAATATTGTAATTTTTGGTTGCCTTGCTAAAAATAAATCCAAAGCATCTTCCTTATTAAGCTTAATTCATCTTTTCAAAGTTAGAAAATATTTTCTGTTCAAATCATTCAGTATTATAGAAATTGTTTCATTTTTTTTCTATCTTTAAATATTCGTTTTAGTTTTAGAAACAAACCTATGCTTGGATTATTATGAATGGGTCGAGATATTCGGAGTTTTTTTGGGGGGAGACTGTACATATTAAAAGACAAATTTAAATAAAAAGAATAAGTAGAAGTATTTTTAAATAAATTTATTACCTTTAAAAATACAATAAAAATAATAGTACTTAGTTACAAAAAACTATCATAACAGCAATACAGTTCTATTATTTTTCAAATTGTTGTTATGTATAAATCTAAATATTAATTAATGCAAGAATTATCTTTTAAGGTTGCTGCCCTACCTCACCTGTGCCAAATGCATTAGGAGTCTCCTATAAGGTTGAAATGAGAAAGAGGGTTAAATCTCTGATTTTTATTAATTCTAAATCATCATTATCGTTACAGTAAACTATGCACGGAGTCATGTAATAGCTTCTTTAGATCTATCTCTTCACTCAGCGAATTTCTTAATTCGCAAGGGTGATTGGTAAGAATATTTATCTAAAGTTATTACGTTCAGAAATTGATGTACCGGTTTTAATGAAAATTCACATAATCTCACTTCAAATATAAGTATATTAGAATGTGAAACAAGCGGAAAAGAAATTCACTCATTTCTCAAAGGAGAAAAAAGAACAAAACAGTGATTACGTATATGAGGAAAGGCGATCGGAAAGAACTCTTAATAGGAGAAAGAAATACGTCGCTGAAAGGTCTAAAATGGATAAAGAAAATTGAAATTATTTAACTCAACTTAAGCTACACAGTTGTAATTTTGCTAGAGTTCAGCTTTCTAATAAGGCTAAAGTATATAATTTCAGAATATTGTTTTTGCCTTATAATTATTCTTAAGGACAGTTGGAAGGTCTATACCAGAGGTCGGAAGACTTTCGAGATAGAAGAATCAAACTTGCAACCCAAACTGATGAAGGTATCCGAGAGCCATTTATATATATATATATATATATATATATATATATATATATATATATATATATATATATATATATATATATACACTATCGGTACAGTATACAGAGGCAAAACTCTTAAAGAGCCTCAAACATCCGTGCAAAGAGCCGCATTTGACTTGTGGCTTGCCAACCTACCTATATCTACCATATTAATGTATTTTTGGTTTTTATCATTCTCTATCTTCTTTTTTTTTAAATTTGAATAATTTTAACACTATTTTCCCTTTAGATCATTATAAATTGCCATAGCTATCTCTAATTATTTGTTAACGGTCTATACATTTTAGTCTTTTTGGCAGTAATAAGCCTAAACCTATACCTGATTTTTCCAAAACTTTCATTTTAATACAAATGACTTTGTTTTTAAAAAGGTCACAAAATCATAAATATATAATTGACGCCATTCATTCTATATGAATTCAAATAACCTTATTTAACCTCTCATTTAGATTTTGTATTTTTCCACGAAGACACTTTTTAAAGATATCTGAATGATAAAAGTCACAAAATATTGGTCTCATAGCTTAAACGACTGCTACTAGGAGATTAATTTTATGTTTAAAAGATTCTTCTAAAACCTTACCTTTCTTAAACTTACACTATGATTCGTCTCCAGCACATCATATACACATGGTTAACGAGTGAAACGTGTCGTAAACAAAGGAATAACTCAGAAAAATTTAACTTTTCTTTGTCATAGACACAAAATGGATATAACAAAACCAATGTAAAGAAAGGAAAAGACAGATTCAAAACATCAAATATTATAAAATAATTTTTTTTCACGAATTTGCTGTCCATTTGCCTTTAAATCCCTCATTCATCATAAATGAGCGTGTGCTAAACTAAATTTATTTTTCAGACTTGAATACAAAAGGGTAAATTCTGTTCTACAAAAGAAAAATTATAGCTATCTATTTTGGCTCGAAATTTCAAAATGGCAGCGCAAATATTTGTGACAAGAAAGGAAAAGAGATTGAATATTTTGGTATAGCACAAACGACGACGAATGAGTAAGGCGATTGTTTCAGTCTGGTACTAGAGTTCATGGGTTCGAATCCCACATCTGACATAGTAACCGTTTATAATCGTTTCTCAGCTGTAGATCCCTGTCCAGTTAGTCCTCGTATGGCAAAAAAAGTAGACTGTACTGCTCCAAACCAAAGAAAACCTCAGATGAGATGAGTCACTTCAAACCTAAATTTAGATGGATAGAAAGAACTCAAGTTCATATAGCCGATGCATGCAAATTTCCTTAAAAAAAAGGAGAGAAATCAAAACCTATCTAGAAACTGGAATTAGATAAGTTCTACAAAGAGTATGTTCGAGGAGAAACTTACAAGTCAAGATCAAGTGCTTAATTTCTTTCATATCGATCCTTTTCGTCAATACGATGAATAAGACGAAACGTGCTTGATGAAAGATTAGGGCGATGTTTTTTGAGGATAAAATATTCACCTTTTTTCATTTCCGTTGTCTTGCATAATTAATTGCAAAATTTCAAAAAAATTATTCCTTTTTACCTACAAAATAAAGAAATTATTAAAATAGAGAAAAATTTAAATGTTCACATTCCAACAGAAACACCATCTATATCTTGATGAATTCTGACAAGTATCCCTTTATGTCTGTATCTACGTACAAGGAAACTCCAATTTTGAACGTTAGATATCCATTTTAACCATTCCTGAAAGAGTTTTCCTCTCTGGAGTTCGAGGGTTAGAATCCCACTGCTGACATGGATGGTCGTAGTCGTTCGGAATCAGCTTTAATCAGTATCTCCCGGTCTTACTAGCCCTAAGCAAAACAGTAGACCTTAGCGCTCTCAAACAAACCAAACCAACCAAACTCTTGATGTCTGTACATACATACGAAGAAACTCACGTATCTCGCATAACTTGAAAACTCAAAACGCTTTTGAGTTAATAAGCCCCATAAGGTCGGAATTTTTTTTATTTGGGATTGTTATAACGTCTAGTTGTGCATTTACCCTTTTTATTGTAATCTACAATCTATATAGCGAAAAACTTTCAGTATAACGCCTATTATCGCTCTGGGGCATACCTCAAAAAAAAAAAATTAACTGTAAGAAGTCGAAATTTTGTATTTAAGTCTACTATAACATCTAGTCGTGCTTCTTCTCTTTAGATTATAATCTGAACTCAATATTACGAAAAAAATTCAATATATCATATATGAACGTTCTGAAGCATAACTCAATGATTCATAGCCGAAAAATATTGAACTTTTGTATTTAAGTTTGTTTCTGATTGATTTAAACGATCAATAAAAAAATCGTTTTATTGATATTTATCATTTACATGGGATTGTAAGCTATAACACTTACTTATTCAAGTATAATATATATATATATATATATATATATATATATATATATATATATATATATATATATATATATATATATATATATATACATATATATATACATATATATATACATATATACATATATATATATGTATATATATGTATATATATATATATATATATATATATATATATATATATATATATATATATATATATATATATATATATATATATATATATATATATATATATATATATATATATATATATATATATATATATATATATATAGAGAGAGAGAGAGAGAGAGAGAGAGAGAGAGAGAGAGATATTCTAAATTCAACGTTCTAAACTGTGTTTTTTGCATTAAAAAAATTGATTTTTTTGCCGTCTTTTTTCAAAAAAACTGTACATTAAGGGTTTAAGTATTGATCCCCGGAGCTGTATAGGTTTGTAATTTATTGATTTAGAGGCGTTCTTTGCTAAAATATCTGCATATTCGTTACTAGTAATATATATGTAACTGGTAAAAATGTTCTTCACCAGTTACACAGGAGAAATAACCATTATTTTTAATTGTAAGGGCTTGCTTGACAGTGTAACTCAAATGCAGTCACCGTGGCGAGAAAGGTTCTCACTCAACTCGAGATCAAGCAAAATATTTATAAATAATAAAATGCTTATAAATACAAGGGAAGTAAGTGTTATAGCTTACATGGGATTGTAAGCTATAACACTTACTTATTCAAGTATTATATATATATATATATATATATATATATATATATATATATATATATATATATATATATATATATTCTAAATTCAGCGTTCTAAATTGTGTTTTTTACATTAAAAAAACTGATTTTTTTTTGCCGTCTTTTTAAAAAAACTGTGCATTAAGGGGTTAACTATTGATTTCGGGAGCTGTATAGGTTTGTAATTTATTGATTAAGAGGCGTTCTTTGCTAAAATATCTGCATATTCGTGACTAGTAATATATATGTAACTGGTAAAAATGTTCTTCACCAATTACACAAGAGAACTAGTCCTTATTTTTAATTGCAAGGGCTTACTTGACAGTGTAACTCAGATGCAAACATCATGGCAAGAAAGCTTCTCACTCAACTCGAGATCAAGCAAAATAGGGCAAATTCTCAAATTATGACAATTCTGGCTTTAGTTTCAAACGGAAGGGCAGTTTATTGTTTGTCTATTGGCTGTTGTAAACATGAAAATGAATGGGAAGGGCATTATAGTAGTTCGTGACGTTGCGACAAATTTCCTTAAACTTATAAATAATAAAATGCTTATAAATACAATATAAAAATCCTTTATTTCCATGTGACTGACCCAAGCACAAATAAAATAAATTTAGGCTAGTTTCTTAATTTTCAGGTTAATTTAGATGGCCGTAAACATCTTCGAAAGATCCCAGCTCTTAACTCGAATCCACAGCGTAACACACACACGCGCTCGCACTCTTTTTATGACTTCGAGAGTTACTGTAATTACAATTCGCTACATAATGGCGTCTCGACACCGAAAACGCCCGCAATTATACAATCACTCACGTGGCAATAAAGAAAAGCGAGAAATGATGTATTCAGATTTCGTCAAACGATATACATTATGAATTTCGTTTGTTATTAACCTGGCATCACTCGCACCCAATTTGTAACTCGAGAACTCTCATGGGTATCTTATGCACGAGTCGATTTTTCTCTATATAAACAGCGTCAGTATGAAAAGTCTCTGCGACTAATGAGCATTGAATTTCAAAAGCTAGACCTTAAATAAATTTAGATAGATGTTCATTGTAACTCATATATTTTTCCTTGTGAGAAGACGCACAAGAGTAGTATACAGATGTATTTCCCTTCATTTTTTTAATACATTTTCGATAAGTTTTTGGTCTTTATATTTTTACTAACGCGCATTGATCACTACGTAACTACCGCACATATTAAAGGACAGGAAGGACAATTGCCTTTCCTAAAGTAAAAATAAAATAGCTTATTCTTTGCGATTATATATATATATATATATATATATATATATATATATATATATATATATATATATATATATATATATATATATATATATATATATATATATATATATATATATATATATGCGTGTGTGTGTGTGTGTGTGTGTAAGGAAAATTCTCAGGGGTTAGGGGTTTTCAAAACTTAAATCAAGGGCTAAAAATTCCCGCATCATTTTGAATCCCCTTTTTAACCCCTAACCTAAATTGACCACTGGGGCTACAGTTTACGCCCTCGGAGAAAGGGTCTGTCCAATTATAATCGTACATGGCCCTAGTGGACAGTTTAGGAAATTTCCAAATAAAAAGGAGATACACGCTGTCGGAGACAGATTTTTCTAGAGATTTTTCCCCACAGATGTTGACCCAGGTGTTACGTGTCTTGTATATAGAACTTCATGCTAGCTGCCCCTTCAGTGTGTCCTGTCCCTATGATGAAGTGGGAACGTGTCCTTCACAGTTATCTTAATAAAGGTCTTTAGCTGAAACGGTATCATTTTTATGGCCATAATTGCAACCACCCATCCACAAGTCCGTCTCATTACATATATATACATATATATTGTAACCTACTGGAGATATGGTAGGCGAAGCCGTCAATGAAACAGGCTAGAAAACTGTTTAATATAGACTAAATATTTTATTCAGGTGAATAAGTTATGTACAGCTATGTACAGATTCAGTAGATTTCTAAATATTCTGGGATCTCGTGCTGAGATAACATTCACTCAATAAGGATGCGTGGGTACTGGGTACAATGTGGCTAGGGCTTCTAAATCACTTGAACAGTTTGCTAATTAGTGCCGGTAATAAACGCTGACACTATCCCCTCCGGGCTGACGATTAGTACAGTCGGCTTTCACACCAAAGTTCGAAAGCTCAAAGTGCGTATCACGCTGGGGTCCGTGAAGGGAACTTGGGATGCAAGACAATCCAAAATGAGCTCAAGGGTCACTCTCAGCTACCTACTTCTATGCACGAAGTAAAAAAAAAAATAGTAAAATAACGGGAATGGGATTCATAAGTCGAAGGTCGACTTCTTAGCAAACAGAGACGCTGGCGGTTTCTAAACAAGCAAACTTCGGAAATCGCCGAGACGAGCGGACTCCTCTCAAGCTCCACACAACAGCTCCAAAAGCAACTCTCAAGAAGAAGCCTCAAGAAAAAAGCTCCGTCTTGGCGCCGCCACTCTTTTTTTTTATAGCGGTCCCGGTTCCCTTCACCCGATTCTTCTGAAAACTTCTAGAACCAGGAGGATGCAATCTTGCGGTAACTTCCCGCCTGAATCAGCTGTTTCGTTTTCATATGTGGCTGAAAAGCCGTCTTTAAATTAACCGACCCAAACAACTTAATTGCCTTTTTCGTTACCGCTAATGGGCTCACATGTGGCACTGTAATTATTTACAATCATTTCACCGAGTCTTTTCACTCAACAGTCTCACAAAGTCTCAGACGCGCTGGTTCCAGCTCACGGACAGTTTTCAATTAAGTCTGGGACCTAGTACACAACGTGTATTGTTAGACCACCCGTTTCTACCTGCCGCTAACCGTAGTTGTTCGCGGCGAAAGGTCACCTTCCGCTCCTCTTTCTTTAGGGTCATGTAACGGATCGTTACAATATATATATATGTGTATATATATATATATATATATATATATATATATATATATATATATATATATTATATATATTGTAATGACTCCCTTCCCCATCTGACTATGGCATGGATGTTCGTAGCCGTTCGGAATCGGCTTTAAGCAGTAGGTCCCTGTCTCATTAGCCCTCGTGTTGCAAAAAGTAGACCTGTAGCTCTCCAAAACCAAAACCAAACCTACCCTATCGTTGAAAAGCGATCGGAAATGTGCCAAAAAAGTCCCCTTGTCAACGGGTATTGTGTTCATGGGGTGTAACGGACAGTTGCAGGGGACGTGGCAAAAGCAAAATTCGTCGCGGTTTCCAGACTTGATGTCTTGGAGATTTCTATGACTGGGTTCTTCAAAGAACTTTGGAGGCTTTTTCGTGATTCCGACGCAGAAGGAAGGACTCGGGGTGTGATCGGGGAAGAGAAATTTATATTGTAACGTACTGGGGATATGGTCGACGAAGCCATCAATGAAACAGGCTAGAAAACTATGTAATCTAGATTAAATATTTTATTCAATCGAATAAATTGTGTACAGCTATGTACAGATTCAGTAGGATGTTAAATATTCGGGGATCTCATGCAGAGATAATATTCACACAATAAGAATGCGTGGGATACTGGATACAGTATGGCTAGGGCTTCTAATCACAGGAATTGTTCGCCTTTTTAGTGCCGGTAATAAACGCTGACACTATCACCTCCGGTTGACGATTAGCACAGTCGGCTTTCACAGCAAGGTTCGAAAATTCAGCGTGCGTATCACGCTGGGGTTCGTGAAGGAAATCTCAGGATGCAAGACGATCCAAATTCGAGATCAAAGTCACCCTCTGCTACCTACTTCTATGCCAGAAGTAAAAATAAAAATTAGCAAAATAACGGGAAAGGAATTCCCAAGTCGAAGGTCGACTTCCTAGCAACAGAGACGCTGGCGGTCTCTAAACAAGCAAACTCCAGGAGCGGAGATACGAGCGGTTCTTCTCGAGCTATGAAGCTCTATCAGGTAGAAGCCTCAAGAAGATAAAAAGCCTCTCTTTAGTACTGTCACCCTTCTTTTATAGCGGCACCGCTTTCCTTTCCGCGATTCTTCGGGAAACTTCCAGAACCAGGGTGATGTAATCTTGCGGTCACCTCCCGCCTTAGATAAGCTGTTCCGTTTCCATATGTGGCCGAAAAGCCGTCTTCAGATCAGCCGACCCAAACAACTTAATTTCATTTTTCGCTACCGCTAATGGGCGACAATGTGCACTGTAATTATTTACAATCTTTTCACTGAGTCTTTCCATTCAACAGACTTACAAAGCCTAGACGATCTGGCTCCAGTAAACGAACAGTTTTCAATTAAGTTATTTTAGACCACCCGGTTCTATTTGCCGCCAATCGTAAGTATCCACGGCGAAAGGTCACCTTCGGGCTCCTCGTTCTTTAGGGTCATGTAACGGATCATTACAATATTTACACTAAGATATATTTATTTATACTTACAGTTATCTACGGGATCTAAATCAAATATGCTCAATCAAATATGCGCTGTTGAGTGCTTCCTGTAAACGAACAGTGAGATTAAAAAAATAGGAAATGTTTTGTATATAGAATAGTTAAAATGTCCAGTAATTACGTTACAGCCTTGGCTAGGTTTTTCGACTATAGAACAGCTGCAACTGGATATAATGCAAACTCTTATGCAATACTTGTTCTACAGTATCAAAATCTTATCATCCTCTCTCTGCATACTTTTATTTCCAATGCTCTGGGACAACACAAACAAAGTAGGTCCTCTTAATGTAGAAGTAGCGACAGAGCAGAAGACCCCCAGGCTTGGCCTGCTACATCCAGGGCTATGTTTGGGGTACTTGGAGGATATTAAGACCATGAACCTACTTTACCAGTCATCATTAATGAACTCGGTGAACCTTTGGCTGATTCGAGCCTCGAACTCGCAACCTTCCGGTTAAATGATCAATGCCTTTCCTGACGTAACTACCGAGGCTTGTCTCTGCAAATTGCCGTGTACACATGGAAGACCAAGTTTAGAACACCAGTTTTCAATGTACGTATTCCGTACAAACTATACAATACTCAACTATACGTAACTATACTCAACTATGAAGTTTTGCCTCAAAATCAGCATTCGAATTTAGAATTGAATTATAATATTGCTCTATAAAAATCTTTATTATTGCTCTATAATTCATGATAGAACTTTTTTAAAATTTTCTTTTTAAATTTCAGACTGTGAATATACACATTTTCACACGGTCACACACACACACACACACACATATTATATATATATATATATATATATATATATATATATATATATATATATATATATATATATATGTATATATTTTATTTTTTAGTCGTTCATGAAGTTCTAAAATCCAGTATTAAAGATGGCTTCTAGCCATTTTCAAAATATGCAGAGCAACAAAGGAGGACATAAAAAGACAAAAACTTAAA
>CM063508.1:117156916-117241916 GCA_032207245.1 Pardosa pseudoannulata
ATTAAAAGAACAATATTTAAACCTTATTTTTCCTCTTGCAGTTACTATACCTCCTAACGATATAAATCAATGAACCTTTGCATATAAGTACATATGCTTAAATATATCTGACAAATTTTATCGTTATAGTAAGGAATGTATTTTTCGTAAGTGAAATGTTCATGCAGTGGCATTTTATTTAAGGTTGTATTTTTAATGTATAACATTAGCAGGGACGTAGCCAGAAATTAATTTCAGAAGGGACATTGTTTTTGTGAATGATACTTCAATAAAACTACAAGTTTTCTTATGTTTGTGTACTCCTAATGAGTATCATAATACAATGTGATTTTAAAATATCAAAATAATTTAAAAAATGATATAGTGAACAAATTTATAGTCTTGAATGAGTAATGTAGTAATTACATAATGAATTTGAAAGTAAAATTAACATTGAAAATGTGTAAACTATATATGGTATTAAATTCTGATTTATAAAACAGAAGTATAACTAAAAAAAAAATAAAGAATAATTTTGAAAGAGAATGAAAATGTTCAAATTTTTACCCGTATATTAGAAAATATGCTCTTTTTGAAATTTTTGCCAAAATATTTTCACAATTACTTATGATTGTTTAACAATATTCTGATGAGTTGCCAAAATTGCATGTCAATCTGTTCTTACATGTCGAATCTAATTTACACCTACTTCTTAACTCAACGTCACTGTTCTAAGACCACTGTTGTCTATGCACAGCTAGGCAGAAGACACACCCACACTCATGGTCCCTTTTCTTTCCACGGAACGGTCTTTAAAAATTTCGGAGGGAGACCGGTCCCCTAAATCCCTTCCCTTGCCTATGGCCTTGAACATTAGGATTCTTGCTATTTCATTTTTGTTAAACTTTTTTTCAATTTTAAGAATATTTAAAGATGTTTCTGTATGATTTTTTTTTTTTTAAATTATATGAATGGTAATGTAGGATATGTTATTAATCAAAAAGTTTGCATATATAAGTAATGCATTTAAATATTAGTCTTAAAGTACCAATTTTTAAATTGATGCCCTTGTGTGTAATTCATATATGCGTTTCTTTAAAAAAAAATTTATATATTAAGTTAAAATTTCTTATTCCTCTGTAATTTGTAAAAATGTCCTTTGTTTTTAGAAATGTTAAGGAATAAAATGACATATGAAAGTGGGTATATTATTAATTTAGATATGCTGAACTTATAATTCTTGCTTTTTGTTTAAGTGAAGACAAAAATATTAAATATTTATATGCTAACATATTGTATGATTTTTTTTAATGTAAATTCTTTTCCTGTAGGTACATATGGAGTAAATCATGGTATAGAACTCCATGATGAGGTAGTTGAATATGCAAGGACTAAACTAGAAGAGTTTCAGTCAACATCACCAGCCCTTGATAAGTATGAATTTTGCCCACCGAGATTTGTTGTTGGAAATTGTTTACTTTTGGATAGTTCCTGTCATCAGTATGATCGTGTTTATTGTGGAGCATCTTGTCCATCTGAGCATGAAAATTATATGAAGAATTTAGTTCGTGTTGGTGGAATATTAGTTATGCCTCTTAATGATCATGTAAGAATTCTAAATTAATACTATTAGTTGTTAATTTCAGAGTAATAAGTTAGATTTTTATTGATAATTGTGAATAAATTTATTTATTTTGCTCTTATAAATATTTCAATATTTTCATATTAAATATTAAAAAAAGCTGAAAATTTCTGCCTTGTAGTTCTAGTGAACTAATATCCCCCCATTTTTTCTGTCTAAAATTAGCTGCATTTATAAAATTTATAGTTTATTATTTTAGTATTTCTTAATTTATCTTTTTTTTTTCCTTAAATATTTGTCCATCTTGTCTATAATGCTCAAAATTTACTTCAATGGATTCACCTTCAGATTTTCATGATCACGGTTCGACAAAACCTGTGCGACTAAACAAATGCCCCTGGCAACTTTTGTTGCAGCTACTGGCATATTTAATACTTTTGGTTGGCCTGGAGGCAAAAAGCTGAAAGATTTTAGAGAAAGTGAAATTGAATTTCCTTTCTCGACATTTTGCTGATTGCCTTGCTATCAGTGAAGATGATATTTCTAAAATTATTGATGAATGATATGCATTCAAAGTTCTTTGGAAAAATTTATCGCTTAATTCTCTTTTTGAATGGTGTATTTTGATGAAGGACAGATTTTCACATTTATCAAATCTTTCAATTGTACTGACCCTTCCTGTTTCAACATCTTCCTGTGAAAGAGGTTTCTGCACAATGAATGTCATAAAAAACAAACTATGTTTAAATTTAAGGAGAGAATCTTTAAATAGCCTAATGTTTATACACTTAAATGGACCATCTTTGCAGGAATTCAATCCTGAGAAGTCGATAGATGGCATTTCAGAGCAAAAACTCAGACACTGTTAATGTTAATAATTTCTTTTAAGACTTATAGTTACATTCCTTCCTTCCTCAGTGGCATGACAGCCCAGGATGGGCCTTAGCCTTCTCTAGAATTCCATACCAGGCAGTCCTATCTTTGGCTCTGGATTTCCAATTTGAAATTTTCAAGGATCTTATGTCTTTCTCAATGCAGTCTAACCATCTAAGTTTTGGTCGTCCTCTCATTCGGGTTCCTATTGGTTTGGCCGTAAAAACTTTTTTTGTGGATCTATTGTCATTAAGTCGAACTAGGTGTCCAGCCCATTTTAATCTTTGTAAGCTAATAAAATTAATTATATCTGGGTTTTTATATGTTCTGTATAATTCAATATTTGTTCTTCTTCTCCATATACCATTTACATTAATTCCCCTAAAAATACTTCTCAATATTTTTCTCTCAAAAACTGCTAGGGTTTCCTTGTCTCTTTCTGTCAATGCCCAGGTTTCAGCTGAGTAAGTCAAAACAGGTGATATTAGGCATTTATACAATATTATTTTAGTCAATCTTTTAATGTACTTAGACTTTAAATATTTCTTTAATTAAAAAAAAAAACATCAATTAGCAGCAGTAATTCTGCTATGAATTTCAACAGATATATTATTTTGTGTATTAATTTCCGAACCTAGGTATATAAACTACTTTACAGTCTCAAATCTATAACTGCCTATTTCTAAGAAGGAGTGATTATATTCTGATTTTAAACAAGGCATATATTTGGTTTTAGTTTCATTAATGCTCAAATTCATCCTTTTGGCCTCAGTTTCCAGAGAAATAAATGCCTGTTTTAGTGCATCTAATATCCGGGCTATAATATCAATATCATCTGCATATGCAAGCAATTGTACAAATTTGTTGAAAATGGTTCCTCTAGAATTTAAATTTGCATCTCTAACTATGTTCTCCAGTGCAAGGTTAAAAAGAAGACAGGCCAGGGCATCCCCTTGTCTTAGACCATTCATGATAGTAATAGGTTCTGATAAGCTGTTTTGTACCTTAATTCTTACATTGGTGTGTGTTAAAGTCAAAGCTACCAGATTAACAAGCTTTTCAGGAATGTTAAATTCTTCCATAGCATTCAGAAGTCTATTCCGATTTATTGAATTATATGCTGTTTTAAAATCAATAAATAAATGGTGAGTGTCAACTCCAAATTCCTGGGTCTTCTCCCTTATAGTTACATTACCTGATATAATTTTTCATTGCATAATGTAATCAAATAAAGATTTTCCTTGCATCTGTAGAAAAAACCCTATTTGATTATGAGTGGCCCAAGTTTCATTCTGCAGTGAATGCGTTAAAGTCATTAAGTTGAAGAAAGAACTAATGCCATCGGCTCCTAAGAATTTTTCCTGGCTCCAAAGATTTTACAACTTTGTCAGTCTCTGTTCATGATGATTATTGATTTTATTGTTTGACAAAATAAGAAATATGCTCAGTTTCACACATTACATGTAAAAACTACTTGTTTTAAATGATCTTTATTTTAAAACCTTTTTAACACATATTTGGCAATGTTCTATATTTTATATTTTTCTTGCAACTTACCTGCAAATTTTCTGAAAAATATTTTTAGCAGGTTTTAGCTTACTCTAAAAAGAATAAAAAAGCTACTTCTGTTTCTCTTAATTCAGCATTCAAAATAGCATATCAATAATAAATTTTCTAAAAATTTTAATCTTTCTTGAATTCTTAATATTTATCATTAAAAAAATATTGAAAAATATAGTCAAAATTTATCCATTTCCTACTTCTGTTCTAAATTTTTAAAGTTAGTTTTTTTTCTCTTATATTTAATAATTTTTTTTAATCCTATTGAAAATTGTAAAATTTATAGATGGTAAAGAGCAGGTTATTTAATTTAATTAAACTATAACTGTATATTCATTTATAAAGTTTTTAAATGGCATTATTGCTCTGAAATATTTTGCAATGAAAAATGTTTATTAATTGATGTCAATAATTACAGGAAAATGTTGTTCACACCTAATTTTTACACATTCATCTTTTATCAGGCTTATAGGTATGAAATAATATAAAAGTTAAATAGCTCTTATAAATATAAATAATTATAGTATAAATTCAAAATTATATTTATAAATAAAACTTTAATAAAAAATTTTTCACTGATCAGTTAGGATTTAATTATTAAAATAAATAAATAAAATATTAAAATAACCCTTTTTGAGAAGTGTTTATTTTCATATTTTGTGACAGTTTATAATAATATGTACATTATATTTTCGTTTAGTTGTTACAAGTCACAAGAACTGGAGAAACTACCTATGAAGTTAAAAATGTTTTACCAGTATCTTTTGCTTCTCTTATTCCACCACATCCTTCTGAAACACATATATTAGTAAAACTGCGTAAGTATTTGTCACTAGGTTATTAAAGTTTTCTGTCTGATATGTCTTTATTATATACCTAGAAATACATGTAAACATGTCTTTTGTTTTACAACATTTACCTAATAAGTTAAAAGTATATCTTTTTCTCATCCATTACAATTCATTCATTTTCTTATCATTACAAATTTTATTTTTAAAGTTTTATTCCTTAATAAAATTTCAAAGAGAAAATTAGTTCATAGTTTCTCCCAGTATACTTATTCTACATTTATTTTTCATTAATTATATTATTTTGTTATTGTAAGATTTTAATGTATAACTTAAAATAATAAAGGCAAAATGACTTTAAAACACTTATATTTATTTTAATCTCACAGTATGTTACAATGCTTTTCAATATATTACTTTTGAAAACATTTTTTATAACTTAGAGACTGCTGTCCATTTTGCTAGATAGTTGCTCTGGTTCTCAAAAGAATCATTATCCTATTTTTATGTTCTTCCAAACTAAAAATTACTAAGAAATAGAAAGAAGGGCACTGAACTACACATCAATTAGAAAATATTTAGAAGTACTTTAAATGTTTGTAACTTTTAAATTAATGATTTTTATTTTTAGAGCTATTTTGATTATATTTAGAGAGTTTAGTGTCATCTGTTGGCAACTGGGACAATCAAAATTCGTTATATTAAGATTTTATGTTATGAAGAGTATGAAAGATGTTTTTAATAAATACAGTGACCTTTTGATGGTATCAAAAATGCCTGTTCAAAATTTGGTGATTCTACAATACACCATGATGTGTCCAAGATGGACAACTTCTTCCAAGCCCTACCAATATAATTTAATTCAGGGGAGGACAATAGCCAGGATTTTATTTTGGAGGGGAAGGGGGTTCAAATTAGACAGAGACTCTTTGATATTTCAATAATTTTTTAGTTATAGATGTAAAATTTAGTAAATTATATAAAATTTAATATTAATATGTAACAATGATATTAAAAAAATTATAAATTGAACATTACACATTTATATAACAATCCATGCTCAATCTTGTATAATATGTTTTAGTAAATATATAAAACTAATTGGGGAAAAAAAATCAAATTTAAAGTGTAGATAAGGTTTTAAAAACTGTTATTTTTATTTAAATAGTAAATATGGATTAAGTATGCAGTTTTAAAAATGTTATATTTGTAAATGTTCTTTTATTTCAATGTTAAAATGCAATACAGAAAACTCCAGAATTTTGGTGGCTTTAGCCCTTTGAGCCCCCTATTGCTATGACCCTGATTCAGCGGATAAAAATTAATTAAAATGTATAATTATCCCTATACACTTTCAGTTTAAGGGCAATTATTAGCTGTGCATGAAGCTTTATAAAGGTGATATGTTACTCATTTTTAAGTATTAAAAGGTTTTTCTGTACTTAATATCTTTAGAATTATCTAGCTAGTTTGATTTTTGGGAGTCATAAACACCAACACAAAGGAATTTCTTGTATGTAGGAAAAGTATATTTCCTCTTTTGCTTTAACTCCTTATTTAAGCTTTATTTTTCTGCTTTGTGGCATATGTGTTTAAAAAATTGGAAATACTTTTTTCTGATTTACATGGTTTCCGCACACCTGGAAAGTCATGGTAAATTATGGATTTAGACAATGGATTAATTTTGTCACGGAAAATCTTGATTTTTCAAGTAAAATGAGTAAAAGTCATGGAAAGTCGCGGATCCGCTAAACTACCGATTAAAAAAAATGCATTGAATTGTTTAATTCTATTTTTACTTGTCATTTGGCTGAAGTTACTAAGTTTGGTATTTATGTATTATCCCATTGACCATATTGCCAAGTAAAATTTGTTCACCAAGGAAACTCAAAGCAAGAAAGCTTAAGGAGTGGGTAAATGTATATTATTCTGGTTTTCTATTAAATTGTAGATTAATATAATAGTTATTTTTTAATAAAAATTAGTTAAGATTTTTTGCACAAAATATAAGTTTATCTTTAGGGATATTGTATATAAATGTTATAGGGTTATATTTGGCTATTATTCATGATCACCTGGATAATACCAAAGTACCTTGAATTCAAATTGGAAACATTTTGATTGAAAAATTGCTATTTGATTAAACTTAGGTATGTAGATACAACAATTTATTTTTATGTATGTGAGTTTATTAACACTTATAAAGTAAGTTTATAGTTTTTTTATGATAAAATTCCTGTAATTTCTCTAAAAGCATGTATTTTATTTGTATGTACATCAGAAGTTTTATTCATATATACTTTAACGAAAGCTTTTTAAAGTCATGAAAAATGATCTGCTAAATCAGGGAAAGTCATGAAAAGTCAGGGATTTGAAAAATTTTATTTTGGCAGATACCCAAGATTTATAGCTTAAAGGAATGAAAAATATATGACTGGAGACAATTATTTTAGTAATGAATAATTTGCAGCTTATAGTTCTTGAGTTGGAAACATTTGTATGTTGAAATCTTTATAATACATGCTGGTAGAAAATATGTTATTCAAGCTCAAAACTGAAAATTTATTTTAAAGTGGTTAGGGTATACAATTGCTTTTATTTTCTAATATCAATTATGATAAATTAATCCTATTGTGTATCAAACTAAGTAGAGTTTTTTCCATTTTAGAAAAAAAATATTAAAAGTATTAGAGTAATTTTATTAAATTTTTAATGTTAAAAACTTGTGTACAATGTTTTAATCTTAAAACCTTGTTTTTTCTCATTTATATTTGTGTATAAAAATTAAATCTTAACTAAGAAATGGTAAATCATACCACACCTATATTAATTGATGTATATTTTATTTTTATTGATGTTTTGAAGATACTAAAGATAGTAAGCTTTTCTTCTGATACCTAATGTGTATTAAAAATTATTAAATTTATTTTAAATTGGTTAGGGTATACAATTGCTTTTATTTTCTAATATCAGTTATGCTAAATTAATCCTGTTGTGTATCAAACTAAGTAGAGTTTTTTTCCATTTTAGAAAAAAAATATTAAAAGTATTAGAGTAATTTTATTAAATTTTTAATGTTAAAAACTTGTGTACAATGTTTTAATCTTAAAACCTTGTTTTTTCTCATTTATATTTGTGTATAAAAATTAAATCTTAACTAAGAAATGGTAAATCATACCACACCTATATTAATTGATGTATATTTTATTTTTATTGATGTTTTGAAGATACTAAAGATAGTAAGCTTTTCTTCTGATACCTAATGTGTATTAAAAATTATAATTTTAGTATATCTCCTCAAATGAAATAATTATACTCATTTTAATTTGGGTAGTATTTTACATTAACTTTTTAAAAAAAATGAGAGAATCAGAACTGCACATTCTCTTGAATTGATAAAGTTTTTTTTTTTAAATTTAAGTACGTAGTTTAGAGAAGTAATATGAAAATTATTAGAAGAGTTCGAAGAAGAGATTTCATCATTACAAACAACATTTTGAATTTTATCTCTAGACAAAGTCTAAATGATGCACAAAATAATATATAGTATTTTTCTGTTCTGATATTTTGTTTGGTGTATAAAATAGCTAAGTTTAATTTAAACTAAGAAATTCTTTTCGTTCTAAATTAATTTCTAAAGTATATTTTTGTTTTATTGATAGCGGAAAAAAATCCACTGAAATTGCAAGAAATCTGCCGATCTGCAATCAGAATTTTGCTACGAATCAATGCTGAAGCTGAAAATCCATCACTGAAAGATAAGAAAAAACTGGTTCCCAGCAGACGTAAAAAAGGCAAACGTCGCATTAGAAAGGTGGTTATTCCTGTGTTTGATGACAGTGCTCAGTCTGATGAAAGATCTGTAGCTGATGAAAAAAGATCTACTGTTGATGAAAACTTTGTTGACGAAGAGCAACCTGAACTTGATGATGAGCAAAAATCACAAGATAAAGAATCAGATGAGTATAGACAATTATTTACTGATAATCATACTTGTAGTGAACATTCTAAGCCTCCTGGTTCCTGTGGTTGTTCTACAAAAGAATCTAACCTTGATGACAGATCTAAAGTATTTGATGACTGCAAAGAAATGCCAAAAGCTGAAGGCAGCAGAAAGGCTTCTAGCCTTGAAAACTCTAGAAGAGCATCCAGTCTTGAAGGCACTCATGCATCAGGCAGTGATAATAATAGCAGAAGAGGAAGTCATTCGGAAGGTTATAATATGAATGAAGAAAAACTATTGGACTTGATGATTGCTTCACAGAGAGCAAAATTGCAGCAGGAATGTCTTGGTTTCAAACTTGAGCTTTCCTCTTTCAATGATGGTATCAAAATCCAGGTGAAAAGTCATGATGCTGAAGCAATGGACACTTCAGATGCTGCTAGATCATTGAATCAACCCATGAATCCAGATGAAATGGAAGCAGAAAGAGATTCTAATAAAGATGACAGTAACAGTACCCAAAATATTGGTAATGGTGACAGTGGAATTGATAATATTAGTGATGACTCTGTTCCAGAGGAGAGTTCTTCTGATCTGGAAAAAACTGAAGGGGAAGCAGGGGCAGCATCAAACCCCTCAACTTCTCGTAGTTTATTCCTTCAAGAGCCAGTTGATGCAGTTGAAATTTCTCGGCATATAACCAAACTTCCTACCTACCTCAAGAGGAGTGCTGAAGAAAATGATGATGAGGAATACACTCCCAGATTTTGTGAGAAGTTGCGCATTGCTTACAGTGATGCTGATAGTGATGACTTTGATGACTTTGAAAGTGATTCTGGAAAGGAATCTTTTCCTAAGGAATTTTATGGAACCAGAGAAAAAAGTGATTTGTCTTGTTACACTTATTACATGAAGCAAAAAATTAACTTGCTTCCTCTGCCCCAGTTCTTGAAGATGTACTTAAATTTTTCTAGGCCTGTATGAAAGAATGGCCCATGTTTTTGTTTTATTTTTAGATTTCTATTTCTTTACATATTAAAATTTTTATCTAATATCAAAATATGGTGTCTAACAGGTGTCAAAAACCACTAAACTCTCTTTCAATGGAAAATCATTAGTTTTTATTTGTGACTGGTTTGTAGTAAAAATTGATTTTTAAAAAAGTTATGTTTCTTAACGAAATAGTATATTTTTCTTGCATTGGACTTGTACCTTAAAAATGATCACATTATAAACTTAAATATTTAAAAGACATAAAATGAGCACATTAATGTGTACTAATGTTTTTCAAACTATCTAAACACATTGTGTTTGGATGGTTTGACCGTTATTTTTGGTATATGTCAATAATAAAAATATTGGTGCATGTTAATGTACTCATATTATGTCTTTCCAATATTTGATTTAAGTTTTATAATGTGATTTCTTCTAAAGTATTAGTTAAAAGAGTGCTATTTAATTATGTAGTATAATTTCTTTATCTAAATATTATGTCTTTGTGGAAAGGGGATTTACATCTCTTTCAAATGAATTATGTTTGTAATATCATTAACTACTTAAATTTATGTTGACAAAATGATGAAAATTTTAAAGTAATTTTTTTAACTATGTATACATAAAAAAAATTATTTTTGTCATTAAGTAACTTTTTGTCAAAAATGGATTTACACTATTTTCAATGAAAACTGATTATAAATATGTAGGCATTCAGAATTGGTTTGTAGTAATAGGTTATGGTCTACACATTGTGTAGTAGGAATTTGATATACTAGGCTCCAAATGAAATTAAATGTTAAAGATTTGTATGTCATGAAAAAATGATACTTTTCATTTTGAAAAAAGAATATGAATGGTCTTCATAATTTATATTGTAAATAGATACCATGTTTGTTTAAATTTTCATTCATATCAAGCTCTAATTCGAAGTTCTGTAAAAACTATCAATTATAAATTGGTATAGCTTGCTGACATTAATTTTCTGTAGGCTGATTTTTTATATGAGTTGCAATTGAAAAATATGTATGAAAATTCTTTTACCATTGATTATGGCTCTTCAAGATGGTGTTTGATTCTGCTAGACACCCTTCAAAGAAAGAAATGAAATATTGTTAATAATGTTACTATAAAAATAATAAGAGTTAGCAACAGTAGCAAGAATGTTCGTAGAAAAAAAAATCAACTGTTAAGTCAGAATAAATTTATTTTTTTGTGGTAGATTTTTAAAAAAGGAGAACTTTTTATAAGTAGTATTATGAAATTATGTTTATTAGCATGTTTTTTATTTTTAAAATTGTTTATTGTTCAATTTGATTTATGTCATAAATTTATTTATAAAGTTGGTTGTTAGGTTCAAAAGCAGAAATTGGCGATACTTGTTTTAAAATTAAACATTTTATTGAAATTTTATTTTTGTTTTTGAAAATTTGTATATAATTTTTGTTTGTGCTTATAATTAATGGGGTTTAAAAGTAATTCAGACAATTGTTATGCGTCTAGAAAAATGTGATAATTTTTTTTTCATTATCCGTAGAATTGTTGTACAGTCTATGTGCATTTGGTTTGCATTTATTTTGTTAATCATGTAAAAATCAACATTTTGTTATACATTTAATATGATTTTTCACCAACATGTGTCAATGAAGATACATAGTATGGTAGAATTTCAAGATTTTTTTTTTTAGCAGTAAGTCTATTATTTTATTATGCTTTATGTGCGATGTATTTACTTAGCACACAATGAAAGCATTTTTTGATCTTACAGTTTTGTAACTCAAGAAGTTCAGTTTAAAAACTAAATTAAAAAATTAATCTTAGTATTGCATGTAATCTCCTTTTTGTTTATGTTAATATTGGGGTGAACTACATTTTGTGCAAAATGTGATATAATTTACTATACTGTACTATGAATATACATTTTTTTGACAAAGTATGTGTAATAAAATGAGCTTGGTGTATTAAATTTTATATATGTATTATTTCAGGATTTTTGTAATCCAATGTAATTTTGGCCAAGTGTGGATTTAAAATTTTTAAGCGCAATAAGAAGATGAAACAAACATTTATTAATATAGCTTTAATTTTCCCTCTTTTTTTTCTTAAAAGCCTGTATTACTTAATTTTACCAACTCTTTATGTACTTCCCAATATAATTTAGGTTTTTAACAACAGTTGCAAATATAATAAAGTAGCACTGGCTATGGTGCATTTAATCAAATGTTAACGTTTGTAGTTGCCAATGAGGGACACACAACAAAGCATAATTAAGGGAAGAAATGATTAAAAGTATGCATTCTTGTAAGACGCAAATACATATAAATTTTAGATGAATTGTGTTAGGTATTCACACATTAAAGGTAAGGATAAATTTCTTTTAATTTTAAACAAAGCAACATCAGAACCACCATGGAAATATTCCATTAAGCTTCTTAAAAGATCTAATCATGTATGTCTTCATCTTATCAGAGAAAGGCGGGGTTATTATATTGACTAGATTTGACTTGACTCTTTATTTTTGGGTGTTGCATCATCGTTCCTCCATCCCTGTCAAGTGACACAGTCCTAGCACTCCCCAGCTAGTCCAACCCAGGGAGTTCCTCTCCTTAATAATCATCCTCTATTGTCTGTCTGGGCAACCCTTTACTTCTCTTCCCATAAGTTTGCTTACCTTAAGAACTTCTTTTAGGGTCAGTGTAAAAATAATGTTACATTGGCCTAGTGTTTGAGAAAGAAGAAATTAATACTCTTTAATAAACACATGGACAAATATGTCTTGATTGAATTTATAGAATTAAATAAATGTCTAAGGAATACAATTGTAATCAACTTAACAATTGGAGATATCAAAGACTGCTCTTGAGTCGGCGACAGTCCTAAAAAACAATGCCAGTAGCATTTACCTTCTACTCTCCTCTGGTCACAACCTTTTCCTCTAAAAAATATCAGAATGGCTCGCAGAGAAAAAAAAACGAGTCTACTCCAGAATGGTGGGGGAGGGGGTCAGAATTCCCCAAACCAACGGACCATTCTATTGGTTGGGAGAAGTCCAAAGTTTCTTTCTAGTTCAAACCGGTCCTGTTCTGGTATGTCTTTGATGATGACTCACAGGAAGAGGTTAAAAAACTGAACCGAATGTAATTTATTGTTACAGTCAGTCACTCATCCAGAGTATGTATCCTATCTAGACTATCTGCAGTTTTTAATTACAATTGTTATTGTTTTGAAGTTTACCTTCCTGTTTAGTGCTGAGTTGGAGATTTTATGTGGCCACTAGATTTTTAGGATTTTTCTTAAGCATCTAGTCTAAAAACTATCAAGTGTGTTTTCTTGTATAGTTAATTTTCAAGATTCACTACCATATAGTAGTGATGATATGATTGTTACTTTAAATATTTGGAGTTTAAGTTTGTTTTAAAGTCTGTGCTTTTTCAGATTTTTTTTGTAATTTTCTGAAGGCACATTGTTTTTTTCCTATTCTTATTATTATGACCTCATTCAGTCCACCTTCTGTAGTTACATTTTTCTCCAAGATGGTCAGATTTGTAGTTTCTTGATAGTTCTCCAATTTATGGTATTATTCGATTAATAGCTTTAAAACTAATTTTTTCACAGTCAGTCTGTTTATTCATTTCCAAGTCTATTATCCGAATTTTTTTGTTTGATTATTGGCTTTACATTTATTCAGATATATTGTCTTGCATTTTCTAAAAAGAGTTTAAGGGTGTATGTATGGGATTTTTAAACTAGGAATACTCATGCATTGATTGATTCCCCTCCCATTTGTCCTTACATAACATTAACCCATTATCCTTTAAAGTTACAATTCTGGGACTATAACTAACCCTGAATGTTTCATCTCTTTTTCAATACAATTACAAAGTCATTTTTGCATTTTTTTTTCAGAATTTTACTGCCTTTTATTTAAATTGGTCTATACCACATGGCATGTGTAAATATACCTGCTAATTTCCCTCCTAATTTCTGTTTTTCATTTTGTTTTTTGTAAATTTTTTATTTAAATTCATTATATATGGTAGTGAATTCACTAAAAAAAGGACTTTTAAAAACTAAATAAGAATATTTCTGGCAGTTGTTAATGGGGGGGAAAATTGACTGATGCACGATCATTAGCTGTCTTAAAATAGACTTGACTAATGTTGGGAATAATATTCTTTTAGATACTAAACCCATTATGATGATATCTTGGTAACATGGAACATAAATTTTATATTTAAAGTTATTGAAACTCTAATAGTGTCATTCTAGTTTATTTCTATGATTTTAATCACAGTAATAAGCAAGATTAATAAAACATGGCATATCAACAGATGAGCATTAAATATTAGAGCAAGTATCAGGAAACATATTTGCTGATAATGCAGCAAAAATATTTTTTCTTCATCTTTACTATATAATTTAAAAATATGAAAGTTTGAAAATAAAATGCTGCAAAGCCAAAAGAACAAAGATATGCTTTTATGCTTCAGGTTGAAGTTTTATTCATTTTCTTGCTTTGTTGTATTTATGGGAGTAAATGTTTTGATAAAATGTAGTTATTCAGAAACATATTTAGAAAAATAAAACTATAAACTATATAATCAGCAGTAACCACTTTTTTAATGGTGTGAAGAACATAAGTAATTAATAAATTACTATCTTCAGTATTTAGAACAGTGATGAACATACTTTTTTTAAAAGTGGTCCAAAAAGTAGAAAACATTTTGGTTGGTCCAAATTACTTTAAAAAACAACAAAGAAATAGTACACTTTTAAAATTCTTATACTAATGTGATTAATTAAATTACATTTCCATAAGTTCTGCCATCTTTCTTTGAACAGTATGTTGCCACTTTCCACATATTTCAGAAGAATATGATGTTATATGAAGCGGACAATGTTTGTGTTTATTTAATATGAATGCATAATCTGTGAACTCAAATTCTTCCATAATCTTTTATTTTTAACTTTAAATGAAAATAAGTTAATTTTAAAATTTTTTTACTCATATTAGTTTTTTTTCCTTTTTCTACATATACAGAAATTTTAAGCCGTTTTCAATAAAATATTTTGCATATACAGAAATATTTTAATTCCTAAGAAAATTTTCATGTATGTAAAACTTGAACAAATTTTTACAGAATCTTTTATAAACATTGATTCTGAAACTTTTGTTTCAAAATCTTTGACAACCCTTTCTGTTGGCCACATCTGATCTGCAGGCCATAGTTTGCCCACAAGTTTAGATGGTCTATACTTATTCATACAGGATTTGATTGGTACAAGATGTATTCTTGTGCCACATTCATGTGTCTGTATTGGGTTGCATATTAGATGACAAAGAAACTTTAAATTTTCATTATATTTTTGTTGTGTTTGTTAGTTAAATAAGTGTACAAAATTTTAAGTAATGAATCTTGCATTTTTTTTCAAAAACACCCCACCTTATTAAATAATTTTATTTTTTACATTAAACAGTATTTCATTTCAATAGGCTTTAGCATGCTTATTTACATGCTTCAGTTATTTTGGTAAACACTCAATTTCTAATTGGGAAATTTTTTCAATATATTTAACGTATGGAAATCTTTAAATAAAGGCTTTATTTGAATTTTTTAAATTTTATTTTATTTGTTTTTTTTGTAGATCTAATTACTTTTTTATGCCCATTAATTAGGGAAATTTTTTCGATATGTTTAAAGTATGGAAATCTTTAAATAAAGGGTTTATTTGAATTTTTTTAATTTAATTTTATTTGTTTATTTTTTTTTGTAGATCTAATTACTTTTTTATGCCTATTAACTAGGGAAATTTTTAAATATATTTAAAGTATGGAAATCTTTAAATAAAGGGTTTATTTGAATTTCTTTAATTTAATTTTATTTGTTTATTTTATTTTATTTTTTTTTTGTAGATTTAATTACTTTTTTATGCCCATTAAGCCAAATACAGTAAAAGAAACCCTTTGTTTGGTTAGTTTTATTATTGGATATATGTCACATAAATAATATATTTACAATTCTTGTATACAGAAGTGAAACTTTCTAAAGTATGCTTTAATTTACACCTGAAGTTGCAATAAAATAATTCCATTAAAGAAATGTTTACTTCAAGTCAATGTAAATCTTTCTTGTAGCCCTTAAAAAATAATTTATCCTTTATATTCCTTATATGTGAAATATATTTTCTCAAGGTAAAATACACATTCAGTTTCCTAATTTGAATTATCTTTTTGAAACTTTTAATTAAATTGTATTTTTAAACTTTTAATAAAAATTAAAAATTAAATTACTAAACCCTTTCACTGTAAATTATTTTCTTTGAAGAAAAAGCTTTCAACAAATCTACGAAAATACAAACATTAATAATATACTGAAAAAATAAACCACTAAGAAGCAGAACTATTAGTAAGATATATGTGTTCGTTCCCCGGGTGTTTTTTTAGTGGGGCTCATATATTCTTATCATTGTATTTATTATATGATTGAAATTGCAATGGAAATTTAAGCTATTTATCCAAATCAATTTTGAGAAAGTCGTAATAAAGATAATAAAAATAGTTCTTTAAGTTTTACTGTCAAGTCCATCAAGTTATCAGAGTTCTTAAAGTCCAGCACTTTGACAGGTTCCTTGGAGAAATTATGTGGTAGGGGACTGTGTAGCTGTATATTCATAGGAAATTACACTAAATGGTCAGTATTACTAATGAGAACTGGTAGGACATATACGCATATAATTACCATGCATTTTTATCGGGTTGGTTGGAAAATTCTTATGAGACGCATTTGTCCTGGTGATAGCGAAAGTGTTATTGAACATTGAATATCATTTTTTATGAATATTGATAGTACAATTTTTTTTTGACAGATTATTAAATCATGTTTAATTTTTTTATACACTAAAAGTACTTGATCAAAATTTTAATATTCTCTTTTATTACACTTGATTTAATATTTATTGAAATTATATTTTATCCTTACTATTTCTTAAAATATTTTATCTGCTCACAATGCAGTTATAATTTGTCATAATTAACATAATGTGATTATAAATTAGTATTACTTAAATAAGATAAAAGTATGAGATTAAAGGGGTAATAAATTCCTGGTGAGAACAAAGGTAATTATTAATATAAGAAGCTAATTTAATTTTGTGGAATAATTTAATATAGAGCTGAATTATTAAAATTATTACTTTTAGATTTCTCACATGAGAAATGAATCAGAGGTAGAAGTTTATATTGGACAAGGTTTTAGATTTTTTTTCTTTTGGAAAAAGAGTTAAGACTAGATGAGCATTTATTTTTTTATAATATTTTAAAGTTAGATTTAATTATCAGTTTTAGAGAAGCCCTAATATTAAACTTTTCTTGGTGTTATCCTACTAATGTGTTTTCATTCCCATTATTCCTTGTATCTTATTTTAAATGAATGAAATCACCTTTAGGGCAGACCTTGGAGGATTCCCCAAGAGCAGGGCACTGTGACCAGAGGTCTATTGTACCCAAACCCAAGAAGAACAAAACACAACTCAAGTGTACCTAAGAGAAAAGGCCACAAGCTGAGGCAAATCTCAGCAGACAATTGACAGGGATGTCCTGCAGCTCCCATGGCTTAAGGAGGTGGTGACCAAAGTGCTCAAACCTAAGAGCCGAGAAATACTCACAATCACACAAAATGTGGCGAGTAGTCTCCTCCTCAAGATGGCAGCCATGGCACAAGGGATCAGAGCTAATCTCCATAATGTTGAGGTGCCTATTGAGGGCACAATGATCAGTAAGAAGACCAACTGCCTTCCTCAGGCCATTCCTATGAAGCGACAAGAGCTCCTTACTACGCAAGCTGGGGTAGTCATGATTAAGCTCTTTAGCTTGCCTATGACCATTCCCAATAAGCCACTTGGAATACTGAAGGTACCTAAAATGCCTAAAAACAGAATTCCTAATAGACCCCGGAGCAATACCAAGGACAGGCTCAGGTCCAGTAAAGGAAATGCTGGACCCCTTCCTAGCTAAATAATCAGCAAGCTCATTACCCTGAATTCCCATATGACCAGGAACCCAGTAAAGATTAACCTTGTATCTTATTTTACTAAGTATTATTTACTTGCTGACTGAAAGTGTCTTTAAATTTTTCACTACCCCCTTGAATAAGGCAAAAAATATTGATATGCTGTTATCCCACTTACTTCATGTTTAAAAAAAACTTTTTTTATCTGTAGGCTTTAAATGGTAGGTCTGGGTTTTATTAGCCCTCATGTAGCAAAAAATTAGACCATAGGGTTCCAACTAAACCTGATTTATTTGGTGGGAAACAGCATTGTCTATTTCTGTATATTACATATTTTTTAGTAGAAGCAGCATTTAAGATTATTTATTTAGAAATTGGTATGCATAAAAGACAATTGGCTTATTAAGAGATAATAGTAGATTTTTGGAACCATTTGAATATCTATGCATGAAATGTTAATATAAGGAAAATCGTAACTGTAATAAAAATATTTTTATTATTGTTAAGATTCTAGTTAACCAGTTTCACGTTTAAAAATTTTTTGTATAACAATTTACTTCTTCTAATTAAAGAAGAAATAACTTGTTAAAAGCCCAAAAATGGGACGTTTCAAAATGAACAGTAATTATCTCTTTTAACTACACTGAAATTATTTTGATCTGTGTTCTTTTTCTTGAAGAGAAGTACATAAAGGTTTTCTGATGTTGCTTTCTCTATATGTAACTTAGAAATACATTGATAAATATCTGTAGGACTTAATTAAGAAAACCATCATGCATTTGAAAAGGAGTGTGTTGTACATTTAAAGGTTCTTACATTCATTTTCTAATAGCTAGAAAAAACTTTAAGGAATAATGAATTGCAGTTCAAAGAACTGCTAAATATTTTACAGCTTTAATATTTTTTATTGGTATGATGCTAATTAGAAACTGTGTACATAAACTTTATTTTTGCAGATTTTTAACTTTCTATGTAATTGACAATATATATATAAATTTTAATGATTATTTTTTAGGGTTATCGCTTGTTCAAGTTTTCATTTGTGAATCGAAAAATCAAAGTTTCTGGCAATGACATTATTTTAAGACACCCATGTTTTTGTAGAGTGTTATTTTTAAAAATGAATTGGTGTTTAAATGAATAAATTACTGACTTTTCTTTAATATTTCTATTAGTTTTAGTTTTTTTTTATGGATTAGGGCAAATGCTACTTTATTCTGAGAAAAGTATGAATCTAGCTGAATCTTATAAATGTTTAGCGGTATTCTTAAGAGTAAGGGGGGATTGAGGCCAGTATTTTTTTCTGGTCATCCCCATAATATTTGTTGATAAAAACTTATAATTTTTTCATTCTATGCAAAAGTAGTAATTCAAAGCATCAGTAACCCTTTACCCATACTACTTATTTAGATACAATCAATTATGCATTGTACTTTACTAATTGCAAGAACTAACAAAGGGTATGATGTACTGAAGCTATTTTTATGTAGTTAGAAGTTTGGTTCTAAAAAATTTTATTTTGTTATTTCATGATCAGTAATAAGAGGAAAATTGAATTACAGTCAGTACTGACTATATGATCACTCGCTTATATGGTCAGTTTTCTAAAGTCCCGTCTAACTTAATAGGGAACATGTGTTAAAGCTAAGACCACCGCTTATACAGTCATTTTCTTTTTCTTGTTGCTGGTTATATGGTCAGTTTCATGGTTTCAACGAGTTTTTTTTTTTTTAAAGAAGTCAGTGCGGCGAAATCGGAGAGGACCTGAATTCAAGCCTTTATATTCCTTCCTTTCCCCCTTTCATGTTTGTGTACACTCATCGTCGGAGTTTTCCACCTCTCTCGGTTCTCGTCCCCCCTATTAGGAGATAGTATTTTAACACAAGTATTTATTTCCTAACTTACAATTAAAAGTAAAGAACAACTAAAAACATTTATGAATACAACAATGTAAGTGATGCCATTCTAAAAAGTGAAATGCTAGTTATTTATTACTAGCACGCTTTTCATTCGCCGCAACATCCTCCCCACCCTGGTCAACCTCCAGGGGGATGACTAGCTGCACAGGTCGAGTAATAGTGCTTCCATTGGTGCGTAGTACACAAGTACGAACTTTCTTGTCGCGGCCAAGGATTAACTCCTCAACACGGGCCTTTTTCCAGGTGTGGCGAGGTCGAACATCTTCTTGTAGTAAGACAATATCTCCTTTCCGGATCTTATTTGTTTCAAATGGATTCCGCACTTGATGAAATGTACGCAAATCCATCAAATATTCCTTTTGCCATCTTTTCCAAAAGGAGTCCATCAAATGCTGGTGATTTTTCCACATACGATTTAAAGATGTTTCAGAATTTGTAGGGCTGGAAGGAATAGTAGTTAATTTCTATCCTATGAGGAAATGCGAGAGTGTTAAAGCTTCCTCAGTGTCATCTTTGATTCCATATTCATGAACAATCGGTCTACCGTTAAGAGCGGCTTCAATATCGTATAGTACAGTGATCAAACCAGCGTCGTCCAAAAGAGCCTTACCTAAAGCTTTCCGAAGGCATTGCTTAATTGAGCCTAAGATTCTTCCCCCCCCCTCCCCACCAATAACAAGTGGACATCTGTCTGTTTATTGGTTGAAGTTATTTCTCTCAAACGTGACTTCAGGTGTTATTTTACTAATTCCGAAGCAGCAGATGAGCATTTAAAAGCTATTAGGGACTTAGAAAAAAGTTGTGTTAACAACCAACAAAAGGAAGCAAACTTGTATATCTGATTATTTTTAAATACATTGAACATGAATGTACGTATGTACGTGTGCTGTACTTTGATTAGTAAGGTAAGTTAATAAATTTCTTCCCCAAAAAATATTGCATATTTTTAATGTAGTTTTTACTTCTCGAATTAATTTTTAAAATGTTCTTAAAAGTATAATTATTTGTTTATGAGTACTACATTCTGATAGGTGAATATAATCCTGTCACAATTCAATAGGGTTGTATTGTTCCACATATATGGTCACCTTGCTTATATGGTCTGATTTTTCTGGACCCTTAAACTGACCATATAACCGATACAGACTGTATAAGAATAAATTAGAAAATAGAGTATTTCCCAAGGCTACAAATCAACCCATTTTATCTGAGTTTATATCTGTATATTAAAAGTTAGGAGCACTATGTCACAAATTTCAAATTTTACAGGAGGGCATAATAAAGGTTTTTTTACAGGTTTGTTTATATCATACCAGTTTAAATGAAACACTTTATATAAATGTCTTGAGGTAATAGAGTAAATATGGGCTCTTAAATATATAAAAAACTTATAAATAAGAAGTTTTATGTTCAAATGAGGTAATTCTTTAGTTTCCTCAAAATCATATTGGTCTTTATTTTTTTTTCCTAATTATTAAATCTCTTAACATTAGAAAATAGAGGCAATAACACAAAGAGGAAGAACAAATTATGCACAGATATGCAAAAATCTCAATTTTTAAGGAAATTTTGTGCTCTTTACTTTTAATGTACGGATTTATTTTCTTCAAATTTGAAAATAATTATATTTCTTGAGGTATACTAATCCTAAATAGACTAAATATAATAAAATTTTAATTTAAAGAAAAATTTTATATCTAGTAAATCTGACTCGTTCTCTAAATATAGTATTCTTGAATAAAAAGGATAAGATTAAATTTCAAAGTTTTAAAACTTAGCTGTCCTTTGAATGAGACTGTGGGATAAAATGGTTTAAATGCCAGTTTAATTTAAACCGTAGAACTGGCTTTTATACCGAAATATGATTTTTGATTGTTATTCAATTTTCTAATTTTCAATTTTTAATCAATCAATTTTCAATTTTTTTTCTCACTTATTTCTTAATTTTTTAATTATTTTATAACTTAAATTCTTAATTCTTCACTCAATTTCCAATTTTTGTTAATTTGTATATAACTCAATCTTTATTCGTGTTTTCTGTTGAATGTTATATTTTTATTGTTACTTTAATCTGTTTTAGAACCTTTCTTTTTTATTTTTTGTCAAAATTTTTTATCCAAATTTCGTATTTAATTTTTTGCCACATCTTGTTTGGTGCAGTTTGTCCCTAAAGGATTTAGCTCCATTAAACTTCAATCAACCAACCAACCAACCAACCAACCAGTTTAATTCGTTACTTATAGAAAGCTATAACTTATGTAGACTTTGAATATCAAGTACTATTAACTACTGATTATTAACCCCTTACTGTATGATTTAATAATGAAAAACTGTGGAGGAAATAACCATTTAATTTTTATTTAAAAAAACTTGTTTCATTTTACAATTCTTACATATTCTTAATTAAAATCCACTTTTTACATAGTGTTAAATAATATCAGAAACAGTAAAATTAAGAAAATTATCAAAGCAAAACATTAATAAGGTATACAGATAATAGTCTTCAAGCTAGTGGTATTTTTCAAAACAAAGTGCAAAGGAATTCTTAATTGTTTACACCGCCAAGTAGTCTCACTTTTAATTTGATTCTTGTAACACACACGGCATTTCTTAGTAGGTTTTCTTTTATTCTGACTCATTAATTTGGCAATGACTTGTACCAAGAAATTCTAAATAAAAATATGAAATAGTGACTTGTGATTTTCACAAGTGATAAAAGTGTTGCCAAATTCAGTACACTAGAAATTTTAAACTAAATTAATTATCATATTTAACAGTAACTTTAATCGCATGACGAGTGTAGCTCGTCATTGTGCGGTATGGAATGAAAAACTAATGACGAGCTAGACTCGTGATTTTACCGGAAGGGGTTAAAGAATCTTTTCATTTATTTATATCTTTGATTAATTTATACTTTTTTAATAGTCAGTTACATAACAAATGATAAATTCTGTTCAGCCTAATTATTTCTAAAACTTGGCACTTGGATACATTTTATTCTAAAGTTTTAATTATTAAAAAAGTAAATTCTTAGTATAGTTTCAATGTTTTATACTATCATGATTCTGCTTTGTGTTCTCAAGGCAATAATTACATTGTTAGTCATTTTTAAATGAAAATAAAATGTACTATGTAACATGAAGTTCAAAAAATAAAATAAAATGTAATATGTAGCATAAAGTTCAAGTAAAACATGAAAGCATGAAATTAGTATTTTTCCTTTTTGCAGAACTTATACAAACGAAAGAATTTGTAATCATTCAATATCTTTAATGAAACTTAATTATTTGACAAATATCTTTTGATTTACATTTAATGCACTAATTACTGTATCCTTAACATATGTGACTGCACTTTGTATAAGTAATTGTAGTACTATCAACTCTATAAACTACTTATAATTAAAAGAAAAAATTGTTTTAATTATATATATTAAGAGTTTGTACAAAGGTAATTAAAACATTAAATATGTATATAAATATGTCAGAAGTTTTATCATGTATTTAGAAATGAGAGTAAAGGATTTATGATTTATTGAACTGTGAAGCAGAAATAATAACTTTTAAGGCTATTTTCAGAGAAATGTGAAGAATTGTAGATAGTCTACATTAGTTCATAGTTTCTTGTAGATTATTTAAGTGGATTAAACATATATAATATCTGACTATTTTTTAATTTTAGAATTTTAATCTTCTGTTGCTGTACTTTTACGTAGTGTTAACAGCTCGAAAATTGTTTTATAGAACGTTCATTGGACACTGAACATTTTTTTTTCTTTGTTGTGTCTTTTTCTATGTAAAAATAGTATATTTTTACTAATGAAAATGATGTTTTACTCTAATACTGATGAGTTATTTGTAAACCATTTTCCATGTCTTGTACTGTTTTGTACACTGATGAATGGTATCATTTTGAAAAGAATTTACCATTATCAAGTTCATCTTGCTGTTTACCATGCATTCATGTATAGATGTGAGACAGTTTTCTGTACATTGACTTCTCATTTAGTGATTTAAATTATGTAGTTTAGTTGTAATTTGGGAGAGTTTCAGTTAACTTTGTGTCAGTTTCTTTTTCTCATCGTGGAACAGTGAGTAATTTATTTTCTTTGCTGAAATTATCTCTTTGAAGCAGTGGCGTGCAGTAGGTGTTCAAGCAGTGTGTGCAGAGAGCAGCAACAACAATAATAATAATAAAACCATAAAAATGTACATTAAACACTTCCTTAACGTTTATTATTCATTTGAACACAAAATCCATACGTCTATTCGTATTACTAATAAAATAACGAAAATCTTATATTTCCACGAAAAACTTCCAGCACACGAAACTTTCAGCAAACTTAGCACCACACGGCGCCCGCCGCTGCGGTGCCTCATCAGGATGCTTATTGGTGCCGACAAACCGAAAGTCTAGTCCACGTGCAGAGGATTTCACTGCACGCTGGCTCGATAGAACGAACTGTTTCTCGTTCGGTCAGTGGATTAAATTATATTAATTGTTTTTGACATTTGGAAATCATATATTCTGCGAAAAACATCTTGACAATTTTTAAAAACAAAACCAAGGATATGGTGTTACAGATATAACTTATATACTGTCTGCAAAACACAATGAATGGTAAAATTTGGATTGTTCTGTTAGAATTCGTTTCTTTTTTGTCTAACAAAACAAAATTGTTTTTCAGCGAATTATTTCTATAAATATAATACATCACCGAAATTACTATACCACACTAAAACATTTCCCTTTATATTGATGAAATACTTTTTTTATATTTCCATGAAAACAAAATCTTACAATATATAAATTTAAACATTAACCGTCTGCAAAATCGTATGGCCAGTTAATCAGTTAAAAAACCAGAAGCGCTTCAGCACGTAAGTCCCCGGTCTAATACAACGCTTAATAAACCGTACCTTCGGATGATTCTGAATGCCAAGTGCAGGAAAAATAGCTGCACTTGCCTCAGTGCCATAGTATGTTGTTTTTCTCCTGTAGCCCATACATATAAAGCGTGATTTTCAATTTAGTGCGCAGTGCGTACACGTCAAAATTTCCTATGTTCGTTTGCTTTTGAACGCGCTACGTGGTGCAGCACCTAGTACCGCACGCATTGCGAGAATACAAGCAAGCAAATCAGCATAATATTTGAATATATTATAAATAATATTTATTATATACCATATAAAGATAGGTAGACATAGGGGCAGAAAATTATTGCCTCTCATAATTTTCCTAGGGTGTGCAGTGCACACCCTGCACATATGGACCGCACGCCACTGCTTTGAAGATATTTAATATTGTTAATATATTTTCTTGTACATAATTTAATTACGAGATGACACTGTGTATTGCAATTCTGAAGCAGACTGTATATATACATATTTATTTATTTTATTTATATATACATTTACTGTTTCAGTGAGTTAATAAAAGACTGAATATGTTCTTTTCCCGCTTGTTTTTGGAAGATACATATTTGAAAACCAGACTGATAATAAGGTTTATAATATTTTCCTGGACTTATAGCTTGTGCCCGAAAATGATTAAAGTTACCTGATTGATGTCACATTATAATGAAAATCCTAGTTCTTTAGTTTAGTATTCACCCCTGACTTGACAGTTTGTACTTTTACATTCTCGCATACGTAGTAGAGGGGAAATATTGTAATCGTCCAAAAATTCTACCTCGAAATTTTGATTGATCAGGACCGTAACTAGGGTGTAGCAAAGTGGGCATTTGCTACGGGCGCATCAGTTTTAGGGTCGTCGCACCAGGACCGTAGCCAGAAATTATGTTCGGAGGGGGACCAAGGGGAAAGACACTCTTCTTTGTGAATGATACTTCAATAAAACTACAGGTTTTCTTATGCATCTATACCCCTAATCAGTACCATAACACCAAGGGGAAAGACACTCTTCTTTGTGAATGATACTTCAATAAAACTACAGGTTTTCTTATGCATCTATACCCCTAATCAGTACCATAACACCAAGGGGGAAAGACATCTTCTTGTGAATGATATTTCAATAAAACTAGGTTTTCTTATGCATCTATACCCCTAATCAGTACCATAACATCAAGGGGAAAGACACTCTTCTTTGTGAATGATACTTCAATAAAACTACAGGTTTTCTTATGCATCTATACCCCTAATCAGTACCATAACACCAAGGGGAAAGACACTCTTCTTTGTGAATGATATTTCAATAAAACTACAGGTTTTCTTATGCATCTATACCCCTAATCAGTACCATAACACCAAGGGGAAAGACACTCTTCTTTGTGAATGATATTTCAATAAAACTACAGGTTTTCTTATGCATCTATACCCCTAATGAGTACCATAACACAATGTGGTTTTAAAATAACAAAATGATTAAAAAAATGATATAATGAATAAATTTAAAGCTTTGAATGTGTAATGATGTATCACGATAAATTGAATAATAAAATTAACATTAAAAACCGTGTTGTAATGTACTTACAACCTTAACACCAGTGTTCGGTTACAAAGGGGAAACACAGTAAGAATATAACACTTTATATTGAGATTCAGACATTTATTCTGTACATTCATTTACAAATTGATCCTTGATTATCGTGTATCATAATCATCAATTATTTATGTCTTATATTTACACCATAATTATTACAATTCTCTTTATAATGCGTTATTACTCAATAACAAGGTTAAATTATTAACATAGGCCTAAGTGACTGTAAATATTATTTTATCTTTACCTCCATTAAAGGCACAGGGGAGCAGGCAGTTGCTTTCCTCACGCGATATGTCGGTCCTTCAGTGGGTCCAAAGGATCAAGCAGGGGCTTTCCTCATGTAGTGAGTGTTGGTTCGGGCGCACGGGACGAGTTGGTGCTGGTGAGCGGGGCTTAGGATTTTTATGCCCCGCCTCTCTCGAATCCCGATTTGAACTCCTCTCTCTAACTTCGTTTCCCAACTCCTCATCTCGGTTTTAACGCCCCTTTTTCTTCCTTTCCAATCGTTTGTTTGGTGAAATTTTCCCACATCTGCAACCCCTTCGGCAGTGCAGGTGGGCTCATTAAAATAGCCCCTTTTGTGAAAGCTGACATTTTTAGCCCCTGCCCCCATAACTCACGGTTACATCTCTGTGCGAGCCTGACCGTTACGCTGCCATTCTGTGATCTATACCTTCTCTGCAGGGGTCTCTAAACTCGACGTGAACAATCGGAGTCCTAAATTCCTCTAGGAAATTTCTCCCACAGCTGTGCATGCACCATCGTGCATGCTGTGCAGACCATCGTGAGAAAGTACCTCGGTACAAACCGTTATTACATTTATTCGTTTAAATTTCTCTCTTATTTAGCTAAATACCAAAATCTAGTCTAATGTAATACTTTGAAGCTATTTTAGAAGATAAAATCTGTCTCAAAATACTCACAATGGAGCACCCCAGACATTATACAATAGATTATGGAAAATGATCTTGAGACGAATGACCAAGAGGCGTTACTCAGACATGAGTGGGCCGCGGCCGGGGTGCCACCCCCCAGGCCGGGCGCGGAGGCACTGTCCGCGAGCTAGCGGGGAGGCACACGCCGTGACCCCTGGGGAGGGGGTACTAGGCTGCCCGGCCGGGGGTCCCGCCGGGCGGTCGGGCTACTGAGCGCGCCCCCTACTCACTTCCACCACCACGGGGGTGCTGCGCGGCCGCCGGGGGGCCGTGCGGCCCCGCCGCCCGCCGGGGGTAGATAAAAGCCTACGGCCCAAAACATTTATGGCCAATTTATTTATTTATTTATTTTATGTTTTTTGGCACAAAATCCTCGGGGGATATACTGCGCCATACAAGTTCTGTTAGAGTATACATACAAGACACAAATAAAAATTTACATGAAAAATTACTAAAATACAATCAAAAATCTAAAATGTATATAAGTGAAATTTTCCAAAGAAACTGGTAACAGAGATCATATTTCATATAGCAGTCCTGAACGGCGGAGAAAGGGAAACAAGTCCGCATGCTGTGCTTCCCCAATAATAGTCCCAAGATCAGGCAACGAAGTTTTAAAATATTCCAAATACATCCGCCGGAAGCAACAGCACGAAGTCAGGAAGTGTACAACTGTTTGAGGTGACTTGCAAAAAGCACACTGGAGAGGTGCTTTCCCAAGTAACAAATGTGCATGAATGAGCGGGCAGTGTCCCACGCGAAGACGCGTGAGAACAACGTCGCACCCTCTCACAGACAGCGGTGGCCATATATTCAAGTGTCCCATGATGCTACGCAGTTTATTTTGCTCTTGCAAGTCTCAACGTCGCTGCCAGTCAATGCGAGTCTTTTTCTTAACGAGAGTTCTTACGTCGCATAAGGGAATATCGTTGTAGAACAGACTTGACGGATTTTTTGCCGCATTATCAGCAAGATCATTCTCATAAATTCCAACATGACTTGGAATCCAACACAATATTATTTTATATCCCCTAAGCTTCCCCTAATGCCATAACAACATTGGCCCAACGTAACGTTGCTAGCTTGGCGAAGACTTTATGAGCCCCGTGGTCGGCATGGCTTATATTTGCCAAAAGGTTGAAGGGTCAGTGGGATTAACTTCCAGATATAGGAAACGGTGCACAGCTGAAAAAAAAGTTCGTGGGTCCATATTTCTTACAAGCAGTTTATTTGCTACTTCTGCTATACTTGCGACTCCCGATGCTGATTCCCGAGCATTGCGTGTTTTTTTTTTTTAAGTTTAAAAAAATGTGCTGCCATAGCTAAGAAGCAGTTATTACTTATGTGATACTCTTAATATCTTTTGTAAAATTAAGAAGAACATCACTAACGAAAATAGTTACTTTTCTTTTCAATTAGTATACACCATACAGGACATACATCTATAATTTCGTCACTTTCTTGTTCCGTTCATTCAAAATACATCCCACACTCGGAAGTGACGGTCCATTGTCCAAATCGGAAGTCCAAATGTCCGTAGCCGTTCAGAATCTACTTTTAAGCAGTAGGTCCTGTCTCATTAGCGTTCATGTAGCAAAAAGTAGACCGCAGTGCTCCAAACCAAACTAAAGCCTTCTCGAACTGAAACGCCGAGCAGAAAATACGCGTGCTCGCGTAAAATATCCGAATCAAAGAGGTCATCAAATGGTTAGCATATTGTGCCCGATTTGGGTTTCGAGGCCTGGTTGTATCTGTGTTTTGTCTCTGTCTCCTCATAGGGAGTGTTTCTACAGGGCATTCCCGTAATAAAAATGGCAACAAATCAGCAAATTGTAAGAAAAATGCTAATAAAGACAAATGCCCCGCATATGTAATTGAAAAAAATAGATGAAGATGATTATTTTGAAATTATTTGTCAAGTAGAAAGCAAAAATTAATCATAGCAAGAAGTTTATGACGTGAAGGATCAAAGAAGGAATCACACATTTAAAATACTAATGTAGGGGGAGGAGTGAACAAGGTAAATGGCACATGATAAACAAAAAAATTTCATACGGACGATTTAAAGATTATGTAAATCCTGATTTCGAAGAGGTGTGAATAAACCCGGGAATTTATAATAAATAAAATTTTGGAACTTTGAGAAAATCATTTTACAATGTTTTACATTTATTTTTTCAACAGTGGCTATTTAAAAAACTGGCATATTATTTTTAAGAGATTTTTTTATATATATATATATATATATATATATATATATATATATATATATCTATATATTCAAGGAATAATAGTAGTGATCATTTAAATGATTTTATAGTAGTACTTATGTAATCAATTACCCTGTTAGTCTTATCAAACACATAACTGGTTGCTTGAATTTTAATTGCTAATATGATAATTATGTACATTATTTTTTATCATTATTTATTATGTAAATTGCTTTATTCTAAACTTTTCCTCTCCTTTTATAATATAAAAATGCATATCTTTAAATTTAAAATAACAGTTTATTATTTTTTGTAATACATATATCATTTAAAGGTGTCATCAAATAACACTGTTGCATTTTGTGTCTAATTCCTACACACACACATATTATTATTATATATATATATATATATATATATATATATATATATATATATATATATATATAATATATATATTTTTTTATTTATGTTTTATTCAAGGAATAATAGCAATGAGCATTTAAATGATTTTATAGTAGTACTTATGTAATCAATTACCCTGTTAGTCTTATCAAACACATAACTGGTTGCTTCAATTTAAATTGCCAATATAATAATTATATACATTATTTTTTATCATATTTATTATGTAAATTGCTTTATGCTAAAACTTTTCCCCTCCATTATAATAAAAATACATATCTTTAAATTTAAAATAACAGTTATTATTTTTTGTAATACATATATCATTTAAAGGTGTCATCAAAAAACACTGTTGCATTTTGTGTCCAATTCCTACACACACACATATTATTTATATATATATATATATATATTTAATATTATATTTATATATATATATATATATATATATAGAGAGAGAGAGAGAGAAAAGAGAGATGTTATCCAAGAAAAAGGATTTATGGGTTTTGTGACACTATAGATTATTGCCTAATATTTATGTAATAATAAAAATATTGGTATTTTCAAAGGAAAAATATACTTTCAAGCTAACAGATACCTTGCCAAATATAGTTAGTTAATCCCAATTATTCAATTTTTTTCATAGCATATATCGTTAATTTTGCGAAAATTAAACTTTTGAGGTCTACACAACAAAGACAGATAAAATGGTGGTTCTCTTGTGTCATAAAAGTTGGCGACTTCAAAAATACTTCAAATTCCATGTTTTGGAAATTTTCAAAATTCTCTTAAAAAAAACGGTGTTTTTCCGTTTTTTCCACTCCTCACAACTCTACGGACGATACAATACAAAGTGATTTTAATTATTAAATTACTTAGAGATTCCAAATTAGGGAACCTGCAAATCCCACATCTACAGTATAAGGTATTGATTAAAAATTTGGAAATATTTTATATTTACAACAAATCAGGATTTCTGTAGTCTGATGTATTGAAAAAGGTTCGTTCATGTGTACAGAGCATTCGTACTTTCGTAGTAACATGTAAAAGAATACTCCCTTTTCAAGACGAATGAGTGGGACCAAGACTCCTTTCCTACGGGTTGTGTTTGAGTATGTATTTTAAATATCCTCTATATAATAATAGTCTAAGTTATTTGTCCGTCTGTACTTGAATTTATGAAGTGGTTGGACCTGGAATGGATAGAGGTATCCATATTGGATTTTTGATGAGTTAGGGTTAGCAAAATTCAAAGCGAGTAAAGTTTATCTTCTTCTAAACTATCGATCCGATTCTAAAATACATTGGCATAAATATGCTTTACATCATAGCAAAAAATACTGTCGTCTCTAAAGCCTTCGAAATCCACCCCTTCTCCCTTTTCGGGCGTTTAATGCCGTTATTTCGAGCCCTAATTTCTCCGTTTAAGAGCGAGCAAACGATTAAATTTATCAATTTTCACATAATAAATAGGTAAAAATAACATCTCTTTCGAGCATTATGAAGTCACTCCTTCAACCATCTCATTTAATCATTTCTTATCTTAAAATATTTAAATATCATCTGCATATTATTTTCATACGTTTTATCACAGAACTTAGATATTACGTAAATAATTTTCTTTTGTATTTGGTTTAAATAATAGATTAGGTACTTATGTGATAATTTCAAATATAATCATGGGTTACCTTTTGTTGCAATGAAAATTTTATCACCGGTATTAACGACAAATTGTTTTCATAAAAGTCTAGGAGTCTATTTCACAGACTAATAAATATCTAGATTTTAAGTTATTTATCTTTGAAAATTAAGAAGTATGTCCGTTTATGTGTTTGTTTTTTATACATAACTACACGGTTTGCAATCGATTTGCCAAATTTTGGACATCATTCATATATGTCTCCAAATAATCACTGTTGATATTAAAACCTCTGCTGTCCATTCTATCAAGTAATACGACAGGATAAACTAAAGTTGGTAACTAACATAAGGTCAGTAAAGTTTTTTTAATGTTAATTTTATATTTTACCATGTTCAAAACTTTTCGAGATAATTCTAAACTTACAAGATAAATTTGAGTCAGATAAAGTAACAGACAAATAAGCATATATCTTATTACTTATCCCGTCGTATGACGGGCTATATGCAATTATCTTATATTTACTTATGCTTTGTTTTAAAAAAATACATATTTCTTATTCTACGTTAAGATTATATTTTATACCTGTACAGTATCCCGTCACCATATTAAAATTCGGCATATGCCGTTTAATTACAAAAAAAATTAAAACCGTTATTCTTACCAGATACACCATGATTAAAAGCTTTTTTGGACTGTAAATTTAATAAATTTATCCAGATATGCATCGATATCAGCTCTAATAACTGCTGACCCAGTGATGTACTAGCCACTTGGGTCGGTTTTGTACTTGCCGCCCTTTTCGAATCAATTAAATAATGTTTTTTTTTAATAAACTTGTATGAATAATTTTAATGAGATAAACCATTACTTCAACTTGAATTTCAGAAAAAGTACGAGAAAATATTTTTTAATTTTATATTTTATAAATAAGTAGAATTACGTCTGTTCCGGTGCATCCGGAACAAAACAACTCAACTTTTCTGTGATTCGTTTTCGGCGCAATTCAGAACTTTCTAGGAGTTGCAGTTCACATCGAGTACGCATCCGCACGGCAGCTGGCATGCTGTCCGCTTTCCATTTTGTTTCGCACATGCACATTTTTATGTCATACTTGTTTTTGTGTTGTATAAAATTAGTTTTTTGTGTTTGAAAAGAAGTGTTTTCATTCACATAATTAACCACATCGCAACAACGTCTTTTTAATAAGTGAATGTACGTGGGTCACTCTGAAATTTTTGAGATAGAACTAGGTTTTTAAAATTATACTTACAAAATCTTAGGTGTGTTCAAAGTATCCAGCATCAAAGCACTTTTGTAGACGAATTTTCCACAGATTAAATGCCTCAAGCCATTCATTTATTGGAATAGATGAAAAAAATGCATTTATAGCCACATCAATCTCTTCTGAATGTAAACGATGTCCAATTAAGTTCTTTTTCAGATTAAAGAATAACCAAAAGTCATACATAGCCAGATCAGGTGAATTCGGCGGATGTTCTATCACATTAATTTGTTTTTGTTTAAGAAACTCAACTGTTAATCCGGCTGTATGTGAGGATGCATTGTCATGGTGAAACATTAGTCGGGTAACATTCACTTCTTGTAGAATTTGTGGAAGACATTTAGTGGTATACCAGTTTGCTGCTAATGTCTTCTGTCCTTCCAACTTGATGGCTTTGACCAATCCCGTACTTCTGAAGAAAACGGCATACATCACTTTTTTCAGTGCGCGTTGTCTTTTCACCATTGTCGGAGTGGGATCATCGTCAAAGCTTTTGGTTTTGCTTTCTTGGCGTGAAGGAACGTCAAAAAACAGTACGTACGTTTCATCACCCGTTACAATTTTAGAAATGATGAGGTGGTCATCATCATTTAGCCGTTTAAGAGTTTCTCTATTGATTCTGACACGCTTCCCTTTTTGGTGCTCAGTTAGATTATGGGGAACCCAACGGCAAACTACTTTTTTTCATATGTAGACATTCATTAATAATTTTGTGTACGGCTGCGGATCCAATGTTAAGTTCCTTCTGTATAATTTGATAGGTACAACGATTATCATCCATTAACATTTTTCGTATGGCAGACACATTATCCGGGATGACTGCCGACGGCGGCCTTCCTGTGTGTTCTTCATCCTGAAGAAAATTGCGACCTCTGCTCAATTCTTTAAACCATCTGAATACAGTAGCACGAGCTACAGATTCACTGCTTTTTATTTTATATTTAATATAAATTAGGTCGTTATGATTAATACTCTGACCTTGAAAGATAGTATTATAATCCTTAATTGAATGAAAATTTGAAAAAATATTTTATGCAATGAGATAATTTTATAAAGTTAGTGGAATTTTCCTTTAATGTTATCTATTTCTTTCTTTCATAAAAAGAATTTAAATACCTCAATAAAAAACCTTTTTTTTTATTTAAACGAAGAATACATTTTTTTTCTTTGAAAAACTTAATGTGTATACAAAAGATGGTAGCGTTAAAGTGAACCTCCTGAAACTGACATAAAGTAATATCAGCTTGGAGTTAGCCTTTCCAAACAGGAAAAAATAAAAGGATACTGATACGATTAATTTAAAAAATTTAAGAAGAAAAAGTATTTTTAACACTTTGACTGCCATGGCTATCATATGTGATATCCAGTGATATTTCCGTTGAGACACTGGCTATCCGATATGATAGCCATTGTGTTTCAACACTTCAGGCCATGGCTATCAAAGATGTTATCAGTTACATGAAAATCGTATTGGAGTTTGATTGTTGGGCTCCCTACGATGTGTTAGGTATACGTGGTTTGCGCAAATTGGTATATGTGACGATTTTATGAGCTAAGTTTTATGAAAAATTAAATATTTGGAACATGCAACAAAAAAGGGAATATATATATAAATAGAGAGAGTTTGTTTTAAAATATTGTTTGTTTTGAAATATTGTTTTTATATATAGTTTTATGTTGAAAAAATACAAATTACACAAAAAAAAGTTTGGCCCCGTTGTGAACATTTGCAATTTTGGCTTGGCAGTCAAAGTGTTAAACCATCTGAATACAGTAGCACGAGCTGGAGATTCACTGCTTTTTATTTTATATTTAATATAAATTAGGTCATTATGATTAATACACTGACCTTGAAAGATAGTATTATAATCCTTAATTGAATGAAAATTTGAAAAATATTTTATGTAATGAGATAATTGTATAAAGTTCTTGGAATTTTCCTTTAATGTTATCTCTTTCTTTCTTTCATAAAAAGAATTTAAATACCTCAATAAAATTATCTTTAAAATTTCTTTTATTTAAACGAAGAATACTTTTTTTTTCTTTGAAAAACTTAATGTGTATACAAAAGATGGTAGCGTTAAAGTGAACCTCCTAAAACTGACATAAAGTAATATCAGTTTGGAGTTAGCCTTTCCAAACACTAAAAAATAAAAAGATACTGATACGATTACTTTAAAAAATTTAAGAAGAAAAAGTATTTTTAAGCACGTTGTTAGTGATTCATTTTTTACAAGGTCAAATATTTTTGTAGAAAGAAACACTTTCACATTTTGTCACTAGATGGCAGCACCAAACTTTGAAAACTTTGAAATTTGCTGCAATTCGATTTCGTTTTATTATGTGTTGATGACATATATGATCATTGACCACAGATGATACCTTCTACAGACAGAACAGTTGTAAAATTTTGTTTGAAGAAATTTTGGATGCATATTTATTGAATTGATATTTTTTAGGGAGTTCATAGGTGAGGTTTAATTTTTTTCTTATAATAGAGCTTATAATATAAATATTTCTTATAATGTCTTATAAATTTCTTATAATATAAATATTAGCTAGAGTAAATATTAAAAAGAATTTATATCCTTACGATGTAAAAAATTTTAGTTTTGGAAAATAAAACTGATTCAAAAGGTTAATTTTTTAATGAAAGGAAACAGTTCTAAATGATACGATTTAACTATTTTTATGAAAAAAAAGGGACCTATTTGAGAATGTAATATATGTAAAGAAATAACATCAAGAAGGTAAAAAAAGAGTTAAATAATATTTTTGTTGAACAAATTTTCTTTTCTTTTTTTAAAGTAGAAAAAGTCATCTATGTACGATGAAAACATATAAATATATTTTTGTTATTTTATTTATAATTTACATTGTAATTTTAAATATTTCCAAATTTAGAAAAATTTTTACTAATCCCACAATAAATTATTCCAGTAAAATATATTTCATAATTTAGTGGTATCGCTAAGCTGTAAATCCAAATGGAACATTACTAGTCACAGAACCATATTAAATTAAAGCCACTGCATATTTGGTAACAGTATTACTCAATAGATGGCAGCACTAAAATACTCCTTTGCTCCAATCTTTTAAGGTATTGTTTGTACGAGATTTATTAATTTATTTTTGTGCGAATAATGCAATGGACTGTGTAGACAACATGAAAAATATTTATGTGAATTTCGTACACATCTAGTTCACCTTAAGTTCATATCTAGAATATTACCTAAATTTTGCGAAACGATGTAAACTTTCATGGAATATTTTATATTAGATGCTGCACAAAGAATATGGTCACATTTAGTTTTATATTCTTAAGGAAATGAGTAATACCAGAGCTACAACCAACATGAAGACTCGACGAACTTGGGCTCTTTTTTATCTAAATTTTATATTTTTTAATTAATAAACAATAAGTAATTAAATACCTAATTGGTCCAATTTGAGATCTCTCCCTCCCTTCTGTAACGAAATTGCTATGGTTCTGGTTGATACAATGACTATCATTTACCAGGAGAGTCTCCAAAATTCTCTTTAAATACATACACATACATACACGTGAGTGTGTGTGGTGTAATATATCAAAATTATTGTCCCTAAATAGATATCCAAAATTCTCCCTTTTTTCCAGTGTCGTTTCTTAATACCTCATTTCCCAGCTATAAAACGTCAGATAAAGGAGTGTTCTCGATCTTACATTCTTTTTACCCATCTTTCAAAGCCAACGCTGGAATAAATGCTAATTTTCTCTCCACTGTCCATTTTTTCAGCTGCCCCAGGAAATGGTATTGATAATAATTAAATTGCTGCCTGTGTGTTTGAGCTAACTTAAAGTTCCACCCTTGCCTCTCCAAAAGTACTGATCCATCTTTAGTCTCATGAGAACAAAATCACGTGATTAACTCGAATGGGGCGGGGGGCGATATCGGTGTATATCCTTGCAACAATCTATGCAGAGCTATTGTACTGTAAAGAGTGTTGGTACACCAATGCATTTCGAATACCGAATAAATGTGACGATCCACAACGTTGGATTTCGTTTCTTTTTTAAAGCTTTATGCCTGCATTTTGATTAGCAGTTATTTTTGACCATCAAGCCCGGGCAAATTATATTAGCGTTCGTGCTGAACTATCCCCAATCTCTGTCTTGAGTTCCAGGAACCCCCTAATAAGAAAAATGTAGGTCCTGCAGGGATAAAAGAGTCCCTTTAATTTTTCAACAAGAAACTATATTGCCGCATAAAGTAGCTTAGGCAACGGTCTCAGTGGCCGAATGGTCAAAGCACGCGGTCCAGACCCGAAGATTGTGGGTTCGATGCTTGCCATGGCGGTTTATCCAAAGTACGGATTTTTAATTTAAAAATGTTATTTATTGTTTCCTTATGTTCTTGAACATTCTAGATCTTTCTTTAATATGTAAATTAGTTATTTCTCGATTATTCTGTTCGGGTATATAAGCTGATACCCACTAATTGTAGGCAACTTCTCGATCTTGTAAAGTTGCGAGTTGCTTACTAGCTTCAATAAATTCGTTTGTTCAGTTAAACGGTGTGTTCATTCGAATCTTCGTGACAATATTTAAGTAAAAATATGATAAATATTACACATATTTGCAAATCTGCTTACGTTGGAAAAAATTTCACTGATCTCATTTAAATTTCTCCTTTGTAATAAAACCATCATTAAATTTTTCAGTTTCTGTTCTGTAAGTTTATTTTTAGGACTAGCTTCGATTATTTCTATACAAGAGAAGTCCATTTCCGCTCTTGCACAGCTTACCAAGATCACTAAAAATGTTTAGTCAATTCTGAAATGTGTAGTTAATCCTCGATATAGTCCTTTAAACGTTTTGTTACAAAATTTCATCAGGTTGATAATTTATAAATTTTTTATTTATAAATTTAGTTTTTATAATTTTTAAATGTTCTTCCTCTTGTTGTGGACTCTGAAGAAAGAATTTGTGGAACTTCATCAAATTGATCATCAGCTTGTACAATAAAGGGACATCTGGTGTATTCATTTATTTAGCTTTAACGTATCCAATAATTTAAAATATGTAATGCTTACAAAAAAAAATTATTATGCTTTACTCAAGCATGGAAGTTGAACGAAAAGCATAATATAAGTACAGAAAGCAATATCAACAGTATAGTAATATTAAATTTTAAACATATGAATGCAAAACAAATGTACATTTTTCTGCCAAGTTCAAATATCTTAAGAATATCATATATATATATATATATATATATATATATATATATATATATATATATATATATATATATATATATATATATATATATATATATATATATATATATATATATATATATATATATATATATATATATATATATATATATATATATAATATATATATATATATATAATATATATATATATATATATATAATATATATATATATATATATATATATATATATATATATATATATATATATATATATATATATATAATATATATATATATATATATATATATATATATATATATATATAATATATATATATATATATATATATATACATATATATATATATATATATATATATATATACATATATATACATATATATATATATATATATATATATATATATATATATATACATATATATATATACATATATATATATACATATATATATATATATATATATATATGTATGTATATATATATATATATATATATATATATATATATACATAGATGGATATGTTACGGCCAAAGCCCGAAGTTCAGCCAGTTCCCGAATTGGCCGGCCAAATCGCACATTGGCCGGGGCGTGTGGCCAATGTGCGATGTAATGGAAAGGAATAGCGTATATGCGACCTTGGCCGGCCACTTCCCGAAGTGCCCGAAACTCCCTGGCCAATGTTCGATGTGCTGAAGCAATGCTGTTCGGCAGGGTAGATTCCGTTGTGATGACGGCATGCACATGGTAGCAAGGACAGTGTGTTATATTTTCAGTGTATCTGGCATCCAAGTATCAAATCACGAATCTGCAATGCGTTATTGTTTACGGGCCCGTCAATTGAATAGTTTCGATTGCCGGTTAGTGTGCTTTCCCCGGATAGGTAAGCGCTTTCAATATTCGTTTGTTTTTTATTATACTATGGATAAAACTCAGTTTCAAGAATTTGTACATGCTTGCAAATTTATATTTTAATACTATTATTACTATATTTATAGTCCTAATACTTTATAGTTTCACCTAAAACTTATACATGTTCATTAACTCCTAAACCACGAAAGGGATCACAGCGTAATTTGAGAGAATCGTATTGTTTTTCTATAAATTTTTTTCCATGGCTTCTCCTGACGAAACTAGTATGCTGGGAGAAGATGATGCACATGCAAATGCAGAACCAACTTTTGATATGAGAACCGAGTTCTTAGGTAAATTGAATATATTGCTGCAAGGAAAAGCAGATAATAGCTGGATTCTCAGCAGAGACAAGTACTGTATTTTCATAGAGGACGTTAAAAAGGCTAAATCAAAGTAGAAAAAAGAAACTGTTGACTATCGTCGACTAAGAAAATATGATGTTATTGAGGTTGACTGAAAAGAAAAACTTATTGTACCAGTAACAGAAGAAAATAGCTTTATTTTGCATTATATGCACACAGAAGAGTTTTTCGACTTCCTACATAATACTCACTTGAAAATTGAACATGAATGGAGAAGGATCTGCAAACTAAGTACAAAAATTGTCACCAAGGAATTCGATATATTTTATCTCCGCTTATGCAAACAGTGTCAGACCAAATTATCTAATTTTAAGAAAAGTCTATTTTCTATACCTTTGATATTTAAATAATTTAACTCAAGATGCCAGGTAGATCTTATCGATATGCAAAGTAACCCAGACAGCGAATTCAAGTTTGTACTCAATCACCAGGATCATTTAACAAAGTTCAAATTATTGCGAGCTCTGAAAAGCTCTGAAAGATTTCCATTTTGCAAGAGAAACTAATTACACTGGCATCCGTATGCACAGTGGAAAATTCATTACGAACCTTTGCCTCTTCACAATCGCTGACCGGCGGCCGAGACTACACTCGATGCAGTTGCACTACTAAGTGCTACATAAATCGCTGCAGATGTAAAAATAACAAACTGATGTGCAATTCGATATGTCATAAAAGTTTATCTTGTTGTAACAAGTGATGATACCAATAATTTTCTGTAATAAACTAATTCAGTAGATAATGTGATTATCTCCTTGTTTGTATGTTTTCTCCAATTGAGAGGAAATTTTCATAAAACACCAGGAGGTTTCTGGTACTGTGAGATCCTTACTCACTAAAATTTCTAACTTCAGACTACAGCCCACATAAGGCCACCGTACCTCCTTGGCCTTTGTTCCGAAGGACGATCCTAGGCTCCTCAGAGAGCCGGATTAGTCGGAAATCTCCTCTGTGGCAGCTATAATGTGATTATCATTAGCATTACGGTATACAAACACCCCAAATTTGCTCATTACCTTGTTTTTCTGACTTTGGCCGATCGCCCCAAGCCAGTTCCCGCATTGGCTGGCCAAACCCCGAAATCAAGGAAAGATCGGACATTGGCCAGCCATTGTGAGGCGATATTGGTTATTTCGCGATTTGGCCGGCCAATTCGGGAACTGGCCGACTTCGGGCTTTGGCCGTAACACACACACACACACACACATATATATATATATATATATATATATATATATATATATATACATACATATCTATATATACATATATATATACATATATATATATATATATATATATATATATACATACATATATATATATATATATATATACATATATATATATATATATATTATATACATATATATATATATATATAATATACATATATATACATATATATATATATATATATATATATATATATATATATACATATATATACATATATATACATATATATATTCATATATATACATATATATATATATATACATATATATATACATATATATACTTATATATATATATATATACATATATATATACATATATATATACATATACATATATATATATATATATATATATATATATATATATATAATATATATATATATATATATTATATATAATATATATATACATATATATATATATATATATATATGTGTGTGTGTGTGTGTGTGTGTCAAAATTAAACGCTTTCATTTTACAATGGATTTAAAAAGTACTTATTAATATAATTAACAAAGTAAATTAATTTTTATGCAACAGCCTACAATTTAATATTTTTACTACCCTCCCCCCCCAAAAAAACCTGCAGATTTCTCATCAAGTATATTTTTAAAATTTCCTTTTCAAAATCAGAAAAAACTAAATAAGATTATTTTAAAATATTTTAAAGTATCATCTTCTAAGTACATATACTTAGCTGTTATCATTGGAATACAAAAAGAATATTAAAATAAAAGAACAATAATAGTTAAAATATACATTTTCCTGTACAAAATATCAATAATTTTTTGAGAACCTAAAATAACCCATGAGTAATATCAAAACATTTTAATATGAACTAGCTTTTACTTTATGTGCAAATCTTTCCTCTTCTCACCCGGTCTTCGATTCCCAACTGAATGTTATATTTAATTTAAAGTCTAATATTATGATTTAGAATATATTCCATTTATGTAACAACTCAGTAAGTAGAGAATAGAAGCCAGTGAAGTTTATCACGATACACAAAGTAAAGTAGTGTCGAAAAATCTAAGCAAGGGTTTTCGAAGATGATAGGGAAATAGGATAGTTTTATTGGTAAAAATGCCTCTATAATAATTAATTACGTTTGGCAGATAATTTCCTTTTCAATTTTCGGTCGAGGTAATATTGAAACTTGTCGATTTACCGCATCCATACCGTTGCTTTAAATTTTTGAAGCCAACCCATTGACTGCTTGGAAATTCCTGTGAAGTTGCCTCGCAAAGTCAATGGTCTTCTCTCGTAAAATTGGTCCACTAATTGGAAAAGGATAAGTTTTCTTAGGGTGAAACCAGAAGAATAATGCATTTTATGAATCAACAAACAGTCCTTTTTGTTGTTGCTGTCTTATGTCACTTGGTCAGACCAAACACGATTGAACCGGAGGCTACTCGTATTAAGGCCAAAGGGTTCATCTTTCGTTTTAAAGAGCACCTCAAGGGTGAAAGAACGACTTATACTCAGGTGGGTCCTCGTAATTTTGAAGCAGAGACCAAGCTGAAGACTTATAGGCTTGACCTGTCACCCCCAGAGGTATTGATTGAGAACTTCGAGAACATCGGGACCACGAACATTTTTTATTTTTGTCAGTCACCTTTAACCCTTTAACGTGCAGTGGTTCCGCAGAGAAACCACCTGTTAATACTTTATTCTCTTCTTTTTAAAAATATTCGAAGATTTGTTTTCCGATTTTCTATGTTATGAACTCTTTGATGTAGCAATATATATAATAGAATTTTACATAGTTTATTTTTCGCTTTGAAATATATTAGTTTAAAATTACTTTACATGAAAAATCTCGTATTTGATTTTTCTTTTTTTATGACTTCAAATAAAAACACTTACCCAAAATAACAATAAAAAATTACATAATAATCTATTTATTACACCATTTCTATGATAATTATACATTGTTCTACCAATATAATTAATTTTAAGAAACTGTTGTTTCCATGCTGTACAAGGGGAGGGTTTCACAATTACCCCCCCCCCATCAAAAAAAATATTCCACCTACTATAGGAATATAAAATTTGTTTTCATATGTTTCCTATTTATAAGGTTCACAGACAACGTCTATAACCTAATGCCGTGAAATCTGAAAGAATTTTTAATCATGACCTTTAAAGGGTTAAAGAACAGGGCGGATTTTAGCCCGGCTCCGGCTCCGAACTCGCAACACTCCAGTTACGAGAGCGTTGTCTTTGCCGACTGAAATACCGCTGCTCCCCTTTTGTTTCCGCTCTTTATTGATCCCCATGGTGTAACGAACATAACTGGCTCCCGGGGAACGATACCTTTTTTGCACCTCCCCCGAAAAAACATTTATAATATATAGTACAGACTTTTAAGCACCTTTCTACAAGAGATTCCTGGGACATGAGACGATCCTTTGCCCGCCTCTCTGCTACAACTATAATTGATGGTGCTTAGTCTACTCCCCATAAAAAATATGCTTTTGAGGGGATGAAGAATGACAGTGAGGAAAGTAAATAATCAGAAGTACTATTGAGCCACTCCGTTCGTAAATGAACAATCGTCTTTAAACCTTCCTTTTTGGAGTGGATATTTTTTTCCTTCGTAAATCTGAATAACGTCAGAAAATTTATGTAGGGCAATGTTTCTCAAAGTGGGGTACGCGTACCCCCAGGGGTACAACAAGAGTTAGACTGGGGGTACAACTCAGGCGAAAGTCAACCGTCTAAAAATAACGTGACTCTGTCCCTTCATGAGTTTATAACAAGTTCGACAACTAAAACTGATGCCGATACTCGGAAATGCATAACACAACATTTGGAGTTTGCAAGCGGTCTTGATAAACTATTTCCCTAATTTAAACAAAAATATTGGTTTGGTTTGGTTCGCTACGGTCTACTGTTTTGCACAAGAGGGCTAATGAGACCGGGACCTACTGCTTAAAGCCGATTCCGAACCAAAAATATTGAATGGATAAGAGATCAGTTTAACATTAACACAACATCCATACCAGAAGATTTGACGCATGCAGAAGAAGAGCAATTGGTGAAATTGGCTTCAGACAAATTTTTGAGAATTGAAAATAGGGAGAGTACCTTAACATCATTCTAAACAAATGCAACATGTGTATCCGGTCTTAACAAAAAATTTCTGAAATACATCTTACCTTTTCCAAATTTATATTTATGTAAAGTTGCTTTTTCAGCATTTATAGAGATGAAGTCGGAAGAAAGGAACAGACTATTAGACTTGGAACCGCATCTGAGATTAAAATTAACAAACAGGGAACCAAATTTTGACGATCTGTCATCTCAGCGCAAACCATTTCTTCCTTTTCGTTGATCCAAATAATTATTACTTACAATATAACTTTTATTTATTTATATTTTATTATGAATAATTTTATTTCTCGTTTCTTATTATTTTGTGTGCGTCTAAAAAAAAGAAAAAATAAATATAATTTTGACTGTTGTTAAAATACATCCTATCATTATTTATTTTTTTTTTTGATGAAGGGTACGCAACGTTACGAAAATTATAGAAGGGGTACACTATGCCAAGAGTTTGAGAAACGCTGATCTAGGGGATTGAAAACTATTTCATATAAGTGAATGTTACTTATAGCTGAATATTTGACCAAGTTGATAATTTATTACATTAGCCTTACAAAAATTTCGTTAGGAATCTAGAAGTATTTCTTATAACTAAATATTTTGTAAATGTAAGCTTCGTATAAACGAGTTTCCTCTGCATATAAGTAAACATAAATTATGTATGCGTGCATAACATTCTGTATGATTTCCCTTAAGTACATACATAAATATACATATTAAAATATTTGCAGTATATTTCGCCTCAATGACACTTTTTAAATATATCGAGGGTCAAGCTGACCAAAGGTTCGCAGTATTCATTAATGTGGGCTGCAGTACTCATTAATGTCGGGTGTTATCCCTTGGGGGTAAATGTAGGCTGACTATATGGTGCTCCCATAATGAAATAAATGGTCAACAATTTCAACTCTTTAATAGGCAATAATTTATTTATACGATGTTCTGCAAGCTTGTCCATGATTAGTTAATATAGTTAGGTTATAGTTAGTTGATAATTTAGTGGTTCTTAATAACGTAATCGTTATCTGCTCACAATGGTAAAAGGAACATATTTTAACTTATCGTTATGTTACTAAGCACTATTGTGCAATCATTTATTTTTACGATGTTTTAGTTTGATGTTCTGCAAGCTTGTCCATGATTAGTTAATATAGTTAGGTTATAGTTAGTTGATAATTTAGTGGTTCTTAATAACGTAATCGTTATCTGCTCACAATGGTAAAAGGAACATATTTTAACTTATCGTTATGTTACTAAGCACTATTGTGCAATCATTTATTTTTACGATGTTTTAGTTTGATGTTCTGCAAGCTTGTCCATGATTAGTTAATATAGTTAGGTTATAGTTAGTTGATAATTTAGTGGTTCTTAATAACGTAATCGTTTTCTGCTCACAATGGTAAAATGAACTATTTTAACTTATCGTTATGTTACTAAGCACTATTGTGCAATCATTTATTTTTACGAGGTTTTAGTTTGATGTTGTGCAAGCTTGTCCATGATTAGTGAAAATAAATCATTCTGACCTTGAATGCATTTGCAATTATTGCTCAGGCTGGAAAATTTGAAAAAGCAAATTTAAACATTTAATGTTTTCTGAAATTCCGTAGAGCCATTAAATCCGGAGAGAAAATATATTTCGTTTTTAGCCATGCATAGTGGGAAAGAATTTTTCAGTCGTCTTCACTAATGACTACGAGTTAAGAATTCTCTAGCTCATATATCCGTTACAAGGGAATCTGTTAAGCGAAGACAATAAATACTGAAAGCTGGGAGATGGGAGACAACAATTAAGCCCTGCACCATTACATTCTACACGATTTAGATCTAATTAAATTCGGAGAAGAGTCGTTCGAAGGAAAGCTATAAAAGAAATGGCGCTGGCAGATGTTTGAGAGGCTGAGAATGGAACCGTTTTGGCTTATCATGATGGCTTTTACAATTCATAATGTTTCCAAAACTTTTATATTATGAAATTTCTTTTTTTAATTTCGTCAATTTTAGCTATTAACGTCTAATTTTATGACTATAAAACTTCTCTTTATGGGCTTTTAATTGCGTATTCAGACGTTACGCATGTCGTAGATAATGAAGATGTTTTAATAAGTTGCGTTTCAGCCCTTCTTAATTATCTTTAGGAAAATCTCATGGTCTCATAAAAACCCTTTCTTTCGTTTCGCAGACCCCATTAAACTATCTTTATTCTTTCGCTTTATGGCAAATTTCATATGTGTTTTATCTTTCATATAGTTCTGTTAGTTGAGAAAGGTTAACTATCAGTTAGTGTAGATTTTAATGATAGTTTTAAAATATTAAATTCTTTCGTTTTATTGACCACATTAAACCATTTTTATTCTTTCATTTAACGGCCAATTTCCCATGTGTGCTATGTTTCATATAGTTGAGTTAGTTGTAGAACGCTCAACTATCAATTCGTGTGAAATTGACTGATAGTTTAAAAACGAGTAATTCTATAAAAATGTTAAATTCTTTCGTTTGTTTGACCCCATCAAACCATTTCTATTCTTTCTCTTTATGACAAGTTTAATTTTTCATTTCTCTTTTATGTTTAGTATAGTTGAGTTAGTAGCGAAACGGATAACTATCAATAAGTGTAAACTAAAAAATAACCTATATATCTGGAGAGAATTTATTTTATGTATTAATTGATTTCCATGTAAATAATGTAAGTTGTAGCTATTAATGTCGATTTGCTAGTTTCAGGAAGCCGTAGATTGAACTAACCCGCAAGTATATAGAAGATAGAGGTCCGGTGTGTGATTATCGTAAAGTTTTAATCATTACTAAGTAATAACTTATATATCCGGATAGAATTTATTTTATATATTAATTGATTTCCATGTAAATAATGTAAGTTGTAGCTATTAATGTTGATTTGTTGGTTTCAGTAAGCCGTAGATTGAACTAACCAACAAGTATATAGAAGATTGAGGTTCGGTGTGCGATTATCGTAAAGTTTTAATCATTACTAAGAAATAACCTATATATCCGGATAGAATTTATTCTATATATTAATTGATTTTCATGTAAATAATGCTGTAAGTTGCAGTTATTAATGTTGATTTGTTGGTTTCAGGAAGCCGTAGATTGAACTACCCTCAGTATATAGAAAATAGAGGTCCGTCGTGCGATTATCGTAAAGTTTTAATCATTACTAAGAAATAACCTATATATCCGGATAAAATTTATTCTATATATTAATTGATTTTCATGTAAATAATGTTATAAATTGCAGCTTTTAATGTTGATTTGTTGGTTTCAGGAAGCCGTAGATTGAACTAACCAACAAGTATATAGAAGATTGAGGTTCGGTGTGCGATTATCGTAAAGTTTTAATCATTACTAAGAAATAAACTATATATCCGGATAGAATTTATTCTATATATTAATTGATTTTCATGTAAATAATGTTGTAAATTGCAGCTATTAATGTTGATTTGTTGGTTTCAGGAAGCCGTAGATTGAATTAACCCGCAAGTATATAGAAGATAGAGGTTTGCAGTGTTATTATAGAAAACTTTAAATTATTATTGAGAAATAATTTAGATATCAGGATAAAATTTATTCAACAAGTTAAACGATCTTTATATAAATAATGTAGTAAAATGCAGCTATTAATCTTGATTTTTTGGTTTCATAAAGATGTAGAATGAAGCAGTATGGAGAAGACTGAGGCTCACAGTGTGATTATCCTAAACGTTTATTTATTACTGTAGAAATAATCTAGACACCTGGATAAAATTTATTCTACACGTTAATTGATTTTTATGTATATAATGTAAATTGCAGCTATTAATGTTAATTTGTTTGTTTTCATGAAGCTGTAGATTGAAATAACTTTCAATATGTGGAAGACAGAGATTTGCAGTGCGATAACCTTAAAGTTTTAATTATTACTAAGAAATATTCTATGTACGTGAATAAAGTTTATTCTACATATTAATTGATACTTATGTACATAATTTTGTAAATTGCAGCTATTTAATGTTGATTTGTTTGGTTTCAGTAAAGCCGTAGATTGAAGTAACCAACAAGTATGAAGAAATTGAGGTTCGGTGTGCGATTATCGTAAAGTTTTAATCATTACTAAGAAATAACTATAGATAACTCCGGATAAAATTTATTCTATATATTAATTGATTTTTACGTCAAATAATGCTTTGTAAAATTGACAGCTATTAATGTTGATTTGTTGGTTTCAGGAAGCCGTAGATTGAATTAACCCGCAAGTATATAGAAGATAGAGGTTTGCAGTGTTATTATAGAAAACTTTAAATTATTATTGAGAAATAATTTAGATATCAGGATAAAATTTATTCTATACAAGTTAAACGATCTTTATATAAATAATGTAGTAAAATGCAGCTATTAATGATTTTTTGGTTTCATAAAGATGTAGAATGAAGCAGTATGGAGAAGACTGAGGCTCACAGTGTGATTATCCTAAACGTTTATTTATTACTGTAGAAATAATCTAGACACCTGGATAAAATTTATTCTACACGTTAATTGATTTTTATGTATATAATGTAAATTGCAGCTATTAATGTTAATTTGTTTGTTTTCATGAAGCTGTAGATTGAAATAACTTTCAATATGTGGAAGACAGAGATTTGCAGTGCGATAACCTTAAAGTTTTAATTATTACTAAGAAATATTCTATGTACGTGAATAAAGTTTATTCTACATATTAATTGATACTTATGTACATAATTTTGTAAATTGCAGCTATTTAATGTTGAGTTGTTTGGTTTCATAAAGTTGTAGAATGAAGTAACCCCCAATATGAAGGAAATAGAGGTTCTAAGTGCGATTATTGTAAAGTTTTAATTATTACTAAGAAATAACTTAGATAACTGGAAAAAATTATTCTGTGTATTAATTTATCTTTACGTCAAAAACTTTGTAAACTGCAGCTATTAATGTTGATTTGTTGGTTTCAGGAAGCCGTAGATTGAATTAACCCGCAAGTATATAGAAGATAGAGGTCCGTGTTGCGATTATCGTAAAGTTTTAATCATTACTAAGAAATAACCTAGATGTCTGGATAAAATTTATTCTATATATTAATTGATTTTCATGTTAATAATGTTAGTAAATGCAGCTTTTAATGTTGATTTGTTGGTTTCAGGAAGCCGTAGATTGAACTAACCAACAAGTATAGAAGATAGAGGCTCACAGGTGTGCGATTATCGTAAAGTTTTAATCATTACTAAGAAATAACCTAGATGTCTGGATAAAATTTATTCTATATATTAATTGATTTTTTATGTAAATAATGTAAATTACAGCTATTAAGGTTGATTTGCTTGATTTCAGGAAGCCGTAGATTGAATTACCCTCAGTATATAGAAAATAGAGATTTCCGTCGTGCGATTATCGTAAAGTTTTAATATTACTAAGAAATAACCTATATACGGATAAAATTTATTCTATATATTAATTGATTTTAATGTAAATAATGTTATAAATTGCAGCTTTTAATGTTGATTTGTTGGTTTCAGGAAGCCGTAGATTGAACTAACAACAAGTATATAGAAGATTGAGGTTCTAAGTGCGATTATCGTAAAGTTTTAATCATTACTAAGAAATAAACTATAGATATCCGGATAAAATTTATTCTATATATTAATTGATTTTAATGTAAATAATGTTGTAAATTGCAGCTATTAATGTTGATTTGTTGGTTTCAGGAAGCCGTAGATTGAATTAACCCGCAAGTATATAGAAGATAGAGGTTTGCAGTGTTATTATAGAAAACTTTAAATTATTATTGAGAAATAATTTAGATATCAGGATAAAATTTATTCAACAAGTTAAACGATCTTTATATAAATAATGTAGTAAAATGCAGCTATTAATCTTGATTTTTTGGTTTCATAAAGATGTAGAATGAAGCAGTATGGAGAAGACTGAGGCTCACAGTGTGATTATCCTAAACGTTTATTTATTACTGTAGAAATAATCTAGACACCTGGATAAAATTTATTCTACACGTTAATTGATTTTTATGTATATAATGTAAATTGCAGCTATTAATGTTAATTTGTTTGTTTTCATGAAGCTGTAGATTGAAATAACTTTCAATATGTGGAAGACAGAGATTTGCAGTGCGATAACCTTAAAGTTTTAATTATTACTAAGAAATATTCTATGTACGTGAATAAAGTTTATTCTACATATTAATTGATACTTATGTACATAATTTTGTAAATTGCAGCTATTTATGTTGAGTTGTTTGGTTTCATAAAGTTGTAGATTGAAGTAACCCCCAATATGAAGAAAATAGAGGTTCTAAGTGCGATTATTGTAAAGTTTTAATTATTACTAAGAAATAACTTAGATAACTGGAAAAAATTATTCTGTGTATTAATTTATCTTTACGTCAAAAACTTTGTAAACTGCAGCTATTAATGTTGATTTGTTGGTTTCAGGAAGCCGTAGATTGATCTACCCTCAGTATATAAAAGATAGAGATCCGGTGTGCGATTATCGTAAAGTTTTAATCATTACTGAGAAATAACCTATATATCCGAATAAAATTTATTTTATATATTAATGGATTTTCATGTAAATAATGTAAGTTGTAGCTATTAATGTTGATTTGATAGTTTCAGGTAGACTGAACTAATCCGCAAGTATATAGAAGATAGAGGTCCGGTGTGCGATTATCGTAAAGTTTTAATCATCACTAAGAAATAACCTATATATCCGAATAGAATTTATTCTACATATTAATTGATTTTCATGTAAATAATGTTGTAAGTTGTAGCTATTAATGTGGATTTGATGGTTTCAGGAAGCCGTAGATTGAACTAACCGCAAGTGTATAGAAGATAGAGGTTAACAGTGTGATTATAGAAAACTTTTAACTATTATTGAGAAATAATCTAGATATCAAGATAAAATTTATTCTACAAATTAAACGATCTGTATATAAATAATGCTGTAAAATGTAGCTATTAATGTTGATTTGTTTGGTTTCACGAAGATGTAGAATGAAGAAGTATGGAGAAGACAGAGGCTCGCAGAGTGATTATCCTAAACTTTTATTTATTACTGAGAAACAATCTAGACACCTGGATAAAACTTATTCTACACTTTAATTGACTTTTATGTATATAATGTAAATTGCAGGTATTAATGTTGATTTCTTTGGTTTCATGAAGCCGTAGATTGAAGCAACCCGCAGTATGGAAGAAGTTCGTAGTGTTGTTATACAGTCATAGCCTGCGAAAGATCTAGAAACGCTGAGATAACTATATAAATCTAGATAAAGATTACGTAGAAAAGTCTTAAGAAACACAAATTAATTTTCTTTATAAATAAATTTTAGTGATAATTTAAAACTTTAAGGTACCCATCATAAAATGGCAGAGATTTACCTCTTTGTGTATCTTAATTTCTGATACCTCTTGTTGCTTGTGTGCAAAATGTATTTTTCTATTGCTGGAAAGAGCTAAAACTGCGGCAATCGAATTTCGATCGTGTATAAACGTTTCTCAGCAGGATCTCCGATCTGAGTCCATTTGTAATTGTTATTATTTCTCACTGAAAGAAGACTGGGCGGTTTCTGGAAAAATAACCTAACCGTTGAATAAAAATGAAGCAACAATCGAACCGCTATTAACAAAATCCCTGCTGTTTCTTTAGTGGTTTTAGATCGTAAAAATAACAATGTTTATCTCTTTCCTGCTAGATTCGATTTTTTCTCCACCTAGATAGTAAGAATTTTATAAAATTATCATTTTTTACTTTTTCGGTAGGGTTCCAATTACGTGTAGTTATATCTGTATTTGATAGATATTTATAATTTTATAAGCGTAACAGTGGTAATTTATCTTGTTCTGTATTCGGACACTCAAATTAATCACACTCGGCCTTATGCTGAAAACGCCTGATCTGGTCCTACCACAGAAATTAAGCAACAGCGCGTTCGGACAGAACTTGGGTGGGTGAACATTTGAGAATACCGAATGCTATTGGCATTTTCCGTTTTTAAAGAGCAACAATTTTTTAACAAGCAACAATTTAAAATATAAATATTAAATGCCAAATTTTTATTAAAATATAAAAATTGGCCATTCGAAATTTTATTTTTATGTCATTTCATTAATTACTTTTTACTTTTTAGGAAATTTTTTTAAAATTTTTCCCCTTTTCCTATCTTTTTTAATTATTGCAAATACATAGGATTTTCAGCATTTGCTCTCTATTTTTATTTACCTAGATTTGCCGAATTTATTTTGCTTCTAAAAAGAACTTTTTACTTAAAGCAAAACATGAGAGCTTGTATATAGTTTTTCAAAAATTTTCTGACCCTCTGTGCTCAGACGTATAGTGTGCAGATGCACAGTATTTATTATATATAAATTTCCGCCTATTCAAGTTTTTAAAAATTATCAGAAATATCACACCAGTGGATAGCATTAAAAAAAGAGCTAAAGAAATGTTTAAAGATTAAGAGAAATATTATACCACCGGATAGAATATATATATATATATATATATATATATATATATATATATATATATATATATATATATATATATATATATATATATATATGTATATATATATGTATGTATATATATATATGTATATATATGTATATATATATATGTATGTATATATATATATATGTATGTATATATATATATGTATGTATGTATATGTATATATATATGTATATATATATATATATATATATATATATATATATTATATGTATGTATATATATATATATATATATATATATATATATATATATATATATATATATATGTATGTATATATATATGTATATATATATATATATGTATATATATATGTATGTATATATATATGTATGTATATGTATATATATATATGTATGTATATATATATATATATATATATATATGTATATATATATATATATATATATGTATATATATATATATATATATATATATATATATATATATATATATATATATATATATATATATATATATATATATATATATATATAAATTTATATATGAGTTGTTCCTGAATCTAACAATAAAATAAGCTGAATTAATTAAATAAATGTCAAATAATTAGTTTTTGTTATAAATTAACGTGCATATATATTATAAAAATTTTGTAAATAAATAATTAAAATTTTTTTATAATTATGTTAGTAGTCTCTTTATAGGATATATATATGTACATGCATATAAAATACAAAAAACAAAAAAATTCTTAAAATTTAAAACAGGGGATGTTTGTTATCCACAAAAATATTTACTCTATTTCTCCTATCGCATTGTAACTGTAATTTTTCTTCTCTTAATTTTCTGGTAGTATTTTAATGTAATTTATTGCTATCTAAGGCCGTAATTATTTTCTCTCAATTTTTAGCCGACGCGGTCACACAAAGCACAATTTCTTTTCTCTGCCGGTGCGTTGACAAAAACGGCACACTTGACACCTGTCGTCCGTGCGTCAAAAAAGATCATTACTGGTACAATACTGCCGTTTTTCAATTGTTCGGCGTTTTGAAATGTTCAGCGTGTTACAGGGAACAAAAGTTCGCTTTAACCAACGCTCTTCTTGATTCCCGACAGAGACGGACGCGATGTTTACAACATGTTAGGATAAATATACAAATATTAATCGAGAAATATAGTCAAAATTACTTTTATAACTAATTTACTTTATTGCTATTAATATTTACTTTTTTTATTATTTACTATTTACTTTTATTATTGATTAAGTTTAAAAACCAAAACTTCGGTCATACATTTTACTAAATGTCTATATATATACATTTATTTTGATTAATTTACAAAATCATCATTTGCTTTTTAAAACCATTACTTTTAACTCGCGATCTTCCATGTTAACATTTCTAATTCAGACAAAACTGAGTAATATATATGAAAAATAATTGGCGATTATTTACGAAGATTAAGATTTTATGATGTTTAATTCATGATTAATTCTTATAGTGAGCTTTATGATATGATCACAGCATCCTATTTGTGAAATTTTAAAATTTTGGTAGACATCTTTCGAGCTTAAACATAGCTACTAAAATAATAATGTAAATAATAAATAAAAAAATCCAAGATTAGTTTTATAACACCTTTTTCTAAATATAAAAAACAAAACTGCAGGCATACTTTTTACTAAATACCCACATATCATTTTTTCAGTCCAATTTAAGAAACTTTCTCCAGTTGCTTTTTAGACTCATTACTTTTAACTCACGATCTTCCATTTTAACAAATTATATACTTTAAAGTTTGCAAAAGCAGAAAAAGCCCGAGTTTCTTTATCATAAAGTTTTATTTTCTTTCGGTATGTATGTTGCTTATAACTAAAACACGAATGTTGTTTAGAAAATGTTGATATGGTGCAGGCATTTTTAAATTCCGCTTTATGAAATACCATACGTATATACATACGCAGAAAAAGAATAAAATATTTTTGCATAGTAAATGTCAGTTTTTACCCTCCTACTTTCGTTTGTAAATAGCCTCTCGCTGGAATACATGAAACGTGGAAAGCGAAGTTAACAGGCCTTATCAAAAAGACCGTTCAGATGGGTTTTTTTTCGTTAGGTCTTTGAAATACTGGCCGAGTCAAACAACCATGACAGAGGATTTTTAAGCAAAATAATGATAATGCTTACAGCAATTTATTCATTCTTTTTTCAATATTGCGCCCAGTGTTTCTTTGTAATTTCCATAATACCAGACGTTTTGTGTGTATTACCGGGAAATTTGGCGGATGTGCCTGAATGCGCTCAGGATAGATCTAATTGGATAATTCATCGTGTATGTGTGTTAGTATTAGAAGATTTTGTTGAAACGATGTTTTTATGTATTAAGTTATGGATCGAGGATCTTACTTTTGCTTTTAATAAAATAAGTTTATGATGCTATAAATTTGCAAAGATGATAGAGGGTTAAGTTCTTCTTTGGAAGTTCTGCTCAGTTTTTAGGGAAATTATTAGGGAATTACGTATTGAACCGTAAAAACATAGAAGATTGGCAGCTGTTGTGTTATCTCTTCTAAGGTTTTTTATTTTTTGGTTTCTCACGTTGATAATCTTATCAACTTAATCTTATCATATTAAGATAGTAAATTGGGCAATATAAAAATGGTTTCAAGTAGTTGCGTTGTGTTAAAAAAATTAGTTCAATGCTAAAGTTCACACAGATCCTATGAAGAGACTACTAACATAAATATAAAAAAATAACTATTTATTTACAAAAATTTTATAAACAGACGACACACAATAACGGGAACGCAATTATTTATTTAACAACAGAAGATAACAAACAGAATTGATTATAAACTCAAATATTATTTTATACCAACGTAGAATATATAATATATATATAATATAAAGATATATATATATATATATTATAGATATAACAGAAATGAAATTATAAATTATAAAATTATATATATATTTTATTCGGGAATAACAATATAATGCTATATATGCACAAAGACTTTGAAAACAACCATTATAAGCTGCACTGCTCCCTCCTTAGAAGAACAGTATCTTGCTGGCATTAGGTCCTCTAATTTTAAATCTTTGATCTTGACTGTGTCTGTGGTCCGGTGTACATCTTATTAGTGGTGATACATGTACCATTTTCACAGCGTCCATCTTCAGATAAGGCTGATTTTCCATCCGGATACATTTCCTGCAGTTCATGAGCGTAATATGGTGTCATTCTAAGCACATGGACCGTGTCTTTCGTTTTCCGACGTCTTGAAAACCTTTATGAGTTTTGTACTTCATAAGTAAAGTCAGATAATGGACGTACAACCTGGCATGGGCCGAAGTACTTTTTAAGCAACTTCTCAGACAGACCTACTTTTCAAACAGGCTTAAAGATCCAAACTAAATCTCCAGGCGAATAGGGCACCACTATATGCTTCGAGCTATAGTGTCGACTGTCCTTCTCTTGTAATTCTAGTGTTCGCAGTTTGGCTAACTCTCTAGTCTCCTCGGTTTTCATGACGAGATGTTCAGAATAGTCGTTCTCCAAGTCACGGCAGGAAGGAAAAAGAGTATCAAAAGTTGTTTCGGCTTCTCGGTCATGAAGTAAATAAAAAGGCGTACCGGGTAACATCTCGTTTGGCGGTGTTAAAGGCGAAAGTAACAAAAGGCAGTATCTCATCCCAGTTTTTTTGTTCTATGTCTACATGGATAACATGCCACCAAGAGTCTTGTTGAAACGTTCAGTAAAGCCATTGGTTTGGAGATGATAAGCTGTCGTCATTCGATGATTAATGTTACACAGTCGGATAATTTCAGAAATTAATCTTTATTGGAAAACTTGTCCTCGATCAGTGATGATAACTCGTGGCGCCCATGTTTTAGAAGTATATCTTCGACCAGGAGCTTTGCTATTTCCGTAGCTTCTGCTGTCTTAAGCTCTTTTGTAACAGCATAGCGACTTAAATAATCTGTGCCAACCACGATATATTTATTTCCAGTGGCCGAGTTTGGAAAACGCTCAAGGAGTTTGATTCCAATACGTTGAAATGGTGCGGCAGCGGATGGTATAGGTCTTAGATGACCTGGTGGTTTCAGAGGAACGGCTTTCCTACGCTGACATACACGACAGTGCATGACGTATCTTCGCACATTTCGGAGTTCCGAAAATATGCAAACAATCCTGAAGAGGATTATATTAGAAAAGGAAACCCAATGCACAGGGTATCGTTTCAATCTCAGCAAGAGATATATCCCAAGACGGGATTTCGCTAAATAAAACTCTCCGATGGAGAGACTGGTCGAGGCGACCTCCGAGTTAGCCGATGCGGGCTACTCCTTAAAGAAAAGAAAGGTGGGATTATAACAAAAAACTCTCCGGTAGAGAGACTGGTCAAGGCGACCTCTGAATTAGCTGGTTGCTAGCTAACTAACTTCTCTAAAAACAAATCTTCTCTTGTCTCTTTCTAGGGGAGGGGCCTCTAAGAGAGGGGCCTCACCCACAATTTCATTATTGGATCACTTAGCGATGACCTCACCTTCGAACAACTGGATTGGTCCAGGTTAAACAATCATCGGCCGCAAACCCAGGGGTCACTGGAATTCTTAGCGGCTACATCTGAGTCGCGGCTAATCCTTTGTCGTTCCAGCGATCATATTTTTGGCTGTCAGTGAAGGGCCGGATTGTCTGCTATATTGTTCCTCTACTATAGGGAACAACAGTGTAGACATCGTAGTGCCCGGGAAAACACTCCTTTTGTATCCACACAAGCGAAGTCCACCTCTTAAAGCAAAGTTCTTTGTCGATACACCGCTAAATCACGCCGATACACTACCGATAAATTTTAAGAAATTTAATTGACAACATTCGATTTATGGCTGCCATAAATTTCTATAGGATAGAGTATTTGCTTTGGTCTATCTCCATTAAAATTTCAGTTCTCGTCATAATGCTTATTTTATTGAATTTCGGATGTTCTTTCATTATTGCATAACATAACGTTTTTGTTAAACAAAGGTGATCAAACTAATTATAACTAAAAATTTTTATCTGTTGTTTCTTTGTATTATGTAGATTGTCTTCTCGCACTGTGCTGTAACCATTTTTTCTTAACTCTTAAAAACATAACGAAAATGATGTGTTTAAAATATGTTCCAAATCATGGCCACTAATGTATGCGTAATTTTTTTAATATGCGCTTAGTTCCATTTTTGTTAAGTTGTGAGCAGTGTTTATAGTACGTTTATAAAGCAGAATAATGTTGCCAATGTTCTTCATGATGAAAACTGGTCATGCATTCTTAAATACACGGTCCCTGTAATTGAGAAGTACCAGATTAGAACAATAATTTGATCCAATTTAAAAAATTTGATATTTTAACCACATATGGGGTACCATGTCCCCTTAAGCATGTCTTTTGCTACCAAAAATAAAAATAGTCACCGTTTCACCACTGTGTACAATCACTTCCCCTTCTCTCGATTCCTAGACATATAATTAGATCGTCTATTTTTGTCTGGACAGTTTTCACTCAAACAGTTGTCGGCAAAAGGTCAACGATAGCCCGTAGTCCATGTTTAGTTGATGAAATATAAATATATCTGATAGTGCAGTGATTTTTGTAAGATCTTTTAAGTGTCGAATATCATTACACTTCACAAAACTAAACAAATAAATAACGGCAGATATAAATCAGAGCGTTTGACCTTCGATGGATTATTCTGACAGGTATCCAAAATCAAGAATTAATTGAAATTTTAGAACTAAATTAAATTTACATTCCTTTGACTCGTTAACTTATTCAGTGTAAACCAGTATTTCTTTATTTATTGCTAGCTTATAGTAAAGAACAAGTGCACATAGTTAAAGGAAAAAAATTATATCCAAGTCCCGTGTTGGAAAATTTTAACCTCAATTTGAGGTGTTTAAAATTACGGTTTATTTTTATTGTTAAATTTAAATTGTTCCTTCACGAACGGCAAGAATTTTTATTGGACTCACGCCGAACACAATTTATTTTTCTTAAACGAAATTACTATATTTTAAAACAGATTTCTCTCTTAATTTACACACACACACACACACACACATATATATATATATATATATACACATATATATGTATACATGTATATATATATGTATATATATATGTATATATATATATGTATATTTATATATATATATATATATATATATATATATGTATATATATATATGTATACATGTATATATATATATATATATATGTATATATATGTATATATGTATGTATATATATATATATATATATTATATATATATATATATATGTATATATATATATGTATATATATATATATATATGTATATATGTATATATATATATATATATATATATGTATATATATGTATATATATATATATATATCTATATATATATATATATATATATATATAATTTACAGAGTATTTAAGGTGGGGTTATACCTCCCATATTGGATTTCTTTCATTCAGTGTTAAACTTTGGAAGTAATAAAGTTCCATCTGGCCGAATCTCAATTAAAGAATTATTTTAAAGAATTGTATCACATTATAGAACAGCAAATACTATAACATGCTACACACTTGTTTTCTTTTTTCTTCTTTTTTTAAAAAAAATTATGTCTGTTAAATATTCTGTAATGGTTTCGAAAAAGAGTATACCAAAATTTATCACAATTTAAAATTAAATACATTTTTTTCGATGCTTTCTGAAAGAAGTTAAAGGTAGCATTCAAGAGAGTTTGCTGCTCTATCACCTTGTTATCATCTTATTATCAATTCTTTAAAGAATCTATCAAATGCAAGCTGACCAGAATTAATTTTTTTATCATGGGGTTACAATAACGAGATGAAAGCAATATATCAGGTATAGACCCATTTTAAATATCCTGCGCATCATATCTAAGCTACAACCATGTTCAAGTAAAAAATTGAAAGGGATTTTTCTCACGGATTTCCAATCTAATATAGAATTCTAAAACCTGATGATATTGCCTTATATACAACATGCACATGCATAATATCGCAGCAAAGTTTAAAATTCGCGTAATTTGTTTTTGACTAATTACATTTCTACACCGAATTAAGACGAAAAATGAACGTTAGATTTTAATAGTTTACCAGACACATTTTTATCACTACATTTGCATATGTGTGTGCACTTTTATCATCATTCATAGCTCGACAATCCAGGGTATGCCAATGTCTTCTAAATCAGTCGATTCCAAGCACCCTTGCTCGCATCTAGACTCAATCGTATAATTCTTGGTCTTAAAGTCAAGATAGTAGTCCTCGACTGATTTCACCCATCGAAGTTTGGGTACCTTATACCTGCATTGTTGTGTCTAGTTAAAAAGATTTCTTTGAGCATGTTACTGTTCCTCAGACGAATAACATGCCCTGCCATTAAGGCAGCTTATAATTTGTGAAATGAACTACATCTAGCTCCTTAAATACTCTGTATAAATACAGGTTGTACCTTCTACACCAGATACCATTTTCAAGGATTCCTCTAAAAACACTTAATACCTTTCGTTCGAAAACATCTAAAATCTTTTCCTCCTTTCCAGTCACAATCCATGTGTCTGAAGCGTAGGTCAAGACAGGATAAATGAGGGTCTTGTAGCAACTTGACTTTCTGGATAAAAGGTCAAATCTAAGAAAATGCCTTATTAGCAACAACTATTCGTCTCTTTATTTCAAGAAGTATATCATTGTTTTTGTTGAACACTGATGTTAAATAAATTGTGGTTGCTTCAGACTTATCATCCTCAACTCAAAGATGAGATGAATTGCGTGCGCTTTAATGATAATCCTTAAAATGCCCGAAAAAAAAAGAAGGATCTTGGAATCAAGTCCGGATAAATCAGGATTCTGTGAATTCGATTTCTACGAAAACGGCATCGTTCGAAGAAGTTTAAAAACTTCTTAAACTCATGTTCCTTGAAAGGTCATGGTGATTACAGGGAATAAGGCACTGATTCTGCGAAAAACTTCATCGTTTGTAGAGTGCTATGCTAAGCCGGAGGAAACACAAACCTTTGATATGGCTTCGCAGCCAGCCCGTTGACTAGCAAAATAAACCAAATATATTGACCACGGTTAAAACCAATTATTTACCTTTCCAAATCACCAGCACGTGTTTAAAACTAAACACAATTTTTTTTTCTCCTTCGACTGTATACGTAATGACAGCTCATAAGTTAGATCGTTACTTTTAAATTTTTGAAAAAAAATTTTTTATCGTGATACAATGAGTATTCTATCAATTTGAAAAGAAAAAAAACCATTAAACCTTCGAAAGTATAAAGTTAGATTTTGATATTTTAAACCCTTTTTTATCTCAAGTTGTATTGTTTAACAACTTGTTTGATTCCAGAAATAGTACAGAAATAAAGATACAGGTAAAAAATTATTTTACTCAGTTATTAAGAGTTTTTCGAAATGAAGGAAGAATTTTACAAAAGTATTTACCAATTTGAATCATTTGTAATTTTTTAAACTACATTATTTGTTGAATGATGTTTATCTTGGACAGCGCAGAGGATGGAAAATATTTTAAAATCAACTTTTCTGTAAGAAGCATTTTTTTGTTTTGTTCTTTTAAACATTATTATTTTGCAATTTTAATGGCTGTAGAAAATAAATTAATGATTTCAGAATGGTTAACAGAGATGCGAATTCTCTCCGGCTAAACTAGATGTTAGGAAAAAATGAGGAATTTAAAATGGAAAAGTGCTATCTTTTTTTTTTATTTTTCCTCTAATAACATAGAAAAACATTTCATATCGTTTCTGTTTTAATCTTATGTATTGATAGTAACGTTGATGGTAACAATCTACGAAGTCAATTTGTAGTTATTCTCACTATTTTTGAATGTGTTTGTGGATTTCATTTTCAACCGTAGGCATACATAATTGGAATACGTGATAAAAGACTATATATACAGGGAAGAATCATTTGGACAAATTTATTTATATGAAATATTCAGTTATAAGAAGTACTTTTCTTTTACCGGAGAAACTCACATAAAGCCTATATAGGAATAAATAGAATGTTGAAAAAATTAAATAAAAAAATGTAATTTTTTAAAAATTATTAGAATTTATGGAGGGAGGGGGAGGAGCTAGAGCCCGTCTAGACTTCCTTCTTCCCAATCCTGGTATGTATATTTTTATGATTGTTATGCGTCCTGAATCGACTATATCGATCTTAACGGAACTTAGCAAGGTGATTCAGGTAGATACTCGGTATGTTTTAGGAAGCTTAAATTTTCCTGAAGTGAAGGTTTGGTTTGGTTTGGAGTGCTACGGTCTACTTTCTGCAACACCAGGGCTAATGAGACCGGGACCTACAGCTTAACACTAGAATTATGGAAGGGGTCATTTTGACACCTAGCGAACTTTTATCTGTAGCACCTCTTCTATTTTTTTGCAAATATCTTAATCCTTTTTTGACTTTTCCTAAATCATTGTGATTTACGAAATAGTAAAGATTTCAAGAAAATCGTATTTTTATTTTAGCCCTAACAAATGATTATACATAGAAATACGGCAGGCTATATACTGATGTTGAAGACAAGTGTAAACTTCATAATGACTCTTTCACTATTTTATTAGCAGAACTGGAAGCATTCATATCTTTGTTGTACGTAAGGGGGCATTAGCCACCAAGGGCTTACCAATTCTTAGTTTGTGGTTCAAGACTTGGGGACCAAAGTTTTTTCATGAAACTATGAGTAGAGATCAGTTTCCGGAAATTATGAAATTTCCGGAATTTTTGAAAATAAACTAACAAGGTTTTCACGTTTGCAGTGTGATAAATTTACACTAATATCCGAGGTATGGAATACTTTTATAGAAAACTGTAAGCTTTGCTACAAACCAAATGAAAATATTACGTTTGATAAAGAGTTATTCCCTCCAAAAACATGATGCCGTTTTTTGCAGTATATGCCTAACAAGCTCGATAAATTCGGAATAAAATTTTTGCTAGCAGTAGATGTTAGGACAAAGTACTTATTAAACGGATTTCCATATTTAGGAAAAGATGAAATGAGACCAAGTGATCAAAGTTTAGGAGAGAACGTAGTAAATCGTTTAATTGATCCTACATACCTGCAAAGTCTGTATATTTTTAAAAACAAACTGTAGTTGTCATAATTTGAGCTATTTTAATTTATTTTTCACAAATATATTATATCATATAGAGAAATATGCAGATATCTTATCAAGGGGTCAAAATGACACCCGCCGTAATTCTAGATAAACAAAGACCACCGTAATTCTAGTGTTAAAGCCGATCCCGAATGGCTACGAACATCCATGCCACTGGGGGATTTGAACCCACGAACTTCGGTATCGAAGGCCAGCACCCTAACCAATCGGTCATCGTTCGGCTCTGAAGTCAAGGAGAGAGATAGTTTTTTTAAAAACTAAACTGCGCTTGTCTCGTCTATTTTGGCGCCATTTGATATATTTTCTTTATAATTATGTGCTAAAATAATTAAAATACCTTAAGTAACCAAATCACCTCAGACGTTTAAAATGTGTTTTCAGATAATAAAATTTTTCTTACTTTCCAATCTTATTCACTTATTTCATTTTATCAATTTTAATTAGGAATACTTTTTTAATTTTGAGTTAATTTGATCCATTTCTTTTGCCAAAATTATTTTAATTCTAACTTGGGTTTGGCGTCTCTATTTTGGTGCCGTTTATTATTTTTCTTTTAATTGAGTGTAAAAATAATTAAAACTCGTTTAAGTCATGAAATGGAAAGATAAATCATCAAGTATAGTTAAGTTTAAGAGAAAAAAAAATTAAATAAAATGTGTTATTCGTCTTTTGAACCTCAGTTGCTTTATTTTTAAAATTCTTAAAACTGCTGATGAAGTTTTAAGACTTTTTGACGATATTTACTTAGTGAACCATTTAATTTGAAATATTTTTATCTCTTACTCATTAACGTCAATGACTTAATTTCTGTTTTCAAATGAAAACTTGTTCCACTTTTGTAACAAAGTAATCGTTGGGAAAATTAAATGTATTTTTTACTTTTTGTCACTTACAAATTTCCATTCGAGCTAATCAACGATTATTTACTCTACAAATCTAGCAAAATTCTGATTAACTTTGATACTTTTATTTGTATTTTAGTTCTATACTTACCTTGATTATATTTAAATAATTTAAATAAGAAATATATTTACAATTTTTTTAGTCTAGTAGAAAGATATATCACCAAGTTTAGTTAAGTTTATGAAAAAAAATTAATAAAATGTGTTATCTTTTTCTTGAAACTGAGTTGCTTTATTTTTAAAAATTCTTAAAATTTGCAGCAAAAATTTAAAACTGTCTGTGCCTCAATTATGAAATCGATGCACAATGCTTTGAACATCATTGGGATGACTGAGCTTCTTTCCTACGCTTAACTATGAAAAACTGCTTGTTTCTGAAACAAAGTGAGATTATTTAGAATCCAGATAATCCAAGCAGATATAAATTTAATTTTTTTGATAAGGCTATATATGAATATATTAACTTTCCCTCTCACTTTCGAGATTATTATTTTTGTGAACATATTTCATTCGCCATCATTTTTTTTTTTTTATCGAAGAACTGCCTACTTTTTCTCTTTACATTTTAGGAAAATAATAATGCAGAACCTCTTGGAATTATGATTTCTTATTCCTTTTATTTTCATTTTAGACTTAAATTTTGCTTTTTCTATTTTTCGCCTTAAAACCTCAATTGCATGATTGGGCGTTTTGGAAACATTTGCCCATCTTTCAAGACAATTGTTTTTCTGTACTTTAGACCTTGAACATTTGTAAGTACTTCAACCATTTATCTGTTTTTGCCTAAAACAGAAAAGCTTTTGTCTAAAATTCTGTTATTCTTGTTGGTATTGAAGATTCCAATACAAATTGTATTTTGTTGTTCAGGGAGCAATTACTACGACAGCACTAGCTGAGAACTAACCAAAAATGTTTAAAGTCTGTTAAAGAGAACTATGTACTTAAGGCATAAATAGTTTTCAGGTAACAGTGAAGGCAATCGGTAATAGATTTAGTGAATTCGAGTCCTTCTGTTGACTTAATTTTTGCTGTTGTTACTGATCTGATTTGAGTAGTTATGTCTTTGACAGGTTGCTTCGTAATTTCGGAATAAGGAAGCAGTGTTCTTTGATCAGTTATACCACGCAAACAAAATTCAATGATGGTGACATAGACACGAGTCATATAAAGTGCTATTATTAAATCCTCATGCACAAGATTGCTTCAAGGCGAAGGAACATGAACGTGAGGTTAGTTACCCTCAGAGACAACGGTTAAAATTCTGAATTAGTTAGGCTATCCGTATGATTAAAATTCCAGAAGATAACTGTCTTAGCCATTTCCAAAAAGAGTGAAGGAGAAAGGAAGGAAAAAGAATATAAGAGAAACTTTTAACTTAACGAACTGATCAAAATGTCTTTCCGAGAAGTTAAGAAGCTATGTATTATCCTTAATCAGCTTTTCTGTGAGTTGTTTATACGATTGTTTTGTTTCGTCTAAAGCGACTAGATATCTAGTGAGCTATGCGAAAGACAAGGCTATTACTGTAAACGATAAGAAATGGGATGATGAACTCTCTGCGATCTAAAGTGAACTGCTGGTACGCGGCCGAACAAGGAATGTTGGCAGTCCGTCTAGTTTACTCAGCTCCGTGGTGTTATCAACCCAATCAAATTTCTCTTCGAGCCCCTTTTTGGAGAGGTTTTTTCGAAGAGGAGAGAACGACGGACTAATTCGGGCCTTTTGGAATATCGCATTTCGGGAACCAGTTTCTCCAACAGGCGGATGGACAAAACATGTAATTTCGAGAGCAACTCTACCTGCCCCTGAGGCTCGTCCGGTAAGTGCTATAGTTTTTTGAGTAATAACGAGACTTCGAATGGCATTAGGAAGAAAGAAAAACTTTCGCTCGCCCATTAAAATACGAAAAAATTGCCAGTAAAATGTGGATGGAAAAGGGGTAGTTACTAATGACGGGCAAATGCAGATTTCGGAGGTTGGGACCGTGGGCTCTGACCGCTGCTGACCTCCCGTCTCAGAGGCAGAAATTAAATTTTTATACTCGCTGGGAATAACATCGAAGGAACATCATTAGACCCTCCTCTACACTGCGCCGGTATTGATTGCTTGGGTGTTCACGACTGTGAGGAAACATGGCTTCCCTAGGAAAACAAACAAGCATCTATCTCCAGATGTATTACATTTTGAACAAGTCTTCTAGTTTTAGAGGGAAACGGAGACCTAATACAGAGGTGATACATTGTTTGCTTTAAGTAAAGATGCGTTAGAGCAGTGATTCTCAACCTGTGGGGTGCGCCCCCCTAGGGGGGCGCGAGCACACTAATGGGGGGGGCGCGAGCATATCCAAGAGAAAATGTTATTTAAAAAAATTGATTAAGTGACTGAAAGGAAAGAACACACACACACATACAAAACAAAATACATTTCGACATATTTAATAATTAACTTATTAAATTAAAACAACTTACTAAATTAAAAACAAATTTAATAATTATTAGTGACTTCCTTGGGCCTGTCTTTCAGAGCAAAGTTTTTCGAAGGAGGGTTTAATATTAGAAATAGACACTCTCAGTTCTTTTTCTATATTTAGCTGAGATCTATATTTTGTCTTCAAAGAAGCCACCGCAGAAAATCCAGTTTCACAAAGGTAAGATGTTGAAAATGGTAGTAGAATGCGAAATGCCCTTGTTTTTAGTGCAGAAAACTCATCAACCACTCCTGCCCAAAATTCAAGGAGTGATTTATTACTAAATTGTCTTTTGGTTTCGCCGCTTGCCGTGAAGTCTATGAAGGTTTCTTCCTCTTCAATTGAGAGTCCTTCGGGAGTATTTTGAAATGGACCCCTCGCAATGTGTCCAGACGCACTGTGGCGATTTTTGTTTCACAAGTGCTTGAATACTTTGGAATCTTCCGGACATAGAACGAGCACCATCGGTGCATATTCCGACGCAATTTTTCCATTCTATGTTTGCCTCGTTCATAAAATCATTTAAGATAGCAAATAATGCGAGTGCTGTTGCTTTGAGTTCTATTGGTTTGCAGAAAAGTAATTCTTCTACTACTGACAAATCATCACAAAATCTAACATAGGCAATGAAATGAGCATCTTTATTACTATCTGTTGCCTCATCGAGTTGTATTGAAAACAATTTGTCACGCAACTTCGACAAAAGCTGACACTCTACATCTTCAGCTATATCAGCAATTCGACGGGCAACAGTATCATTTGAAACAGGTATAGACTGCAATTGTTTTGCAAAATTATCTCCAAACATAATTTCTACAATCTCAATTGCGGCTGGCAAAATAAGCTCTTCACCAATGGTGTGAGGCTTTTTGCATCTGGCTATTTTATATGAAAGTTTGTAAGAGGCAATTAAAGCTTTTTCATTCACAGACAAAGTTTTTTTAAACAATGATTTTTGCTTTTCATATGATTTTAATTTTAATTCGAAGAATTCTCTGGGTTTGTTTACGTACTCACTATGAAGCGTTTCCAAATGTCGTTTAAGTTTATTAGGTTTCATGCTGTCTGCCGCCAACATTTTTGAGCAAATGATACACAGGGGTCTTTCTTCTTCATTTACTTCAGTACTAGTGAACCCAAAATTTAAGTATTCTTGAGAATATTTTCTTGATTTTATTTTCGGAACCACGCTCGTCTGTGTACTTGTTGATGCTTGTCTATCGTCTAATGCTCGCTTACGCCCGCTTAAAAATTTATCTATGATTCTGCATAAGTCTGCTGCCGTGAATATTTAATACCGTGAATTGTAATTACACGAAAATATATATAACATACACATTAAGAATAGATTCAATAGCGATAAGAAGGATCGATTCGAATGAGATTGTCTGGAATTGAAATTGGCGTCATATAACTTTCTCCTTCTCCCTATGAGAAAACATTTGTTCACATCTGCGCACGCTCCTAACTTAACTTTTAATCTGACCAGACAAATTCCAGACAAATCGAAACTTCTAGCGAAACCGTGAGAATGCCCGACATGGCGGGACGCAAGAGCAATAAAAAGGCATAGGGTTATTGTTTTTTCAATGCTGAGTATCAGTGTTGCAAAATGTCAATAAATTTCCGTATTCTTGGTAATTTGCAAAGTTTAAAATTAAGGTTGTAGTGCAGGTTTAGCGCCATAATGCTCAAAATACATTATTATTGTATACATTTTATTGTACGCGGTGGGGAGGGGGGCGCGATAAAAATTATGATTGAAAATTGGGCCGTGAATACTAAAAGGTTGAGAAACACTGCGTTAGAGTTTTCTGTTATTTTTCTTCATTTGTAGGGCTTTTCTATATTTTTAAACAATATCGTCTCGCTCCTAATAATACTTCTATAATCCTAGTTTTGCGTTTAAATTTCAATTAGAAGCATCTGCGTCAGTCGTTCGAATGCATAGCTTCGAGGTTGATTACCTCGAAGCGATGCATTCTAGGATACGAAAAAAATTACAGAAATGAACAATATAAAATTAAAATTCCTGCAAATATCCCTTGTATGTAGTGCCAATTCGGTTTTGTACCAGAAGTATTGAATTGCTCTAGTTCCAGGTGTACCATTCACAAGTTGTACCAGTTCACAAGCGTACCATTATAGAAAAAATTGTTCTACTTTTGGAGGTTTACATTTAAAGATATATTTAAATCAATTTTACCACCTGATACAGCCTAAATTTCTCTAGCATTATGCATGTCGTTTCTTAAATTGGTATTCAATTTTTTTACGTCGGAAAATTTTACTATTTGAGTTCAAAGAAAACTATAAAAATTTTTAACAAATAGATTAAATATATTTTTTTATGTTTTTTTTAAAATTTAGTCTCGTTTAAACCTGGAAAATTTTTTAGATATATCTAACAGTAATATATGTTTAGAGCAGGGGTTCCGAAACTGGGTGCCGAGAGGCGTCCAGGCCTATCGTCAAAGACTAGACTTGAGTTGAGTGCTTTACCATATTTTTTTTATTAATTATACTTTTAATAACAGTTTTCATTAATTCTTGCTTTGTTTTATAAGCATTTAAATTAAATTAAATTTATTTTATGCTTTTTAAAAATCTAGTCTCTCATAGTCTAGAGAATATTCGTCTCTAAAATACAGTCACTTTAAAATATAGTTTGAGCAGGGGTTCTCAAACTGTGTTTTGAAAAACGGTTCGGACTTCTCTACAAGGAGTAACAAGACTTGCGTTGAGTGCTTGGTCATATTTTTTTATTAATTATACTTTTAATAACAGTTTTCATTAATTCTTGCTTTGTTTTATAAGCATTTAAATTAAATTAAATTTATTTTATGCTTTTTAAAAATCTAGTCTCTCATAGTCTAGAGAATATTCGTCTCTAAAATACAGTCACTTTAAAATATAGTTTGAGCAGGGGTTCTCAAACTGTGTTTTGAAAAACGGTTCGGACTTCTCTACAAGGAGTAACAAGACTTGCGTTGAGTGCTTGGTCATATTTTTTTATTAATTATAATTTTAATAACAGTTTTCATTAACTTTTGTTTTTTATAAGAATTTTAATTAAATTAAATATATTTTATTTTTAAAAATCTAGTCTCGCATAGTCTAAAGAATATTCCTCTCTACCACACTGTAAAATATAGTTTGAGCAGAAGTAAAACTGTGTTTGGAAAACCGTTCAGAATTCCCTACACTCAGTAACAAGACTTACGTTGAGTGCTTGGCCATATTTTTAAAATTAATTATACTTTTACAAATAGTTTCCATCATTTGTTGTGCGTTTAGCATGTTTATTAAATTAACTATATTTTAACGCTCTTATTAAAAATCTAGTCACACATAAATCTAGAGAATATTTCGCTCTATCACGCGGTAAAATATGTTTTGAGCAGGGGCTCCCAAAATGTGTGCTGCAAGGGCCAGGCCTGTCTTCACGGAGAGACAAGATCTGTGTTGAGTACTTGGCAATATTTTTTCATTAATTATACTGTTATTAATATTGTTTTTATTAATCCTTGTTTCTTTGTTAGCATTTTTATTAAATTAAATATATTTTTCTCATACTTTATAAAAATTTAGTCTCGCATTAACTTAAAAACATTTACGATTTATCAAGTCGTAAAATATGTTTAGAGCAATGATTCCCAAACTGAGCGCCGCAAAGTAGTCCAGGTCTCTCTTCACAGAAACAAGCATTGCGTCAATTGTTAATCATATTTTTTATTAACTACACTTTTATTAGTAATTAATTATTGTTTTGTTTTGTTAGCATTCTTATTAAATTAAATATATTTTTCTCGCATTTTATAAAAATGTAGACTTTTACAACCCTGGAAAATTTCTCCCTGTATCACGTGGTGAAATATGTTTAGAGCAGGAGTTCCCAAACTGTGCGTCGCGAGGTGGTCCATGCTACTCCAGGAGGAGAAACAAGACTTGTGTTGAGTGATTGGTCTCTTTAAACTCTTTAACTATACTTTTATTAAAAATTTTCATCTTGTTTTGTTTTTTTAGCATTTTTATTCAGTTTCTTTAGTTTGACAGTAGCTTGAAAACAAAATTTGCTTCCACAGAATTAATGAAATTTGAATTTCAATTCAAATTTGAAGTGCAAACATGCATAAATAAAGGATCCTTATTCCATTTTCAACAATCCTACCTATGTAAATCTGTATTTCCTGCTGTCTCTGCAAATATAAACATATTGTTGGTAAACCAATGTGGAGCAAAAACGACAATAGTGTGACGCCTTCAATATTCTCAAGTGAGAGGTAACGTGAAGAATGGATCACAGTCAAAGATAAAATTGAAAATCTACTTTTATTCTTGATTAACTACGGCTATTTACAAAGGAATGTTAATTCCCAAATCATGTAGAACTGCAAAGGATGGTTGGCGGTAAAACTTCCTCACGACGATCACAGTCGAAAGAAAAACAAGAGATTTAATAATCTCTTACAAGTGGGGAGGCTTTTCAAGGTGAAATCAAAATCAATTTATCCCCCTTTCGGTATCCGAGACTCTGCCGCTCCCTATATGAACGGACTTAGCGAATATCCCGAACTAGAAAGCTGGGTCCGGTAACAAACGCGAAAGCCTCCAAGAGGTCAACACACCTACGTAAAAAATGACGAAAATTCCTGAGTCTCAAAATCGTAGGCTTTTAATACTTGGGGGGGGGGTCAGTTACGGTCCCGCCAACTGTTTTTTGGAGTCAGTTAAGATCCCAGTTACTTGAGAAATCTAGTTAAAGTTACAGTTATATTTTTTAGCTGAATTCTCATTCGCTGGCTGTTCCTTTACGGAATTTCCGAGCATTCATTAACGAGATCCGTCAGGGGCGTATTCGTTTATTCAGTCCGATTGTCAAGATACCAGACTCTGAGACCACGCTATTGTCCTTGCAAACAGGTGTACTCCGATCAGTAATTTTGTCGGGTGCTCGGACAAAGGGGAGCCTTCACAATAGTTATATCAAGCTATCTTCCGCGATTTTAAAAACTGTATGAGTATGACCAAGATTACCCCTCAAATCAACCTTCCTTAATCAACCTTCTAATCAGCTTTCTTCCCTAAAGGATTATTTATTTCTAGTTTTTCTTCTCAGTTAAAAATATTTTGTTTCTCCACCAAATGTTATTTCCCTTTCTGTGCCTTATTAACGTTATAGTAGAAATGTAACAACGGGGAAGTCGGGAAAAATTAAAAAACTCTACAAGCGCCTTCCACTGGAAAAGTTTGGTAACCCCCTAGAAAGGTCAAAATGTGGACCATTTCCTACCATAACTTAATAGGGAGTTAGTGTAATTCGATCTGTCCGATATATATATATATATATATATATATATATATATATACTATATATATATATATATATATATATATATATATATATATATATATATAATTATATATATTTATATATATACAACCGAAATTAAGAAACCGAACATTAGAAACGATACAACCTGCTCCTAAACTACAATTCACACGTGTTAAATAAGGTTCCGAACTGCTTAGCTGCAACCATCATAATAAAAAATTGCTCAGCAGTTATTCATCTACATCAACAGTGTGATGGAAAGTTAAGTAGATAAATTCAAGGTACGAAGTTCAGAAGCTAATGCACGTTAAGTTAAAACTATGTCATTGCTGTGTCTGCATTGCGATGTTTATGGTTTGTACTACCATCCATCATAATATCACAGTAGATCGGAACTTTTTCCTTCTTGCATCGATTGAGTTTATGAATACGGGGAGTAACTTTCTGTGAGCTGCGAGATACATCCATTAAAGAGATTGACTTTTGTTAACAGCTCATTCCAATACTGCCCATTTTCCGTACTATTTCCATTAAAGCGAACATTGAGAAATCTGAGCGAGGCATAGAACTGTGTCCTTTAAGCCCCGTTAACATGTGCCAGTCAAGTACCCTTCATTTTACCCGGGTAAAGGGATCATGCTTGGAGGGTCGGAGAAACCCGTTTACATGATTATTTATTTCTACCCTTCATTTCGCCAGGATAAGTCACGTGATCATACGGGAAGGCAATTCCATCATTCCGTCCTTATACTACTTCCGCACCGACTAGCTATTGTTTACAAAATGCGACAGCTAGACCACAAAAACTGAAATATCCCATTAGTCCTGTGTTAACATACATTATAAAAAAGTTTTAAAATATTATTCAACCTTATTACTTAGATACTAAGTGTTCTCACACTGTTATTAGACAATTAAAGATACATTTTAGCATATTTCATTTATTTTTCAGCAATGGATAAGAATATTAATAATTTCGTTAATTTGATTTAATATATTTTCACGAAATTGCTCTCATTTTTTCTTCAGCAGCGGAATCGGCCATTTTGGAATAAATAGTCTACAAGCGCAAAGGATGATGGGAAAGGAGAGTATACTCTCCAATTACCCGGGTAGAGAGATGGTTTATTTCTACCCCTCAACTTTTTTCCCTAACTAAGGATAATTCTTGAAAGGGGAGTACAATTCAAGCGTCTACCCTGCATTCTACGCTGCTTTTGGCACATGTAAACGGGGCTTTAAAGAAACTTCTAAGTGTAAAGTCATATAGCCCTTGTAAATCCTGAAAACTTCTTCCCACAATTATTCTGCTGCTATCTTCGGCGACTCTTTCTGTTTGAAAGCAATTTCTCTTATCCAGAAATAAATCAACATTGTCTTCTTTTTTTCGCTGATCAACCACACTCCTTCCTTTGCGCAATCACACTTCCACTCTTTCAATCTTTATCAAATGTTTGACATTATGTCCTATTCGTAGATTTAAAAAGAAATATGTCCATAACTAAGTTTCTTTGATAATGCTACTTTAAGTTTTGATGTTAGATATTGGGTTAGTTATTTCATTGCGGAGCACTAAGTAAAATGTCAATAACAATCGAACATTATGTTGATTCCATTGCACATCCGATTTGAAACCACAATGTCTAGTTGATGTGGAAACCTTCTGATGAGTTTCCCCGACGCCAAAGGAAATATTTGTGTTGTTAGGTAATGATTTTAGCATAGAACGCATAGGTGTCTAATATTAAAAATAGCTAAATTTTTATGTGATTAATTAGGGATATAAATTTTTATTACAGATTAGTAAGTGAATAATTTTTAAACTTTTTTTTAGAAAAAAGACATGTCAAAAAATTTTGCTTCATCGTTTCCTTAAAATAGTTCATCTTTGATTCCTGAAACATCAGAATTTAATGTTGCAGTAGACTTTTGAGACGCTTATAATTATAGCAAAAATACAATGATGACGTAAGGAAAGCACAAATAGAGAAAAAATTAAACAGCGAGACAGCTGTTTCGCAACTACGAACAATATGCATTATCGATGAACGGGAAAACGATGAAAGTAGACTAAACGAAGCGTCAATCAATCAACACCTTGTACAGTCCGCGTGCCGAAACAATTTAATGAAAGAATGAACAAATACAATAAGGTTGGACAAATGACGGACTACAGTAACGAAACTGTGCAAAATAAAATGAAACGAGAAAGTGTCAGAATACGAGAGTGGAAAAAAATTAAATAAATAATTTTCCAAACCTGGTTTATTTTTAACTTTTAACTGACAAAATTCTTGTATTATGATTATTTGAAAAAATAATTATTTCTCATGAGTTAAAGTGTAGAAAAAATATAGATTGGAATAATACTTAACTCATACTTTTGTTCCTGGACGAAAATCGTAGAACACCTTGTCGATTGTGGTAAAAGATTCTGTATGAAATAATTATGATAGGTATCAATGACGTGAATTTACGGATGTTAGTTAAAGGGGAATATAAGAATCTTGAATTTAGTTTTTAAAAATTAGATAATTACGCATTTGTCTTTTGATCTCGGATGTTTCTAATTCCCCTGACAAAACAACAACAAAAAAATCGGAGATAATTGGACCTATATCATTTTGCTTAAAGATGGTTCATAATGGTTTCGAATATCCATGCTTGTTGCGAGATTCGAACCTACTGATTCCATCACCGAAATAAGCGTCCTCTCTTTCGGTCATCAACCTGTTCTTGAAAATCTAGAAAGTGGAATTCAGTTAATTAAATTCAAGCAATTTCTTCATTTCGATTATCTACTTTCTCATCCTCCTAACAGAACAACAACACAGCTTTGTCGATTAATCTCCATCAATTGCTTCACAAATTTCTTCATTTGAAATGACGAAGATCCTCAGCAGGATGTCAAATATCAAGTATTGAGTCATTTCAATCTACTTTGGATTACGAACGACTCTGTTGTTCAAATCATTTAACTGAAGGACTGATTTAATATTGTCGTCTTGCTGAAATAAAGTTTATTATTTTATGAACATTATGTGGTTTAGCATCTCTCGAAAAAGCTAAATTCGAAAGGCAATTTGTTGTTACGCCGAGCAGTCGCGATGTTTCTACTTCCGATAGTCAGTCACACCCTAGTCGTTTTGGATATGACTCCGCATGGGTCTCATACAATGAAGCACGCATGGAGACGAAATAACTAGCCGTAGATGATTAAAACTTAAAAAGGTTGATTTATTACACACACACACAAAAAAAAACATTTAAAGCAACATTAAAGTGTATGCAGATGCACCTTTCATCCAGAGAGGAAATCACTCTAGATCAACCTACTCTCTTAGAAGTTCAGCCGAAAGTCCTCCAGCTTCTCCTTTCCCAAACAATAAACCTCAGTTCTTAGGGGAGATCGACAACCCCCCCCCTCTTTGACCATAGCTGAAGCACCTTTGGCGCCTGGCCGACTGGATCAAAGCAAAATTCTTTTTCTCTGTCAGTGCTTTGATAAACGACACGTTTGACACCTCCGTACGTCAAGAAATCCATTACGAGGATAATACTGTCATTTTCAATTGTTAAAATGAACAAAAGTTCGCTTGACCACCGACAGAGATGGACGCGACTCTTACACAATTATTACTTCTTACACTCTGATTCCAACCTCCATTTGGATTTCCGCTATGTACAAGCAATGAAACGGGCTTAAAGTTGAAAACGCTAGTCTATTTGTGCTAAGACATACCATTCTCGAAAATCTGTAATTGATTTACTTCTGATATTCCTCCATTTCCAGGTTTCACCTGTTCAGCGTTTTAACGTGACATTACAGCTTTATCAATTAACCTCCACTTAATCACTCCATATATTTCTCGAATTGAAACGATACAGAAAGCAGCAGGATGATAAATATCGAATGAGGGTCATTTCAATCTCGTTTGGAGGAGGAATTAATCGACTACTAGTTCAAATAATTTAAGTAAAGGGACTAATTTAATACTGGAAAAGTTTATTGCTTTATGCATATTCTTTAATTTCGCATCCCTGAAGAAACCTCAATTCGAAACTCAATTTTTTGTTCTTACTCTATGACGGCAACTTCCATTTGAATGGATATTCGCTGTATACAATCGGTGAATACGGCTTAAAACCGTAAACGCTAATTCTCCCCTATTTGTACTACTACAAACTATTCTTCAAAACCTGAAAGTGCAACTGATTTATTGATGTTTTATTTATTTCGAAGATCCACCCATTCAGAGTTCTAAACGGAAAAAACAGAATAACTTTATTGATTGACTTCCGCACAATCACTTCAAGAATTTCTTGATTTGGAACGTTGCAGACCGCAGCAGAACGACAAATATAGAGTAGGAATCTTAGCCCTCGTGCTCAAAAAAGTAGACTGTAGCGTTCCAAACCAAACAAATAAACGAGTAGGAGTCATTCCAGTCTACCCTGGAGGAGGAACGATTCAACAGATAACTCAAATTATTTAAGTAAAGAGTTATATTAATATTGTGATTTTGCTGGGGAAAAGATTATTACTTTATGCATATTTAATGATTTTAAATCACTGAACAAAGCAAAATTCGAAAAGAATTTTTTTTTCTTACAATCTGACTACAATCTCCATTTGAATGACCATTTTGTACAACCGGTGAATTTGGCTAAAAACCGTAAACAATAGTCCTTCTTTAATTGTGCTACGTCATACCATTCTCGAAAACCTGAAAAAAATGGAACTTTGCTGATTTACTACCGATGCTTCCTTCATTTCGAGGATCCACCCGTACAGCGTTCCGAACGGAACAACAGCGCAGCTTTGTCGATTAACCTCCGCACAATCGCTTCACAAATTTCTCGATTCGAAACGGTGAAAACCCGCAAGAGGACGCCAAATATCGAGTATGAGTCATTCCGATCTCCTTTGGATGAGGAACTAACTGCTCACTGCCACCGCTCGGAGGCTGCATTCGTGATCTGATGCTCAATGTACAAATAATCCCTTTGGGAAACCATCTCTCTAAAAGAGGTAGAAAAAAAAAGACGCAGCCAACACACACACGGAGGCTGTTCCTAAAAAGCAGCACTGTTCACTCCCCAGGTGGCTCTGCCCCTAATGACTGCGTCACGAACTGCTGGCAAACGGCAGTGTGTGTGCTTCCAAACCCCAAGCATTATTATTATTACAACTATCGCGAATTCTTATTTCTTGGCTCTAAATAATCTTTCTCGGCTACCGAGATACACCCTTTTACGCGCAGTTTTTTTTTTCTTTTCTTCCTCTCTCTTTCTCCAGCAGCAACACTTAGGTCAATGACAATCTCTAATGGGATTTTTCTGAGTATCTTTTCCCTTATGATATACACAGCGAGAGATTGCTAGCTGTGTTCCAACGGGAGCTCACATTTTGTTTGGAAGCTGTACCGCCAATGATACGTGGAATGTGGCACTTGATGGCAAGGTGTCTCTTTGGAATGCCTAACTTAGAGAGTGAAAATAAATTTCCTTAACATTTCACGAAATTTAAGGTGGCATAGTACCTTTCGAGACTTAATAATAACAACCTTTTATTGCGATTCAGTATCAAAGAATTTTGATCTGTTTGGAACGATTTTATATACAAGTTATTTAATAACTATAAAACAATAACTATAAAACCTAACTTTAAAACAATACTTTAGTTTTTTCATTTCAACTAGTATATTTATTAAAATAACATAATACACTAAATGAAAAAAGGAAGTTTATTTACCCGAAAGATAACTTTCGAAATATTTATATTATAAACTAAATTCTTATATCAAACTGAAGGTAAATATCTTTTTATTCTGTAAACTTAAAATTTTAGTGTTATTTCATATTTCAATATTAGCGAAAATAAACAATGTTTAGAAATTCAAGATAAAATAATTGCTTTTAATCATTCTATAAAATATCGCATATCACTCGTATCACTGTAAGGTTCACTAAACAGAAAATATAACCTATAAATTAGAAACCAATTTTTCATATTAAATTGAAGCTAATTATATTTTCTGTTTAGTGAGCTACAATTACATTGATATGATTGGGATATATATTATTTTATAGCATGACAAAATGCATCTTTTTTACTTTTCTAAACAAGTTTTAATTTTCCTTAAATATTAAGCATGGTAGATAAATTAAAGTTTTAAGTTTACAGAATGAAAAAAATACTAATCTTTAATTTCCTGTAAAAAATTAGATTATAATATAAATATTTCAATAATTATCTTTCAGGTAAGTAAAGCTCACTTTTTTTATTTGACGTATAATATTAAATTATTTTAAGAAATTACTACTTGAAATGATAAAACCAAAATTTTTTTTTTAAGTTAGAATGCTAGTCATTTTAGAAAATATATTTAAAAAAAAAAAAACATAAAAATGTTCACCAAAATCAAAAAAAATGAAATTTACTTATTAGTAAGAAAACTTTTAAAATATCTATATTAGAAACTAAATTTTTATATAAAAACTGAAGTTTAATATCTTTATCACACAATTAATCTAAAACTTAATTAAGATCTAGCCTTTTAGTATTAAAGTAAAATTAAAAAATGTTTAGAAATTTAATGTAAAAATGCCTATAAAATAAAATATATCACTCGTGTTACAGTCATTGAGGTTTATGGAATAGAAAAGATAGTTCTTATTTAGTATAAAAATATATATATTTTTTTTTGTTCGTGATTATTTTTCTAATTAATTTTACTTTCCCGGGTGATAAATCTAAAACTATTTCTATTATAAACTAAATTTTTATATCAAATTGAAAAAATATCTTTTTCATTCTCTAGACCTAAAACTTTTAAGGTATCTCATATTTTAATAATAGCGAAATATAAAAAACTATTTTTGAAAATAAAAAAAATTACTCTTTATTATGCTATAAAATATGATATATATTACTGTATTCAAAGTGCAGTGAATAGAAAAATATAATTAGCTTCTATTTCATTTAAAAAATTAGTTCTAAATTACATATTTCAAAAGATATTTTGTGAATAAGCAGATTTCTATTTTTTTTTTCATTTTGTGCATATATTTTGTTTTTTAAAAATTGAACTTCTTCATATAACAAAACTATATGATTTTTATAAAATTAGACCTTAATTATTGATCAAGGATTTTTTTTTTCTAAACAGGGCAGAACTTTTTTTTTAATTGAATCAAAAGTAGGCTAGAGTTTTTTTTAGATCGAGGGGTAGAATGCCTCTTAAGATTCTTTCAGAACTGAAATGAGATATTTCAAACTTCAAGTTTAATATTAATTTTCTCTGTTTACAATATGCTGTTTGAGGGAACATATATCCTTTAATACTGAAAAGTGTTCAGTCTATTTTTTTATTTTTTATAAAATAAAAAGTTTTGCTCTGTTTAAAATATTTTTCGATAATTTTTTAACAAAAATCTAATTTTATAGAAACTATTTATTTTGTTACTGCAGGTAAAGCATTTCTCATAAAGGTTTAAAATATGTACATTAAGTGAAAAAGTAGAAACACACTTATCTACAAAATTACTTTTAAGATTTGTAAATTAAAAACCAATTTTTTATACTAAATTATAATCCCCTTAAAAATAATAAAATGATTGTCAAAAGCTCTAATTTTTATTTATGGTGTGAAGCCTTCAATCTTCTCAAATGAGAGGTAACGTGAATAATGGATCACAGTCAAAGATAAAATTGGAAATTTACTTTTATTCTGGATTAAATACGGCTATTTACAAAGGAATGTTAATTTCTGAATCATGTAGAACTGCAAAGGATGGTTGCCGGTAAAACTTCTTCACGACGATCACAGTCGAAAGAAAAACAAGAGATTTAATAATCTCTTACAAGTGGGGAGGCTTTTCAGGGTGAAATCCAACTCAATTTATCCCCCGTTCGGTATCCGAGACTCTGCCGCTCCCTATATGAGCGGACTTTACGAATCTCCCGAACTAGCAAGCTCGCTCTGGTAAAAAAGGCGAAAGCCTCCACTAGGTCAACACACCTAAGTAAAAAATGACGAAAATCCCTGAGTAGCAAAATTGTATACTTTTTATACCTAGGAGGTCAGTTATGGTTCCGCCAATTGTTTTTTGGGTCAGTTAAGATCCCATTTACTTGAGAACTCCAGCTAAAGTTACAGTATATTTTTACCTAAATTATCATTCGCTGGCTGTCCCTTCACGGAATTTCCGAGCATTCATTAACAATATCCTTCAGGGGCGTATTCATCTATTCAGTCCGATTCTCAAGATCCCAGACTGTGCGACGCCACGCTATTGTCCACGTAAACAGGTGTACTACGATCAGCTGTTTTGACACGTGCTTGGACAAAGGGGAGTTTCTACAATGGGCACATATATATCATTGTATTTATGGGCTAAAATATTATGGATTATGTGTAAAAATACTTTATTGGTAAGAATAGTAAATAAAGTATATTATTTCCGAATTACTCATTTTCTCGCATATATCGTCCGAATATTTTGGTCTCGTCATTTTGCTTTCCCGGAAATATTATTCTGGGAAAATTTAGAACTGGGAAAATGAGTTTTTCTTTGAGTATGTGTGTCGATATGAAGAATCAAAGGTTGTGTGGACGACACAAGAATTCTTGGTGCATCAGGGGATTTTTTACAGACCACCAAAGGATTATTAACCTAATAACTAGTGAGGTAATAGCAGTCGCGGTTAAATACACAGAACACGATTAGGAGAAAAGAGGGGAGAAAGACGATAAAGAACCTGAATGGATACAGAGTGTTTCTGAAACACATAACACTTTGTTAAAATGAAATCCTTTATATACATTGGCAGTGGCAATCATAGTGTACTTGCAGAGATAGAAGTCATGGAATGGTCTTTCTTTGCAGTCAGGAGAGATTCCCTTGTACAAGTCAAGTATCAGTTACGAAATATTTTTACAATGCCATTACTGTACGTTTCATTATAAATAAGTTTGTAAAATGGGGCGTACTTCCAATTAATACTGCAAATAATTAACATAATCACACATTTTACAGAATTTTCAACATCCTCTGCCCCGCTTGTTGGTTACCCGCATTAGTAGTTGTCCATTTCCGTCCCTTTGAAAAACAGTTCACATATCGAACCCATTATCTACATATCTGAACCCATCGGTACCAAATTTATTACATCATAAATCAGACATTCAATCATTCGTAGAGAAAGTCGGGGAGCTTCATATCATGTCACGAAGGTTCATGACAAACACTGTGCATATACATAGTTATTACTGGGTCATCTGTTGGTTATAAATAACCATAATCGTTGACAATCTATTATACAAGCTTTGTCAATAATAGTGATCCTCAAACTTTATTTAGGAACTTTAATTGCCTAAACCGTAGACTGAGTGTGACATGATTAGTGGTATATATATATATATATATATATATATATATATATATATATATATATATATATATATATATATATATATATATATATATATATATATATATATATATATATATATATATATATATATATACATATACATATATATATACATATACATGTGTGTATATATATATACACATATACATATATATACATATACATGTATATATATATATATATATATATATATATATATATATATATATAATATATATATATATATATATATATATACACGTATTCTGTGGGTCAGTATACCATCTATGAATAAAGTAGTGTCATAACTAAGTAGAATTGCTTAGTTATGACAATGATAAGAGCGAGCTTGGAAATTGCGATGCAAGTACCAGGGGCAAACAAATCAAGCTATAGACAAAAAGCGTTATCTGTATAAGACAAGAATAAAACTGCCAAGTGTTTTGGAAAAAAACCACTGCAACTATTTTTTAACAAGACAAGGCATTTCAAATGGGTGAAATTCAACAAAAATACGAAATGTTTTATTTTGTGCTCTTATTTAAAGACATCAGCTTTACAATAAAATAAAATTTTCCCTATGGAATGACTACTTTACTTCACTAATACCAACTTTGTGTTGTAGATAAGGTTCTTATATTAAAACTTAAAAAACGAAACACCCATGACTGTAGCTGCATTCGAACTTGCGAATCCTGGTTCCGAAATGTAAGTTATCTGCCCATTCGGCCGTTGTCCGGCATTTTTTGAAAATTGAAACCATTTAATAAAGTTTAAATTATTAGATATTTGTGAACGTTATGACTTAACTCGATAAACTCCCAGGCCTTTTTTTCCTAAATGAATTAACTGGATTAAAATTTCAATTATTAATTCTTAATTTGCTGTTTATCTACATCACTATCAGCCTGCATTTTAAATTATTAAATTCTGTATTGTTTTCACTTAATTTTCCCGAATAGTTGTAACTTCCTTTTCATCAAAACTATGAATTTAGCTATAATTTTAAGTCCACAAATTATTTTTATTGAAATTTTCGGGACTTCACTTTTCAACACACCGCATAACGCAACGTGCTACACGTTTCAAACAATAGTTAATAAATACGAAATTAGTTTGAGAAAACCTTTTACAAGAGTGGGCGGAAAATATCAAACATGCTATATGAATATTTCGCTATTTTCAAAAGTGTACCCGTTAAAAATAATAATAAATAATTATCTTTAGAAAAAAACATTAGCCCATAACACCATTGTATACTTTTACGTTTTCCGCGACATTTGAAGACATTTTGCCCAACAATTTTCTCTCCTGATATATTAAAATATATATTATCCTCTTATGCCCCAAGTCTTGGAATGACTTTTTAATATTCCAGCGAAAGAGGAACATTTACATTGTTCCAAAACGTATATTAAAGAGCCACACATGATGCCTTCCGATGAAATGTCCTACTTCAGTGCGATACGATTAATCGTTCCCCCTTACGATACCACGAAAAGTCATCAGGAAATGGCAAAAAGCGAGGTTATCAATGAAGTGTGTTCTCAATGAAGGTGTTTACAAAACGTATTTTGAGGTTACATGCCTGGCTGAGCAGCTTGATTGCTGTCCATTGGAATGACCAACATGATGTGGGGGAAAAAGAATATGAACTCAATTATGGACCGCTAAACGCCTATTTTTTTTCGGAGAAATTATTTAATTTGAACCCCGTTTTGAATATATCAGGAAGTCGAGTTGTGGTGGTTAGAAGAAGAAAAAAGTGCATATAATTCTATCGATACGCAGTTGGTCCTCATTTTTTTTGTTTTGTTTTATGGAGTATGGAGCGTTTTAGATTCTCAGTAATGGAATGCATTTACCAAGAATGAAAAAAATATTGTTTGTGACTTAATTCTAGAAATCTTTTTAAAAATTTTTAGGTATTCAGATAAAAGAAATTTTCTGGGAGTATGGAAATATTGAAGCATTTAACCATTGATTTAATAACTTGCTAAGCATGAGAAAAGAATCTGCAGCTATTCCGCTTAAGAAATTGGTTTAAGCTGCACCTTAATCGACGAGCTTATAATTGCTGCGACCGAAGAGTTGTTGGCTGTTTTAACAATGTGGATTTTTTTTGTTGTTTGAGAGAGCTTTATGATACACGATAGATATTGTTTACTGATAATTCACGAGTTGCGTATTCGAAGGGTGTCAGACGAGAATCGACGTGGCCTAATCCATTTTGCTACCTGCCGGTTCGCTCAAATAAATCAAATAGGGATGAAGCAGACAGTCTTGTGACGTCGCTAGATCCCATTGGCTTCACAAAGGGGTTTTGTTGAAGCCCATGGCCGGGCGACACTCTCTTTGGGTTTTTGACACTGCACTACAAAGGGTTATCGCTTCGACCGCGCCTTGAGATGTCTGAGGGAAATCTGAAGGACAGAAGGGACAACGAAATGTCAGACAGTAAGGCTCCCCGAAGAAGCCAATCAGAGACTACCAGGAAGCCGACGCGGAAAGAAAAAGCCAATGGGAAGAGGCAAAAGGTGACGTCAAGTTTTTCGCTGGTGAGTTCCCAGAAAAAGAGAACGAACAAAGGTTCGATTTGCGGTGGTTGGGTTTTTTTTGAGAGTTTTTCTCCAGCTTTTTGTGGGACTCAAGGAGGCCCAGTTGTACCCCTGTAAAACGGTATATGTCGGCACCTGCCAGCAGATTGTTTTTTAGGCTCGCCTTGAACCTGGGACTTTTAGGTCCGCACCAGCCCTCTTGAGCTCTGTGATTTCCATTTGGAAAATTTGTACATATTCCATTTTAATCAAGAATAAACTTTGTTATTGTTTCTAAGCTGTACTTCGAGTCATAACCACTTCGACACCCACATGTTACCCGAGGATCCCGTGACATTACAGTCTTATCCATTCTAACTAATGAATAAGGACCGCACCTGACGCTACTTGCGTGTTATTAGCAGAGTAGATTGCCATAAGTTTGCAATTTCTCTTTAACGAATAAAAAATAGTATAGATTTCCACTTCACTCAGTGTAAAATTCCAACACATGTCATTACTACTGATGACCATTTACTGCAACGTTGATGACAGGTATAACTATCTTGAAATACTGTCTCAGGAGAAATGATATCTTTTTTCATATTTTCCTCCTTCTATACAGATCCTTAAAATCTTTTAATGTCTTTAAGTATCAGCTATAAAATATGCATATAACTCAATTTGTTTCTTTGAAAAGAACATCGCAGGGTTCTAAACTCGTGGGATAGAATGGAACAAATGTATATACAAGTATTAACACATTGACGGACAGTAGGAATAAGTAAAGTTCGAAAATTAACACTATATGTTTTTAAAATTTTTAGAATATTGGAGAAGAAGAAGTATGCTGGCCAATCTATTCGAGTAGTATTGTCACTTACCAGTAGCTCTTCAACAGCAAGAGTCCGATGTGACAGTGCATTGTCTGCATTACTGTGGTCAGACGCCTTGAGAAAGGGGACCTATTCGAGCAAAAGCATCTTCCTATACCCTTGAGAATCTTTACGTTAATATTTTTAAAAAATGAACACAGGTTTATAGCTGAAAACTTTTTTTTAGAAATTCCAAATTAATTTTATTCATAATGTAGAAGCTATCTACGAATTAATATTTGATGAATATTTGATGAAATTATTGTAAGAGCAAGCTTAAAAGTTTCTAAAAAGTTCAGCAAAAAGAAAAAGAAATCTGTTTTACATAAAACTGGAATAAAAACTTGTCCAAGTGGTTTAATATTTTAATAAGTGATGTTTAGTTGTGAGGGTAACGAGAAGTTAGATACAATTCCTATCAGAACATTACAGAAAAGACTTACATATTGTAACGGCGTGATTTAGCGGTGTGTCGACATCAGAGAACTTTGCTTTGAGAGGTGGACTTCGCTTGTGTATATACAAAAGGATTATTTTCCCGGGCACTACGATGTCTACACTGTTGTGCCCTATAGTAGAGGAACAATATACCAGACAACCCGACATCTTCACTGACAGCCGATATATAGGATCATTGGAACGACAAAGGATTTGCCGCTACTTGAATGTAGCCGCTAAGAATTCCAGGAACCCCTGGGTTTGAGGTCGATGATTGTTTAACCCGGACCAATCCAGTTGTTCGAAGGTGGGGTCATCCCTAGGTGATCCAATAATGAAATTGGGGGTGAGGCCCCTCTCTTAGAGGCCCCTCCCCTAGAAAGAGACGAGAGAAGATTTTTTTTAGAGAAGTTAGTTAGCTAGCAACCAGCTAATTCAGAGGTCGCCTTGGACAGTCTTTCTACCGGAGAGTTTTTGCTATAATCCCACCTTGGGATCTTTTCTTTAAAGAGTAGCCCGCATCGGCTAACTCGGAGGTCGCCTCGACCAGTCACTCCATCGGAGAGTTTTATTTAGTGAAATCCCGTCTTGGGATATATCTCTTGCTGAGATTGAAACGATACCCTGTGCATTGGGTTTCCTTTTCTAATATAATCTTCTTCAGGATTGTTTGTATTTTTCCTTCGGAACTCTAACTGTGCTTTGATATTCTACCAGTACTTTAGTGAACTTTTGCGAGAGCTACCGAATTGTTTCTTCCGTGGAATCACCTATATTTCGGCAGAGACTGATTTTAGTTTAGGTACCCGTCTCCTACTCAGGCCTACTTGTACTAAT
>CM063508.1:117246916-117274416 GCA_032207245.1 Pardosa pseudoannulata
ACGGAATCAGTAAAAGTTTTAATTTTCCATAACTGTAAAGTACTCCTCTATAAGGCAGATAAAAAATGGTTTGTTTTTCAGCTGAGAATTATCTAGTCTGGTACAAGCTCAATAATTTGTTTATCTTCATACTCCACTAAAGTCTCTCGATACTGTGAGTGCAGTTTAAAATCGCGTTGAATTCATTTAGAAAGATAATTCTAAGTCTTTTTAGCTGCGTCGAAATTATCGTTAAGTTCTTCCCAATATTTTTGCACAGTAATTAGTGGAAGTAAAGGAATGAAACTATCGTTTCCACTACACCATGGAGATAGATAGAATTTTTTGTTAATACCGGTGATAAAATTTTCATTGCAACAAAAAATAATCGATGATTCAATTTAAAACTATCACATATGTACCTAATCTATTATTTAAGCCAAATATAAAAGAAAATTATTTACATAACAAATTATTAAATGAGATGTTTAAAGGAATGATGTCATAATGCTAGAAAAAAATTTATTTTCATCTACTTATAATGTGACAAATTGATAAATTTAATCGCTTACTCTTAACCGGGGAAAATAGGACTTGAAATAATGCCATTAAATCCTAGAAAAGGGGGGAAAGGAGTGGATATCGAACGTTGCTAACCCTAATTTATTAAGAATCCAATAGGATGCCTCTATCTATTCCAGGTACAACCACTTCATAAATTCGAGGACAGATGGACAGATAACTTGGGCTGTTATTATAAAGGGGATGACTCAAAATAGCGTTCCGCACCGTGTCTACTAACTATGTAGTTCTTTTCAGGGTATTAATGATTTCTTGTGTGATTTCAGATCAGATCAATGAAGTACACCAGGCCTGACGATTTCTGCCTTGCCTACCTTCACCAACCAACACATTAATTATTATTCCTTTTCTAAATTCATTATTCCAAATAATATAGAGACAGGGCCTTAACTAGGGCGTGGCGAAGGTGGCTTTGGCCACTGGAGCATCAGTCATAGAGGTGCCGCGTTGTGATGAAATTGGGATCCGAAAGAAGATGATTCGATCCGAGTGGAAACAAGAAGTTGAAAAATAATTTCTTTATTATAAAATTCGATTTTATTTATAAAATCCAAAGTGTTTAGAAATTATTGTTTTTATTGTCTTGCTAACTTTTTACCTATCGGAACGGGGATTAGACCGTCTGGCTAAGAATCCCCATAATTGTCCACTTAATATGGAGAAGGTGTCTTTCAGTACTTACAGTATTTGAAATGGGATTTTTAAACAATATTTTGACTTTTCTAAAAATTGAATCACGTGGTGCAATATTTCTGATAGTTTTAAAAATATATATAGGTCTAGAATCCTACCTAATTAGCATTTAGCCTGTCATATGAAGGGATCAGTAAAATTTTTAATTTTCCAGAATTGTAAAGTACCCTATGGAACAAATAAAAAAATGGTGCGATTTCTGGCTGAGAATTAACTGGTACATGTTCAATAATTTGTTTATCTTCATACACCTCTAAAGTCTCCCGATACTGTGAATGCGGTTTAGAATCACGTTGAATTCACTTAGTCAAACCATGTGATTATGCATAAAAAAGAAACACACAATTCGAAACATTTTATATGCTAAAAAATTAACTAAATTTTCTACCTTCTAAAACGTAACTAGGCATTTCAAAAATCATATTTTTTTACTATCTGTTGTACTTATACTATAATTATATTTTTTTACTATTTATATTTTTTTACTATTAAGCTATGTTTATATAGATAAAACAAATTCTAAGTGTCAATGAAATTTTTATGAAAAATTAATTTTTTATTCATTATTATATTTTGCAGTTATTTGATATCGTTTAACGTTACACATCTAATTGTAAGGATACATAGAATAAATGTTTCTCAGCTGATACTAAAATAACGTCTTTAAAAGGATGAATTATTGTGCTAATTCAACGTCATAGACATTAACAGTAAAATTTTTCGATTTTCTAAAAATGTTTTTGGAAGTGTACATAATATGCGTTTTATGATTCATAAATTTAAAACCAAATTATATTGCTTTAATATTAATATTGCTTTAATTTCAATCAAAAAATTCTGTATGTGTTTAAAAATAAATGTGCAATGCTGTGTCAAATCAGATAACTGTAAAAAAAATCAATCATTAAAAGTTTGATATTTAAAAAAATTATTAAACGTAGAAAATATTTTATACTTCATAATCGGAGAAAAAAATTCTGCATATATTTAAGAATAATTGTGCAATGCTGTGTGAAATCAGATAACTGTAAAAAGATCAAATCAATCATTAAAAATTTGATATTTAAAAAAAATATTAAACGTAGAAAATATTTTATACAACATAATCGGAGACAAAAAGTATTAAAATATTCAGTAAACATATCCTTTTACTAAATAAGTATTTTTTAAGTTACAGAATATTTCAAATTTTTTAATTTTTCAGCAGTTTAAAGGTATTATACCCTTAAAACATTTTTGATATTGAAGCATATTTGCCTATTTAAAAGTAAACATATCATTTTTCTAAATAAGTATTTTTTAAGTTACAGAATATCGCAATAGACCATTTTTTCAGCAGTTTAAAGGTATTATACCCTTAAAACATTTTTGATAGGGAAGCATATTTGCCTATTTAAAAGTAAGAGGAATATTTGAGTTGGAAATCCATCCAAAGGAAAACACGAGCAGCAGATACGCAAAAACTAAAGAATATTCAAGTTTCCTCGATCCAAAACTTGGGTAAGAATGTGCGATAGAAAACGTGCAGTGTCATAAATTTCACGGTTGCAGTTTCATGCACTTTATATGACCGAGTTGGATGCAGAGCGGGAATATTTTCTCGTCCCATACACCAAATAAAAGAAATAAAATTACGCCAAAGGTTTTCCGAACACTATAAAATAGGCCGAACATAAACTGAATGAGTATTTCATATAACTTACAGGTTTCCAATTGGTGGATAGGAAGCCAATTTTGTGACCACCAAAAGTGTTTTGAAAAATATAAAAATGAAATAATTCATAGTTACATCTAGTTTTATCTTCTGTGAAGTTCATTAAAAATCAGTACAGAACTTGATTTGTAATTTCATCTTTACTGTATCATCTAAGATTAACATTAACAGAGCTGGTGGTGGCCATTCGTTTATTGTTGATCATTCACTATACTCCCACTAATTTATTTTTTTAAAGTTTTATTTTGGCTTTATCAATAATTTTAGTTCACCATTAGGTAATTTTTATTCTTGCTATCTCTCAATAATGTTAATTTAAATAAACCAACCCTGCTGAGTGATCATCTTCAAATTTAATTGTTTCGGGAGTGATAGCTTTTTTGTTTATTTATAATTTTACTCTTTACACAAATGTAAAATAGTTAGTCTTATAAGAGTTTTAATTATTTTGCTTGAACTAAAAAACTGTTTTGCATTTTTTACTTTCAACATTTTCATTTTTATTCTTACTTTTAAAGCGTACAAATAGTCACGACACCCTAGCAATGTATTTTTATAAAGCAGAGATTTCCTATTGTTGTTTTAAGCAACTGAAATGACTAAACATTTGTTTTTAATTAAACTATACGTATTATTTCATATTGATATTTTTGTCCTACTTGCAGAATTTTATGAAAATTAGTCAATTATGAAAATGTGGCAACCCAATCTTGCATAAGTTTTCAAATGTGGCCTTCGAGCAGTCACAAATTGGAAATCTCTGCCATAACTCATAAGGGAGCAACCTTCGATGGCCCGCGAAGAAGTTTTGTGCGGCTACAAGCCTCTGTAAAAATGTGAATATCGTATTCACTCATGTATAATGCGCACATAGAGTTACATTTAAGAGCAACAAACAAGTTACTTCCCCGACTGCATTCCAGTTGGATTGGTGGGCAACCTACAGCCCGCGAAGAAGTTTTCTGCAGGCCATCGCCCCTTGCAAAAGTGTGAATAGCATATTTATTCTTGTAAAACGCTCTCCTAGAACTTGACATACAAGCTATTTCGAAGATCTTAATCGAATTGCATTGAGTAGCCTATGGCTCGAGAAGGAGTTTTGTACAGGCCATCGCCCCTTGCAAAATTGTGAATATCATATTTACTCTTGTAAAACGCTCTTCTAGAATTTGACTTACAAGCTACTTCCAAGATTGGGATCCAATTGCATTATTGAGTCACAATCTTGATCCTATGTGAGCTTACGGCTCACGAAGGAGTTTTGTACAAGCCACCGCCCCTTGCAAAAGCGTGAATATCGTATTTACTCATGTAAAATACACACCTAGAAGTTGACTTACAAGATAAGTTACTTCCCAGACTGTAATCTAATTACATTGGTGGGCAACCTACGGCCCGCGAAGGAGTTTTGTGCAACGCCTCTTTTTGCATAAGTGAGAATATCGTATTTACTCATGTAAAACACGCAACTAGAAGTTGACTTACAAGACAAGCTACTTCCCAGACTGTAAACCAATTCATTGGTGGGTAACCTACGGCCCGCGAAGGAGTTTTGTGCAAGCGCCGCCTTTTGCAAAAGGAGGAATATCGTATTTACTCATGTATAACATGCATCTAGAATTTGACATAAGCTACTTTCCAGATTGTAATCCAATTGCTACGCGAACCTAATGAATCAAGATTCAATGTTTTTCAAATTTCACAAGATAAATCACTTCATTTTTCTCTCAAGCTTGTTATCGATTGTTTTAGACCATTTGGGAGGGAGAGGACTTCTATGAGGTGATTGTGGGGACTGAAATTGAAGATCTCATAGATTACTCTCATTTTATAGAAGGTATTTTAAGAGGCATTTTCTTTACTTTTCCTCATTTTAGAGAAGAGTGCTTTTTCACAGAGAGTGAATACGATAGGACATTGCTTCAAGCAGAAAATTTGGCGTTCAAAGTTGATTAGGATTGCTAGCAATATTGTATAAAAGAAATTCAACAGTAATGAAACCTAAATGTAGCAACTCTTCTTCTGAGTAAGATCATTACCTTTAAACTGTAGACGAGTATTCCTTGATACCCGTATTTATTCATACATACATGGGTTGATTACGGAAAATATTAAAAACTGTTATGTCTATAACGAGTACTCAATATTTTCCACTACATTTTTGAAAAAAAAAGTGCACGTTTTACAAATATAAATACGATATTTTACATTTTCCTTATCATCCTATAAGGCATATAACTTATTCACCAATCATTTTATTTTGCATATGGATGCGGAAAGAATAAATTGAGGGAAAATTAGATTAACAAGTCACTTTATCAATTAAGCACTAACATAAAATATACTTGTTTCGCAGGATTAGACTATTGCAAAGATAGAGGCAATCGTTCAAAATGTATTATACCCCAAATTATTTCTTATTAATTCGGAAAAATTCATTACACGATATTAAAGTAATAAAAAATAATGTGTTTATTGTTTTAAGTATTTCTGTTCCCAAACTGTTCAAGTAAATTTTTATTTTACATATATCTTATTCAATACAATCTTTATTTGTTGTGAATATTGTAGGTATACCAACGGTAAAGTAAATTTTAAGAGCAATATAAAATTTCTTTACTACTTCATTAAAAGTCGTTAAAAGATATAAAAAATGTGCATATTGTTTAAGATTTTTCTGTTCTCTAACTGCTAAAATATATTTTAAAATAAATTTTTAAGAATATTTTAAAATATATTTTATTTAAAGTAAATATTTTTTTAAAAATATTTACTAATACCTATAATAAAAAATCAAAGAAATTTGTCAGTTGTATATATTTATATATTAAAAAAGAAAAAAAAACATATTTTAAATTCCATGCAGAGTGTTATTTTATACATAAAAGAAAACCGGTATAGCAATTTAACATTTGTATCTTACATGCAAATAAAGCCTTATGATTTTTAGCGCATGGAATTCAAGAAGAAATAAACATAGAGAAAAAAAAATTGAAACTTTAGTGTATAAAATTAAGAAGTTGCATTAAGTGAATTCATAAACGGAGATATGTGTAGGACTATTAAAAGTATATATTTCTGATTTTGCCTGGATACGTAAAAAGGTGAAACTGATATTTTGAGTCGATTAAAAAAATATGAATATTTTGATCATATTTGGGGTTTTAGGGAGACATTCCCTAAAAGTCAGTTGTTTGCTGTTATTAAGGTTTTCTAATACTTCCCTTTTAAAACATATTGAAACAGGAAAAAAAAAATGCACAAACTGTAAGTTTTAAAACAATATCTTTATTTTAAACTCTTCAACAAATATATTTATACACAAATACTTTCTCCATACCTTATAAGCATTAAAGGAATAGAGAATCACAGGACATCTCAGTAAAATGTATTACAAAAATAGTTTTTGATCTTCAGTAGCAACAGGCTCGGAAAATGAAGTAGAGTTTTTGATTCGTGAACAACACAACAATGCCATCTGTACATAATATGTGAGAATACAAGAATAATAGAAGGCACAGTTTAATTTCTCGAATAGTACAAAAATATTTTTTTTTAAATTCATTCTTTCTTTTCTTGTGTAAAAAAATTCTAAATTAGAGCGTTTTGGGAGGATAACAGGTTGATGTTGTGCATTGAGCTCTAAAAAGTAGACTGGAAAGTTTAAATTGGTCTTCAAATTGTAAGAATACCATTAATGATTGGAATGTTGAAATACAAATTTGCTTTGAAATACAAATCATTGCACTAGTTTCTCTCATGGAATTGTACTGTTCTATTCAGTGATTTCTGTCTTTGTGGAAATACATCTCTTGAGAGCTGTACTAATAAAACGATGCATACGATGAGAATTATTGAAATAGAAGACTGGCTCTCAGAAAAAAAATGTCATTTGAAGAGTCCATTACCTAGATATAAAAATATTAAAAACTAAAATTTTAACTTTCGTTACACTAACTAAAATTTTCTATTCGATACTTTTTTTTTCATACTTAGTTTCAAAGTATAGAAATTCTAGATGTAAAAATTCGAATCGAAATGCATATCTTAATGGATTGACAATCAATGGTTGCTTCAACTGAATAAATTCTACGAGATATATATCTCGCCACTATACGTGCAAACTGAAAATTATAGTTCCTCTCAGAGATCATTGGAAAAGAAAGCTTTTCTGCTTCAAATCCACAGTTATGAACTCTTTTCATTTATGAAGTATTTTTTTGGTTCATTCGGTGAATCTTTGAGCAGATAACAGGACTAAAACTGTTCTGGTATTTGAAATTGACAGTTTCTTTTCTCTCTCGAGAAAGTCTGATTGGGGACTTTGATTTATTTGTTCAAGTAATACTGCTTATGACATCACACTGAAACCTTTAGTTGTGTTTGCTAGCTAATTAAGGATCTTAAAGCAGCACATGTCACACTCATAGTATCTCCTTGCTCCCCACCAACATTCAATTTATTCTGCAAGGCAGAATCTGTGATTTGGTTTCCAAAACTTGGCTTAGGAAAGTCTTGGTACTGACCATTGAACAAATTATCTTGAGGTACGGACGGACGGAACGAGACTGAGGAAGATGTAATTAAGTTATTTGGATCAGAAGGCACAGAAGTTTGGTGTTGAAATGACGATGAACCGGTCAAATATCGATCTAGTTCCTTACCATCTATATCTTCAAACATACCGGGAACGAAAGAAGATTCAGACTGAGTTACGTTAAAGTTAGGTATGTTATTGTTCTCCTTGGAAAAAGCGAAGTTCCCACCTAGGTCTGAGCAGGCATTTTTCTGATATGCATCTTGCTGCGGGAAAGATTCATTACTATAAGCGAAGCTTACAGCAGGTGAGGCATTAGAGTAATGGGATGAACCGTAAGAAGACATGAACTGATACTGGTGTTCCGGATCGGAATTGCAGTCTTCGGATTCAACTTTGACTTGTGGGGATTGCTGCCCAGTTTGGTATGCTGTATTTACAATAGAATCTGTTGAACACTGATTGTAATTTACGTGCCTGTAACTTGGAGATCGGTTTTGGAGAGCGCTGTATAGATGGCTAGTGACAGGGAAAGGACTATTACTTTCAGATATAGGGACAGATGGACTATTGACGGGAGACATGGAGGAAGTTGAATGGTAATAATCCCGTCGATCTAGACCGGAAGACATCTGTTGTCCGGAATCCGACAACGTATAGATAGGATTACCAGAAGCAGCAGATAATGCCTGCAGTGTAGATGCTGCCAATCTCATTGGCATTCGGAATGGAGGGCGAACATCTTTTAAGTAATTTGACGTGCCTCCAAACTGAGAAATGAGGTGAACAAGAGTATTGGTGCCGTTTCTTGTTTGGTTGGGATCTCTTCTTTGGAGTTGAAGGCGATTGCAGTGTTCTTGCTCATTCTGAGGCGGAGACATGTCAGGGGTTGGAAGACACCTGATGTTACCATCCAGGCGTTGACCCGTTTTGTCTTGCATAAATTCGTGACTCATGGTCAACTCTTTCTTTGGAAATTTTGCAGAAATGGATGAATCATTGTCTGGACTACCGTTAGGGGAACAGTCGGGCGTCTGGACTCCGTAAAAATCACAGTTCATCGGTTGGCCAAGGTAACCCACTCTGCTGGAAGAGTTGTTGCAGACGGGTTGCTGAGGTGTGTAAGTCATGGGAGGTGGTGTTCCATATGAGGTGTTATATCCATTGGGGTACATAGAATGGGGAGATGATGATGGTGGACCTGGAACAGGTGGAACAGGAGAAGAAGCTGAGGATTTAGCTGGAGGACCAGAGCTACCCCTCTTGGTGCTTTTTCGCCTTCGAGGTCGATACTTGTAGTGGGGATAATCTTTCTGGTGCTGTTGTCTCAAACGCTCTGCTTCTTGCACGTATGGTTGTCTTTCTGCTGGCGTAAGGCTTCTCCACCTCTTACCTAAAGAAAAAGAAAACTATTAACGAAAAGTTCATTGTTTATATAAAAAATTATTAAAGGCTATTTATTTGATAGGGTATTTTTTTAAAATTTCAAACGTAAGTTTACATAAATCAAAATAACTCTTGATATTATAAAGTGATTTTTGAATTACAGTGAAGAGCTATTATATACACTATATAAAAAATTGGATTACAGGGTAAACAATGATCCATCAGTCACAGTTCTAATGACTTAAAAATGTCCCAGAATGCCAGCTGAGTTTTTGTAGTTGGAGAAGATAAATAATGTAATTGTCAAATACCATTTTTAAATACTAAGTTTCTTCTATTAGTACTTCACACAGCAGTTTAATCAGAAAATCGTATGTTTAAATTAAAATAAATAAATTTCTATGTTAATTATCATAGCAAATGACAAAATGAATGTGGTAACCAGAAGTACTAATTTGATTTATTACAGTGTTGAAAAGAGGAAAATTAAGATTTCAAATAAGAACTGAATTGTGTTTTAAAACAGCAACCATAGAAAAGATAAAATTAAAATAGTTTTCCTTTATCGTCACACCCCAAACACGGGATCAATACATCTTTTTTATAAGGAATTACAAGATTTAAGGGAAAAACAAATATTGAGGAAAATTTCCTAGTCGTCGAAATATTGAAATTCTATTAAAACTAAATAAAGCAGCAAAAATAATCCGGATAAGAATATACATGTTGCAATATTTCGTAGAGCTAAAGAATAGCTTAAAATTTGATACTAAAGCTTCACGTCATATTAGTAGCACTATATTGCAAATTTTGCGATGTTATATAAAAAAAATACAGAAAGGTAATAAGTACAGAAAGGAATTATTGTGAAATGTGTACAGTCGAGAAAAATGAGATATTAATTACTATACTTGGTTTTTTTTTAGATATATATGACTAATACCGGATTATTAAAAAAATAATTGATATTTCTGCGTACAATCAATAAATTTTTACTCCCTAGAATATTCTACAAATATGTAGATGATTTGTAACAGAGAATAAACTATCTTTAACAACAGAAAATGTGTATTTTTAGAGGCAAGATCATATGTTTGGATCGCAATTTTCTTTTATCGTTAGATATTATCGTTAGAATACAAGATTTCTGGTTCCTGTATGATATAATTTAAAGAAAAAAATTAGGAAATTTAATCTTTACGATTACATTGCATAGTGAAATTAAGTAAATAATTATTAGTAATTCACGCAAATTCAGAGATTTGGGCGACTTAAATTAAAATAGACCTAAAACATTTTACGAGTATTAAAGGTGTAAATATAATACATGAATGCATATTAATTTATTTACAACGAGTGTCAGCCTTTGAAATCATTGTTATGTAGTGTCAAAAAGTCTAGCGAAAGATATAAACCTGATATTGATGGGAAAATTGAATATCGCATGATATTCCAAATGCAGTGTTTATTGAATTGTGAATGGAAACTTCTTCTATAGTTATGAAGAAAGCAAATAATTACGCAGTGTGCGTTTTACATTTCGGCTTGTATTTCTTTCTTTTCTTCACCCTTCTCCTCTTCAACCTATCCTATCACAGTATATAACATATACAAGACAAAATTTCAGCTCATGTGTGTGTGTGTATATATATATATATATATATATATATATATATATATATATATATATATATATATATATATATATATATACACAATACATACATACAGATACACACAAACCATGAACTTCCACGTGCAGGTAATAGCTTGCAGACAGAACATTTTTCACGAATAATCATTTCAACTGGCATTCCCCTCCCTATTTTTTTTAACTCACAGGCCACTGTCTCCGTCTAAAATTTGTGAAAACGGAAGCATTAATTAATAATCCATCTGAATAGGTTAGGTAAACCAAACACGCATTGCTACAGTCAATTTATCTTCCATCTATTATACACCCAACTTGTTACTTTCTCGCTCCGCTCTGCAAAACACCTAAACTTTGTTCTGCTCTATTCATCACCATAGAGGCTCATTTCACGGCAATTTGTCATCAGAAATCACCACTCTGGGGGTGGCCCACCCCTCCAAAGGCTGTTTACACCTCCCCCGCCAAACGATTCTCGCAGGAAGCGTCGAAGATCGTTTCCCCTTCCACGATGCTATCGCCGAGACCTGGTTTTCTCGGGCTCTAGCTAATGCGATGGGACCTTTGGCCTCATTTTCTTCCTATTTTTTTCCGCTGTGTGTGTGTGTGTGCGCGCAGAGGAGCCCCAGTCACGACTAGGGTGGGGTCTCGAGAGTGAGTTTTGCACCCACCCCGCTCGTTTGCAAAGAACCACGTTTCACCACCTGCGTTTTAAAAGCGGGACCGGTTTAAAATTGCACAGGGGGACTGCACAACGCATCGGCAGTCCGTCTTCCTTTCGGAAGTCAATTTTATGTTACCATAACCAGAATTAAATTTGTAATATATGAAAGGGTTTGATCTAAAAAAAATTTATTCGTCAAACAGTAAGAGGAATAGATAACCCCGGTCATTTTAATTTCTTTTTAGTGCACTTCCTCTGATATTCATTCCATCACTTTTCCGAGGACGTTAATTAGAAATTTCGACCATTCGCATGTAATATACTTTAAGGTTATGGTTCGCAATTCAAGGCTCATGAATCCACTTCAAGCGTTCCATACATTGTGATAAAAGAAAAATCAATACTGTGTAGAACAATTTCGTATGGGCTTGTGATTTGGAAACCGGGATGACAATAAGAAAATTTTTGAGATCAATATCCGATTTTTTTCACAGTGCTCTGTATTTTATAAAAAGGCCCTCTCAACCCTACCAGATGATGGTTCAAGCTACACCATGCCGGATCCGGGAAGAGGACTGGACTACTCGCTGTCATAAATTACTGTATGTTTTTTCTATGAATTTGTTCACGTCATACCTGTCCGATTCTTCTCAGAGCCCGGGTTGAAAATGTTTGTTAATTTCTGACAGTACTCGGTCAAGCCTCTGGCTAGTTGCTGGCCTGATACGGTATAGGGTGAATCGTCAACGAAGTTTATGTTGGATAGTTAGTGAATGGTTTTGCGGGAGGAAAACAGTTTAACGTTTCGTGTTATCAAAAAGATTGAGAACTGACTCTTTATGACAATGTTTTTCAACCGATATTCCGGAGTACTGGTTTTCTGTAAGCATTTCAAATATGTTCTACAATAATGAAATGGATATCATGGCATATTGGAAGTGTAGGATCTTATTTGTACGGCTGAGTAGTCATATAACAAAAGTTTTACTATGTTTTCCAATTTCATATTTATGTAAACTAGGGTTTTTTCTCAGTCAAACATTGTAAAAAATAGGAAAAAAAGGCTAACAAATTTAGAGGAAGAAATAAAGACAACATTATCTTGTATACGTCAAAATTATCGGCTACAAAATTCTCCTTAATTAATTAATTAATTATTATTATTATTATTTTGAGAGGGGGGTTAGACATGACATTATGACATTAATAAATTTTGAAATGTTACAACAACTATTAATTTTGAATACGTGGAACAGTCAAATTCTAATAAAACAACTCATGTTAAACTTACGTTCTATCCTATTATTTATGTAAGTTAATAACCAACTTATATCCTATTCATTTATGTAAGTATTCCTCTAAAGAAAATCGCTCACAAGAGCGTTCCTTGCCGTAGAAAAGTTTTGGGCTGATGTAAGGGGGAACTGATGGGTACCCAAAGTGGAAGTTGAAGTTTTCTAGAAGAGCGGTAGATAGTTCTAAAGTAATTTGAGAAAGTTAAGTTTGGTAAAATAACGTATGAGTGATTAAATGGCATTCCAAAACAATCGGAAACTTTCTGTGTGCCTGTAAATTGAATTCACTGTCGACTCTACGACTTTCTGCTAGCAGCACTATGGATACACATTTAAGTTAATTTCCAACAGAGCTTATCTTTCGCCATCGCAAACAGGGGAACAAAAAATTGCCGGATGTCACTTATAAAAGTATTAATTCGCAACTAAAACAGCCGTTTAAAAAGAGGGGACCGCGCATGCGTGAGCGTTCATGCGCTGCGGAATTTCCTCATTACGCGATGCAGAAATGAATGGCCATTTATCATTGGCTGGAAGTGCATCACATGGTCGGATTCTGGCGCGTGTCGAAACTTACAGCACGTCGTCAATGAAAGTTTCGAGATCGTTAATCATGGGGAGCGAAATGGAAACGAATAAACGCGATGTCTGCTCTAGAAATAGAGGGTTTAGTGCCTTAAATTAGTACTCAATGTATTAATTAACTGGGAAGAGTACGTTTTGCCGTTGTAAGGTTAAGAATTCCCACCGGGTCTGAAACCTGAAATTTTAATGGTAAATATCCCAAACATCAAACTATAGGAAATTTCACCTGCTTCCTAAAGAAATTTCTCTTAAAGTTTTAAGCATTACGTATTAATGAAATTATCCATTTTGTTTTTACTGTCTAATTCTATAAATATTTGACAAGATTAACAAAGTTACGGGCAAATAAACATCTATTTATATACCTTTATATTACACATATATTATAATCACATTCACTTCACCTTGCTTTTCATAAAATAAATCTAAAAGTATAATATAGACCAGTGTTAAGTAGTAAGAAAACAGGAAATTCCAGAATAAGGATGCCAAAATTTGGCGATAATGACTCGGCATGCCAACTACTATTCAAGCAGATGATTTGGCACAGTTCTAACTATATCTAACTATGCAATACGCTTATAAGTAAGTCGTTTTTATCTATATATTAAGGCAAAAGATACTTCAATCCATACTAGGAATTATTTTACCTTCAAATAAATTGCTCTTTGTAAATTATGCGTTAACTACTTCTTTTAAATGGTAAAATATAAAAAAAAATTATTACGTACTGCCATGTCATCATTTAACGTGAATTTCAGATATAATAAGTTGAAAATGTATTAGTATCGACAATGACTTTTTGATGGTATTAAAAAATTGTCTCCAAGTAGGAGATTGTGACAAACCGCGTGAATTTGTATAACAAACACACACTCACGCGCACACAAACGGACACTTCCTATTATGTGTATACATACACACACGTACACAAGCATACACATATAATGTATTTTCATCTGACTCATCTGACATTCTCACTTTTTTTTTTTTTAAGAAAACAAATAAAGTGGGATAAATGGTTTGGTATTCAAAAGGATAAAACTTTCTGCGAGGAGGGGGATGAAACTATATATTTTTAAAATTTATATTTGACTTATAAGGCAAAGGGAAGGGCATAAGGCTCAAAGGCACTTTACAAATTTTAATTTGAAATTATGTCCTTTAATTCTGAATGTTTAGATCTGGTTTGGAGAGCAACAGTCTACTTTTTTGCTACACGAACTATTGCGACCCATGGTTTAAAGCCAACTCCGAACGGCTAAGACAGGTGTAGAATTCGAACCTGCGGACTCCAGTACCGAAAAGCAGGGATCTACCATTCGGCCACCATCCGACCTGTAATTTAATAGATGATCACAAACATGTAAATCATTTAAATTGCGAATCCTAAAATTTCGAATTTTTTTAAAATCTGAAGCTTAAGATTTTATCAATATAAACTTATGAAATACATGTTTGCTTGCTAGTTAAATCTTAGGGTTTTAAAAGCGAAACATTTTTGTATTGTTAAATACATATTTTTAATAGACCATATAAATAGTTTTGTTAATTTTAATCTGAAGAGATTTTAAACTTGAATTAAATATTTACTACGCATTTAATTGGTTAAAACATTAACAAAAGGATTTAAAACATATGAAGAATATTCAATAACCGAAAAAAGCGTCGAAGTGTTAAATATAATGTATTGGATTGGAAGACATCACTTTTCCTAAGGTTAAATATAATTGAGTAAGATTTGACAGATTCCTCCTTAATCCCAATACGTGTTTGCAAGTCAGTTCTTAAAATCTCTTTATTTTTAAATATAAGAAGCCCTTAGAGTCAGCAACTACATGGCAGCAGATATACTAGAATATTACTTATGTAGTTTTACACATTTTAAATGTATCGTGTATGAATGGAAAATATTTTATTTATACGAAAATAAGCAATCTATCAATTTTTTTAAGTTTTACTGAAAATTTTTTATTTGTTTATAAAAAAAATAAAATTTCGTAATGTTAGTAAATTTTGTAGTCAAGACAACGTAACAGTTGAGATTTGCCCAATATTCGTTCAGAATTATCCACCACTTTAACTCTGTTGGTTACACCCTATCTGAGACTGAAATCTCGAGGGTTCTGATTTCACATAGACATAGACCCATCTATTATCAATCACCGTATAAACACTGGAAGACACAAGATATCTATAAACATCATCCGCATTTTCCTTTTGGTCCAAACAACCGTATAATAAGATATCTATCAGTGCTTTCATGAAAATGTTCATATTTGTTTGCAAGTAAGAAATATAATTACTAATGTTTGGAAATTTCGTAGTCAAGACTGCATAACGACCGAAAATTGCTCGACATTCATACATATCATAAGTTGGTATGTTACACCCTATGTCAGATTCAGCTGCTGAGGATTCCGTTTTCACATACACGCTGAGGAACACATAGGCCTAGCTAACTATTACTAATAGTCCAAATACCAATTCGTAAGAATAATACATATCCGATCAGATATTACCCTAAAACTTCATTTAGACAAAAAAAAAAAAAAAAAAAAAAAGAACAACTAGTAATTGAATTACTTATTCCGGCTTCATTAAAATGTTCACATTTGTTTAGATACAATAATCTTGTCAACAAGACCACATAACGGTCACAAAAGACCACATAACTATTACCAAATGACTTATTACCATTCTAAAATACAATAAGCAGGATATAAAGATTACCGCAGTTTCATTCAGCTAAAATAAGCAGATTTTGAAATAGCTATCCTTGCTTTCATTATAAAGTTCATAACAAATCCTAACGTTAGAAATTTTAAGGAGAAGACCACATAATGGTTGAGAATTGCTTGATATGCGTACAGAACCGTTCAATTTGTTAAGTCGGTTGGTTACACTCTCCGAGATTCAGTTCTCGAGGACCTCGTTTTCACATACGTATGCACATACATGTTCAGCTACATGTTACCAATCATCTCATTACCATTGGATGAAACAATATGCCTCCGATAAACATCTCCCGGAGCTTAAACCAAAATAAGCAGATATTGAAATATCTATCCTTGCTTTCATGATAAAGTTCGTAACAAATCCTAATGTTAGGAAATTTTAAGGCGAAGACCACATAACGGTTGAGAATCACCTGATATGCTTACAGAACATTAAACTTGTGAAGTCAATTGGTTACACTCTCAGATTCAGTTTTTGAAACCTCGTTTTCACATATGCACGCACATACAGGTTCAGCTATTACCAATCAACCGATCTCCATTGGATGGAAGATATATGCAACCGATAAACGCAGCTTCTTTTGGTAAAATAACCAGATATTGAAATATCTATTCATTCCGAAATAAAAAGTTCTTTTTACATATAGCAAATCAAATTCTTAATGGTTTGGAAATGTTGTAGTCAGAACCATACAACGGATAAGAATTGTAGCGATATAGAGAGGGAGGAGGCGGTCTATTAAACCCCGGTCGCCACTCGCAGAGAGATAGCAAATAGTATATTCTATATATAAGATTACTATACATTTTTCAAGGGGAGGGGCACGTAAAGATATCGTACGATGGTCATCTGTGATGTTCACTGCGCCACCAAAGAATTGCCCGATATTCTTATCGAATCTCCAACACGTTAATTCGGTCGGTTACACCCTGAGATTCAGTTCTTGAGGACCCCGTTCTCACATACACACGCACGCACATACAGGTCCAGCTAACTATTACCAATCACCCGATTAGCATTGGAAGGCACAATACGTATCCGATAAACATCACCCGCAGCTTATGATAGAGCGCTAATTAACTAACTTCCCCGCTCCTCTCTCTCGGGTTTCTGACCTCAAACGGAAGCACAGTTTGACCCTTTCTCGTCGCTCTCTTCCCAATGCGAGACTGCATACTGACGCGCAGGTAATACCACTCCGCGAAAGGCCCACTTTGTCCCACAGCCCTACGGATTAATTATGGGAGTGTTTATTTTTCGTCGCTTTCCTGGCCCGAGGCGCCCGAAAAGCGTTATAACAGGTGCTTGGGAAGATTTGCAAAGGGGAACTCTCCTAGTGGCTTCATTAGCCCGAAGATGGCGCCACAAGTAGAAAAGGTCATCTTCCCATGTTAGAGAAGCACTAATAAATTGATAAATGAAAAAGAGGTTGATTGGATTTTTATTCCTCCCGAGGTGCAGAGTTTTTTTTTTTTTGTTTGTTTGTTTTGTTTTGATGTTGTTGTTGATCTTGTTTTGGAGTAAGGCGAGTTGATCTTTTACTTTTTTTTTTTAACCTTTTAGTAGTTATGACTCAGCGGCATGACGGCGGCCGAAGTACTGTCAGATTATCAAATTATTTTATACACAGATTTTTACTGAAGACTATTAGGAATAATGCTCTAAACCAGGCTTTGCCACCTCAATATACGTGAAGGGCCGCATTGGAAATATTTTATTACAGCAGGCCCCATTATATACATATATTGAGGTGACAATTATAAGCAACACATTTTATTAATCATTATTATTCGTACTAATACAGTTAATTTATAAATGTACATAAATATTTATAATAATATTTATGAATGCATCTATTAACATATTTACTATAATAAATGTAACATTTGTTTCCATTATAAATTTCAATAATTCCGTAACGGGCCGCAATCTTGCACTGTTAGGCCCCGTTTGGTCATTTCTCTTTAAACTAGCGCTTTTTAAACTAGTAGTCATTATCCTAATATTGGGGTCAGGAAAATTGAGATTAGACATATAAGTTTAAAGAAACATTAGTTATATTCTCCTGCCCTTCGATACCATACATATAAATGAATTGCCTTTTTCAGTTTTAATATTTATTGAATTAAAATATCTTTCAATACTGTAGATACTTTAATGTGGTTGGGTATCGACCGTATTGGATTCCTATAGTTGTTGAAACCTAGGTGGAAAATTGTTCTACTTCTGCGCAGTTTGTATTTAACGATATCTTTAAACACATTTGACCCCGTGATAGAGTGAAAAATTATCCAAGATTATGCATGAGTAAATTCTTAAAAACAGCTAGAAAAATATATTTAGTTAATTTATTTGTGAAAAATTTATATCTAGTCTTCTTTGAAAACACATAATAACATTTTACAAATTTAAAATTAAATAAGTGCCTCGCATGACTCTAGAGAATTTTAGGCTCTTATCAAGTAGTAAAATTTTTTTCAAGAAATCGTTAAAAGCAAATCGTTCAGCATTAGAACAATTTTCCTCATTGATTAACATGGCGAAAGAGAAATCCGATATGGCCAGTAAGATTTCAAGTCCAGCAGTGTCAAATCTTGCACTATCATTTAAATTTTTACACAGTTGTTGCATCTCAAACTTTTGATACAAATACATCCGGTTTATTAAAATTTCAATGTTGTGAAGGAGGGAGAAACTTTTTAGTGTTCTATGCTTTCAAAAATATTGAGAACCAAGCATGTATAACGGTGTTTTCCAACCGATATACCAGTGTACTAGTATTCTGTAAGTATCCACAAAGATTAGGGTTATAGTAAGTCAATATTGTGCGGGAGGAAAACGTTTTAGTGTTCTCTGTTTTCAAAAAGATTGAGAATCAAGGCTGTTTAACGGTGTTTTTCAACCGATATGCCAATGTACTGGTGTTCTGTAAGTATCCAGAAAGATTATGGTGTATAGTAAGTCAATATTGTGAGAGAGGAAAACGTTTTAGTGTTCTCTGTTTTCAAAAAGATTGAGAACCAAGGATGTAAAAACCAGAGTACTAGTTTTCTGTAAGCATTTCAAAAGTATCCATCATTAATTTCTGTGTTCTTGAAACAAATCCAGATACAACTCCTTTCTATACACAATATTGTTAAACAAATAAAATATTTATGTGAAAATATTTATTTTTATATCGTTATTTTAAATTTGTTGAGGTATCGGAAAAATATTGGTGCTGAAATGAGATCATGAATGCCAAATATGTGTTGCTTTAAAACCACTTCTTCTTAAACTGTGTATTGCAATCCTATATGAGGTACTTATCATTAATTTAGATACATGAAGTTAAAGAGATATTAACGCAAATTATTCATAATGTATTACATTTTCTGTACAACGCAATTATAAAATCGCAATAATTGCTAAGTTCAGCTGTAAATAGTATTTGCGTATTAAAAAAAGACATTCGTCTTATTAAAATAATAATTATCTTTCATTAATTTTTGCGTAATTGAAACAAATTCTTAAACGACATATTTTCCTTTATTATATTTTTGAAAAAGATATATTATTTAAATTATAACGCATCGTATAAATCATATTATTTCATGATACAATTTGTTTCACAATTTTTTGAAAATTGGGAAAATTAATTTTAATTATGAAATACAAATCTGACAAAAAGTATGCTTGTTAAATAACAAAAAATTAGGAGAACTTCGATTTAATTAAACATAAGAAGCTTTTATTAAAGATTAAATAACTTAGAAGTTATTTTTTTATTTCTTTAATTTATAAATAAAATAACTTTTTTTTCTGCGAGAAATTCTTAAGAGTTTGGGTGGAGTTGCAAGACTAGAAAGTTTTAAAAACCACTGCTTTACCGCAACAAAAAGACGATAATTTTTCTTATTCAAAATCGAGTTCTTAAACTGGCAGAGAATCATTAAATTGGAAAAAAAAGGATTATATTTGAGAATCGTAAATAACCTTTATTTTAACTTTTTAAATGAATGAATAGAACAGAATAAATGCCAGATAGAAAACAAACAAAATACGTAAATAATCAAGCACAAAATGAAATAACACTTTATTTCTTTTTAAGACTTCAGTTTCGGTTTAACATTTTAATAATTCGATAATAATTAATATTTAGAGGAAAGAGTTCAAAACTAGTTAAATTATTAATGTAAAAACAAATGGGCATGTTGTTTTTTTAATATATATAGCTTTTAAATTACTTCTATTAATCCAGATATATATTCAATAAGAAAAGCAAACCGTAAATTATTAGCATATGATTAAATGTGTCTGATAAGTGTGAAAATGACATAAAAATCCTCTGCTCATGTAAACTTAAAAATTTACAACCAGATCTTTTCATGGAGTAAAAATATTCAATATAAAAATCAAAACGTAAGCTAGAAGTATTTGATTAAACGTGTTTGTAATGATGACTAATGAAAAAATGACATTAAAATCAGTTTCTTCCGTCATGCAAGCCTTACGTTTATCATTAGATATTTTTATGATGCAAAATATTCAACATAGAAAACAAAATGGAAGCTATTAGTATTTGATTAAACCTGTCAGTAATGATGAATAGGGAAAATATGCTATTAAAATCCAGCCCTCCAATCATGTAGACATATCATTTACCATACGTCTAATCTGTACTGTTAGAAATATAAAATGTGCAAATCCAAGTGATTCATTAACATTTAGTAAAACTGATAAGAGATAAAATCTTGCTATTTATTAACTTTAGTGTGGTGATAAGCTATAAAATGGGATAAAATCAGTTTTAGTAAATTGATGCTGATTAAATTTTTGAGTATTCTGAGATTATTTTAATCCCAAACAGATAAAATTGAAGTGTTACATAGCATGATGAACTTATTATGATTTATAAAATGATAGCCGTTACTAAACAAGAAAGCGTTTAAGAAACCTAAACAGTTCTACAGTAAACGCTATTATACTCCGCATTTAACACATTGTATGCAGGACACGTATTACTACGTTTTCTGACGACTGATACTTGAGCACATGTCACGTCAGTGTAACAACATGGTTTGTTTGTGGGTACAAAAATAACGGTATATACAGGAATACGAAGCCAAATGTTCTCGTCTACTACATAAATTCTGGAAAAATTTAGACAAATAAAAACTAGTTTTTACATCAGTTGATGCGGAACCACAGAACGGGAAGGTTGATTAAAAAAATCAATTTAGATTTAAAATTAACTTTTTATTTATCCTTGCGAAAATGATATTATATATATATATGTATATTTATATATTATATATATATTTGTATTTATATATATAAATATATATATATATATATATATGTATATATATATATATATATATATACGTGTGTATATATATATATATATGTGTGTATATATATATATATATATTTATATATATATATCTGTTTATTTGTTTATTTATATATTTGTTTATATATTTCAATATAAAATACAAAAAGTTGGTTAAAAATTAAATAATTTTCAATCTATTGAGATTTAACTGAATAACTAAATTTACGCGCAAAACGCCCGCTCTGGGTACAATTCCGCTGCGAAATTTATCCGCACACAATGTGTTAAAAGTAATATAAAAGAGAGGAAGTAAAAATAACATATCAGGATTCAGTCTTCCATTCTTCGGAGCTTTAAAATAGTAAACATGTATGTATAAAAGTTTCACTCCTGTATAATACAAACCACGATTTTGTTTTAAATTCCAATTAAATAACATTAAATTTAAATATGTACGAAGTTTATATATGCATTACAATTAGATCGAAAGTTTTATATTGTAGATCAGTTACTTAATTCTAGATCTCTTCCTAGAAAACTCCCAAAAGGGTCAAATTCAATGATATACAAAGATATAACCTGCATGAGATGTTATCTAGTTTTAAAATTAATCGATCAATTTCGGTTGCCAAGCGAGTCAAAATATCTCCAGACAAAGTATGCGTACTTCCCAACATATGAACACTCCGGTTGCCCTGTTAGGAAGATGATTTCGTGTACTTTTTACCTGGCACCTGTACATCGACTAAAAGGCTTGTATTTGCTTTTAGGTTGTGGGTTGTGGCATCAGTCACTCAGAGAACCGTTAGAGCGTTACTTGGCCCACATTTCCCTCACATACAACCTCCTACGCTGTGAGAGGGCAACGAAAAAGATAAAAAAACGGTTTGAATTTATTAGGTGAGAGTCCAAACATAAAGGCTCGCTGTAAGATATACGATTATGTAGCGGAAATGCAAATATATGAGATTAAATATCCTCGCATATTCTCACAGTCTGCTCGTGAAAGTTACATAAAGAATCGTGCATTTGAAGTATCTTCATCATTCGACACCTGGATTAAAATCGACAGAAAATGATCAACATTTGACTACAAGATGTAATCCGGAGAGTCATATGGACTTTGTTTGACCTCAGTTACCTATTAATAAATATTAAATTTTGTAAAAATTTAAGTCAACGATTTTAAGTCAAGGATTAAAACGGGACAGATAAATGGTAATTTTCTCTCCAAGAGGTCACAGATTATAAGTTTTGGATGATTACAATATTTTCCATTGAAATAGATAAATGGAATTTTCGGACTCCGAGAGGAATAAAATGTGGATATGAAAAAAAAATCTTGGTCGAATTTTTGGATGATTACAATACTTTCTTTTTATTAAATACTCAAGGGAGTAAAAAAGGATAAATTATTAAAAAATATCTGATTTTGAAAAAAAAATATGATTTAAACATCCTTAATTAAGCACACACACACACACACACACACACTATATATATATATATATATATATATATATATATAACCAAACGATGTCCAAATGGTAAGGAGCTTCTCTTTGGCACTTGAGTTTGCGGATTCAAATCCTACTTTTAGCATGGATTTTTGTAACCATTCAGGATCGTCTTTAAGCAGTATATCCCAGTCAGATTAGCATTCGTGTAGCAAAACAGTAAACCGCTGCGCTCCATACCAAACGTAAGCATATATATATATATATATATATATATATATATATATATATATATATATATATATATATATGTGTGTGTGTATGTGTGTGTGTGTGTGTAATATGGGAGAGATGCATCCAAAAGCACAGCACATTTTATTCGTGGTGACGATACATCAAATCCATACAACAGACAAGACCCTTCAGAACATCGTGCACCCACACTTTTATAAGTAGAGATTTCTAAAGTAAATAGATTACGGATAATCCCTAAGCACATTTGATCACGTGATAAAAATACCCATGTTTAAATAAGCTTCTTTAGCCAATAATAAACGCGTTCTTTTTAGAACGCGTTTACTATTGGCTAAAGAAGTACAGACAGAGGCTGAATTAAGTCTATAGCGTGTCTGGAGGGAAAAATAAGAATTGCCGCGCAAACCCCAACTTAATTTATGAACAGAAGTTATTAAATTAATATTAAAATATGTAAATAAGGGATTTTAATATTACACACACACACACACACACACACACACACACACACACACACACACACACACACATACACATATATATATATATATATATATATATATATATATATATATATATATATATAATGTCTAAGTGTGTGTATGTTCTTGTTTTTTTTTTGCTCGATATTAGAGGTTTATTCACTTTATTACATATGTCCACACTAAATTAAACCAGAAGACTTAAAACCGGAATTCAACAACGAAGCCTACTTAATATACTTAATTCTGTATACAATTTTATCTTCATAATTCTTAATAAATCAGTAGGAAATATATTTTTCCTAAGACATTTGAACGAAAACTATAGTACTCTTATCATCAAATTAAGGCACCCCAATTTCCATACAGTTCAATACTTAAAATAAACTTATGTAACAAAACGAGAGAGAGAGAGAGAGAGAGAGAGAAGGGATCACGTGGTTTGTGTACTTATTTACTTTTAAAACTTTAAATATGTGCTATACATGTATATATGTAGATTTAAAACATAGCTTCTGTTTTCAAGAAGTGTTTTGAGATAAATAAATTATATTTTATTCTATGATAATCACCAAATTTCGGGTGTTTTTTTTAAATTAAAATTAAAACAACATAACTTAATTACGGATATAATTAAAAATTAAATACAATGTATAATCTACTTCCCGACTTTCATGATTGAAAAAAAAGCAATTTATTTGGTGCTTCTTTATTTATGCCTCTTTCGGGAACGACGAAACGTAAAAGGATGCTGGGCCCGTGCTAGAAGATCGAAGCTAATTCAAGCGGGCAGGAGTTGTGGAAGCATGAAATGGCTTTCATCAGGTATACCGAGTAAAATTAAACGGGAAACAACCTCAAGTTGTTACAAGTGAACCAAGCAAATGTTTTTTCACACTTCGTTGTGCAACAGTGAGAAATAGAAGTGAGAGAGAGAGAGAGAAAAAAAAAGGATAAATAAGGTGGGGGATGAAAAACAAATATTAGCAATTTTTCGTTGGACTGTGACGATGCAAAAAGAATCTGAGTAGCTGACCCACATTTTTAAACGAGACAATCTTTTATTATTATTATTATTTTCTTTAATCTTAGAGATTCTTAAAAAATCCAAATCTATTACAAATATTAATTGATATTAGTATACTCCAAATAAAGGAATGAAATCTTAACACCTCGTTTTTATTATTTATAACAAGGGTGGTAAACCTGCGGCTCGAGAGCCACATGCGGCTCTTTGAAGGATTATTTGTGGCTCTCGATACATATACCCGAGTTCCCTATTCATTTTTGTGTTATTATATCTTAAAAAAAGTATTATAACTGATGGAGCTCCGGCAATGCTGGGTAAAAAAAATCGGTCTTTTTGAGCTTTTAAAAGATGATTCTCAAATTCCACAATTCAAACTGATTCACTGCATAATTCCCAGAGAACATCTCGTTACAAAATATTTTAAATATCCTGATGTTATGAATACAGTGTAGCACATTGTAAATTACATTCGCACCAATGCAAAACATCATCGACAATTCAAAAATTTTCTTGAAAATTTAAAGGACGAAGAACTTCCAAACGACATTCAACAAATATAATTTTGTAAAAAAATTGTTTTAATACTTTTTTGCATTCCTTTTAAATACGTATTTAATTGCGGCTTTCGAAAAATTTTAAATTTTGTTAAATGGCTCGGACTATTAAGAAGCTTGGCCCCACCTGATCTATAAGAACGTATTTAACTCTTTCGTGGGCCGTGGGAAGATTACTTCTCACCTACACGATCTTACAAAATACACCTGTGGGAAGCGCAAAACCCATTATAATATATTGGTCTTGTTACTGAAACGACTGGAAAACTGATTCTCGCTTCAATTTTTCGCTGTCAATTGTTCGATGGATTGAATAAAATTAGCAGATCTGTTTTGAAAGTTTGGAAACGTGGAGGGAGAAATAAATGGCCCACGAGAGGGTTAAGGGGTCTTATCAGTAGCGTAGTGTAAGGATGCAAAGAGTTGCACGCCCGCTCTGGCTTTACTGGCTTTTCAGTTAATATTTTTACATAACGTATATGTTAACATTTAATTAATGTATATGTTACAATGAATTTTAAAAAGGCTGGCAATGTTTAAAATATAAAATGTATCAACAAAATAATTAATTTTTAACAGGGTCTCAAAAAAGTTTGTTTTATTAAACAAACTACATTCACATCTATTATATTAGAACAATATTTTCAGGTAGTTTGACTTTCTACCTCTTTTTTAAGTAGTTTTAAAACATTTCTGTCGATCAAAGAAAATTAGTTGTATTTACATTAAGCATCTTTTATCTCAATAAATAAATAAATAAAATAAAACCATATATTTATAAAGGATAATCATTGTATTACGAGATAAAAAGATTTTTAAATAAAAATCTTTCAGTAGAAATTTATAACAATAAGCAAAATACATTATTGGGCATAACCCCGCATAGATTAAATAACTTTTTAATTGAAGTTAAAACTCATCAGTTTATTACTGAAATGCGAATAATAAAGCTTTTGTTATTTAAGATTTTCCAGCAGTGTTTATTTTTTTATGAATTTTATTTTTTATTTTATTCATTTATTTATTTTAGGGGGTATGGTTTAAACTGAACAAAGTTTGGATAAATGTATAAAACAAACGTAGAATTCAAATCACATGGCAAAGTTTGGGGTTTTCATAACCGCATAAGGAAAATTAACCTTAAAAAGATTAAATTTTTCATTCTACTTAAAGAATAACAAACTAAACTTCAACTTTCATTACCTACAAACAGGGTATCGGCCAAAATATTTTTTTTCAAATCCATGACTTTTCATGACTTTCCCTGATTTAGCAGATCATTTTCCATGACTTTAAAAAGCTTTCGTTAAAGTATATATGAATAAAACTTCTGATGTACATACAAATAAAATATATGCTTTTAGAGAAATTACAGGAATTTTATCATAAAAAAACTATAAACTTACTTTATAAGTGTTAATAAACTCACATACATAAAAATAAATTGTTGTATCTACATACCTAAGTTTAATCATATAGCAATTTTTCAATCAAAATGTTTCCAATTTGAATTCAGAGTACTTTGGTATTATCCAGATGACCATGAATAATAGCCAAATATAACCCTATAATGTTTATATACAATATCCCAAGAGATAAGATTTTTGCACAAAATATAAGTTTAACTAATTTTTATTAAAAAATAATTATTTTATTAATAAAATTTTAATCTACCATTTAAGAAAAAACCAGAATAATATACATTTACCCACCCATTAAGCTTTCTTGCTTTGAGTTTCCTTGGTGAACAAATTTTACTTGGCAATATGGTCAATGGGATAATGCATAAATACCAAACTTAGTAACTTCAGCCAAATGACAAGTAAAAATAGAATTAAACAATTCAATGCATTTTTTTAATCGGTAGTTTAGCGGATCCATGACTTTCCATGACTTTTACTCATTTTACTTGAAAAATCAAGACTTTCCATGACAAAATTAATCCATTGTCTAAATCCATGATTTTCCATGACTTTCCAGGTGCGCGAAAGCCATGTACAAAAGTCTTCATGTTTTTTTAATATTAAGATGTAATGTAAGCGGTGCCGAAAAGACGAAATAATTTCAATCTCGTGCCCCGCCTACAAGAGGTTGATAATTAATTCCATTTGAATCATGTTTGCTCTCAAACATGGATTCGAACATATTTATCTATCCTATATATACGATAGTACAAACCTATCAGCAAGTAACTGCAAACTTACGGATGCAAGAATATTAAAAAAGAAAAAAATATATATCAATTTGTAACACATTTTGCATACATCGCTGTTCAAGAAGAGAAAGCAAATATTGGCAACAGCGTTGGACTGTAACGGCGGAATAACACATCGCAAGAGAGGTTTTGACCCACATTCAAAAAACACTCTTTTTTTTTTCTCCTATCCAGCTGTTTTTCGAAATCTTGATGTTACGCTGCAAGTGCGGAAAGCATAAAGGGGGTGGGAAGGAGACACGAAACAGCATTATATATTTTAAAAAAATAAGCGAATGAAAACAACAGCATAAAAAAATAGATAGTGACCAAAGGATTTGAAGATTATTACCTTACGCCAATCTGGAAAAAACTGGGTCACCTGA
>CM063508.1:117279416-117284416 GCA_032207245.1 Pardosa pseudoannulata
TTACATCGAACTCTGCCCGCCTCAACTCCAAAAGAAAGAAACTGGCCACCCTGGGCCGCGACCTTAACAACTGAGTAATCATGCCAGATTCTCCTAAAACTCCTCTAACAAGCAACCCCGAGAACAAAAGAAATGTCGCTCGGAAGCCGTTGGCTTCCTACTCTAATAAATATCACTTAATGAGGCGAGTGAGCATGGTGGGACAAAAACCACGACGAGCAAATTGCGGTGATTTTTTCCAGAACTGGTCAGAGGTCGCCACGGGTTCCCATCGGAGACTGACCAGTCCCTTGGGGTTGTCAACCCCGGTCCGTCTCACTTGGGTGCAGGAGTGAGCCTTTGGGAGACTGTCGATGGTGGGTGACTTTTGAACTTGGACGACTCTTTCTTCGCTTTTGCCGTCACATTTTTTTTTTCCGGGTTTATTAAGGATTCCGAACGACGCGTCACGTTCTCAGTGATTTTACTTGGTTTGCTTTTTCTTTCTTTTTTTATCTCTTCATTCTGGTTCTTGTTGACATGTCGGCATAAAATGGGTACGTGAAGACAAGCGAAAGGGTGAAAGAGTACGAAGTGAGATAACTCTTTTTCAGGCTCTCCCGTGAGAAAGCACACATTTCATGGACAAATTGGGATGGAATGTGGTCAGATACGAATATTTTTCGAATGTCCCATGATGCTACATGGTTGAATGAAAGTACAAAGACCGAAACTACATCCACAGTGTAGTATAAGATGGACTAGTTCATACAATACCTCTCGCTTTAATTACTCTTTTTCACTTAGTTTTAGAAAAAAACAGTAAGGTAGCAAAAGTTTAGAAACAACATTGGGGCATTATAGTAATAATTAAGGGTAAAAATTTAATTTTACACGGCAATTCTTAAAATTAAAACTTATAAAGGATTTATATTACTTGTCAGGATACGATTTACTTGAACTTACGTTGTATTTTCAAATACTTTGATGAAGAAATCACAACAAATAAATGAATGTAAATTTTGTGGTTTCAACTAACAACTTCTTCAAATAAGCAAATACATAAATAAAATAATCATCCTTAAGCGGGTTGTCCTAAATCACACAACAACGGAATACAATTTCTTGTAACAATATATAGTTACGTGATATATGTTTGAAAAGTACCAAGGGAAAAATTAGCAAAGCTCTACTAACAGTCCTTTTAAATACTCAGTTGTAAGAACAAAACTGCAACTTGTCGTCCGGAATGAAAAATAAATAAACAAATAAAGTCTTTTATTACACTAGAAACAAATCTAAATTACAGATGAAATAAATATGGAAATTATTTAATGACGTAAAGCTGATCGTCTGAACGACGTTAATTTCTCAATCCCATAATCACGATGAAAAAAAAAATAAGTTGTACCATCGTTTCAACGACAAAAGAATGAATTGGAAACACTATTAATATAATTTATTATCAAACAAAAACTAAGGCTAAAAACAACAAATTTCACAAAGGACTTAATATGTTACAATCAAAAATGCATATCTAATGATGAATGAATAATTACCATTAATTATTAAAAGATAAAAATACTCCACCATATAAGCTGGATAGATAATACTGTTGCTTTTAAAGGAGTAGAATAGTTCATATTTCAGAAGCAACAACTGACAATGTACAGTGGTTAGTGTCGCAATTTTTTATAAAATTGGCTTTATTGTGATTCCTATTAAGACAGGTCATAACGCTGTTCCATATTAAAGTAGCATTAATGTGCTTTTTTAGATCTATCATCGTTAAAAAAGAAAGTATTTCAGGGGACGAAGAATGTTACAAAGCAGTTTTCTAAGTTATTAAAAGTGGAATAACGGATTTATTCGCGTTAATTTTTTTAAAATAAAATAGTCTAACATTTTTGTAATTTTACTAATTATGAAAATTTTCGTTATGAAATTTTTTTTATTGATTTCTAGAAAATTTTTATTAAATAATCCTAATTCATCAAAATAAAATTCTATAACACATTTTGAGTTTGAACTCCTTTAGATAGTTTAAAGAGTATTTTAATTATTAGACTTTTTATATTTTTAATTATTAATTATTATAAGAATATTATTAGACTTTACAGCTAGCATAAAAGGTACTATGGCTGAATTTGCTGCCTACATTAGTATAGCTCTAAGTTAATATTTCTAAACACTTTTGTATTATCTACCGTTTCTTCAAAGGTGTAGTTCCTTTCGAAACTTAAAATCTCCACTAAAGCATTCTCTTTTTTTTATTGTAAAAGATTTTTTTATTGTAAAGTTTTGCTCCTGTGAGATTTTTTTATTCGAATTTTTTACAATTTGCTTAATAACTCTAACTTTTAAAATATTGTTTAGTTTTGTTATTTCAAACAGTATATTTATTTAAAAAACATACGAAGTATACAGAGGTATATAATATTAAATGGACTTAACCGCAAGCTAACTTGTAAAATATAAATATTAGAAACCAAATTTATATATCAAATTGTGAATGTTTATCTTTTATTATGTAATTATTTTAATACAAAAAATGAAAACTCTTAAGAAATTGAAAATCAAAAACTGTATTTATCATGCAATAATTAAATAAATATCGCTCTCACCAATGAAGTCAGAGAATAAAAAAAGATAATTTGCTTCTATTTAATATAAAAAAACTAGTTTTTTATAAGCATACTTTAAAAGTTAATTTGCTGTTAAATCAATTTTTATTTACTATTTATTTACTAATTTTTTTACTTTCAATTTTTTTTTCACTTCGTGTGTATATTTTATGTTATTTTAAATCCATTGTTCAATATAATAAAACTAAATACAAAACGTTAAACTCTCATTAATGATCTAGAAAATATTTTATTCCAAACAGGGTAGAGCTTTTTATTTCAGACTGAATCAAAATTAGGTTGTTATAGACTTTTTAACTCAAAAGGTACTATGTCCGAATTTGTTGCCTACACTAACTGACTGTCCTTGATTATTTCCAAAACTGACATCATGTGGATAAATTAGAAACTAAATTTACTTATCAAATTGTAAATAAATATCTTTTTTATTATGCGAATTTTAGATTTTAAATAAAAAATTTACGGAAGCTGACATTTTAATATAAAAAAATGAAAACTCTTAACAAATTGAAAATTAAAATCTGTATTTATCATGCTATATAAAAAATATCGCTCTTATTAATACCAATAAAGTCACAGAATAAAAAAAAATTGCTTCCATTTAATATAAAAAACTAGTTTTTTATTAGCATACTTTAAAAGTTATTTTGCTGTTAAACCGATTTTTATTTTTTCCCTTAGTGTGTATATTTTATGTTTTTTTAATGTATTGTTCAATATAACAAAACTAAATACAAAACGTTAAACTCTCATTAATGATCTAGAAAATATTTTATTTCAAACAGAGTAGAGCTTTTTATTTTAGACTAAATTAAAATTAGGCTGTTATAGTTTTTACAGATCAAAAGGTATTATGCCCGAATTTACTGCCTACATTAGTATACCTCTAAGTTGATATTTCTAAAAACTTTTGTAATATCTACCGTTTCTTCAAAGGTGTAGTACCTTCCGACACTTAAAATCTTCGTTAAAACATTCTTTTTTTTATTATAAAGTTTTACTCCTGTAAGTTTTTTTATTCGAATTTTTTACAATTTGCTTAATAAATCTAACTTTTAAAATATAGTTTAGTTTTGTCATTTCAAACACTATATTTATTTAAAAAAAAACATACGAAGTATACACCAGAGGTAAATAATATTAAACGGACTTAATCGCAAGATAACTTGTAAAATATAAATATTAGAAACCAAATTTATATATCAAATTGTAAATAAATATCTTTTTTATCGTGTCAGTTATAAATTTTAAGTTTAAAATTTACAGAAGCTGATATTTTAATGTAAAAAATGAAAACTCTTAGGAAATTGAAAATTAAAAACTGTATTTATCATGTTATATAAAAAAATAATCACTCTCACCAATGAAGTCACAGAATAAAAAAAGATAATTTAATATTAGCATACATTAAAAGTTATTTTGCGGGTAAATCGATTTTCATTTTTCCACTTCGTGTGTATATTTTATGTTTTTTAAATGTATTGTTCAATATAACAAAACTAAAAACAAAACGTAAAACTCTCATTAATGATCTAGAAAATATTTTATCCCAAACAGAGTAGAGCTTTTTATTTTAGACTGAATCAAAATTAGGTTGTTATAGACTTTTTAACTCAAAAGGTACTATGTCCGAATTTGTTGCCTACACTAACTGACTGTCCTTGACTATTTCCAGATCTGACATCATGTAGATAAATTTATGGTATGAGGACTAAGAAAGTTTTCTTTTCCTTTTTTAATTTTAGGCTTTAAACGCGGTCGAGTAAATTAAAAGCAAATAAACAGTCGAAAAAAATACCGCAGTGAGGAAGATAAATTGCCGTTACAACCTGATCACATTCGTCTTTTATTTCCTTAGAATCTCTTTCTAAATTAAATTTTCCTTCTTGTGCGTTAATTGCAGTTTTAAAACCTGTTTTATAGTATTTACGGTTTATCTTGCCGATCTATCTTTTCTCTAAATTGTAAAAATAAACCGTGGCTGAGAGATAGCTCGTTGTACTTTCATAACATACCATCAAAATTTTTCACTCTATAATTTTTATTTAATATCAGGTTTATAGTTTTCTTTCTTCTTTCTAAAATAATAGCAAAGCTTACAGTTTTTATAATTTGCTCAAAAATCTTGATTCGTGGAATTCGAAAGTTTCAAAGACTACTTATTTTATTTATTTTACAATCATATTTGAACTGTGACACTATAATAATATACTCAAACTAGTGATAAAAATGAAGTTAATTAAAATAAAGAAAAAAAAGACATTAGCTAACGCAAAAGGAAGTTAAAATTAAAAATTGATATAATTACAAAGAAATTGTAAATGTAAAGATTCAGCGTAATTTTTTTGGGGAATTAGAATTTGCTTCAAAAAGCTG
>CM063508.1:117289416-117316916 GCA_032207245.1 Pardosa pseudoannulata
TTTTTTCGGGGAACTGCTACTCACTACTGCTAACTCGCAGCAAGTACGTATGCAACAGATTGGAAGGAGGGGTGCAGACACCGTCCCCTTCGTGTCAGGCCGGAAATCGACGACAAGCCCTCTCTCTGCATCGGCAAGTGAAGAGCCGGGGCATTTGTTAACAGGAGATATTAACCCGATGACGTTAGCCGGGATATCAGGGCCACCTCTAGAAGTTTTGCAGCGCGGGATGAAAATTTTAAAGCCGTCTAAAATAAAAATTACCATTGAAATCGATAAATATTATTGATTAATACAAATTTAATTTTTAGAGACTTATCTAATTAATTGTCCCACTAACTGGTGTAGCGAACAAAACTGGTACCCGGAACATGATTATTTTTTACTGCAATTTCTCTCCCTCTCCCGAAGAACATAGATAATATATAGAGAACAGGCTACATGCATTGGCAAAGAGAGCAAAACTCTTAAAGTTATAGCAAGATTTGTAGCAAAATATAGAGCTGAAATTAGTTTTGGAGTTTTAATTGGACTTTTATTCTTTACCAAATAAAACTAAAACTGTCACTCTTTCATCTGCCAGATCAGGCACATTTATATCCCCTTCTCTACTGGTCAACATTACTTTCTTATCTTTAGGGTGTTTAATTAATATGTTTAGGACTATCTTTGAGATCGGAAGCCCAGTAGCGTTGGAGTAGCACTTCGCACTACCACAACACAGGTCCGAGGTTCGATTCCCGGCTGTGCAAGGTTGGCTCAGCCTTTCATCCCTTCAGTGGGTAGATGAACTGAGACCAAGCGTGCTAGGGAACTAAACACTGGGGGTTCCGCTTAAGCTTGATCACCTAACCGTAACATATGCTTCGCACTGCAGGGCCCTTGGCACCGTAGGCCCTGCCCCCCTAGGGGTTGTTGTGCCGAGGAGTTCAGTTTATATATATATATATATATATATATATATATATACAAAAATTTAAAACTATATATACACATGCATGCAGAAAGGCTTTTAATTAACTATGTAATTGAAAGGTAATAATGATAAAGTACATTTCAAGGCAGTAATAATGATAAAGTAATGAGGAGTTCAGTTTATCTTTTAAATTGTATACATAGTACAAAAATTTAAAACTATTTCTGTGGGTAATCATTAAACCAAATTTACATTTCAAGGCATTAATCTATTGATCTATTAAAAAAAAAACACTATATAATTGCACTCGGTTGATGTTCCAATTTTACTAATAAAAATAATATAATATAATAATTATATCCCAGGATTCAAATCTATAAAAAAACTATATTTTATAAAAGTTTTCAAACATGATAATATTTTTGGCAAATTAGAGCCCAAATACCACGACCAAAATTTACCATCCCGGACAGGATTCGGGTTATCCGGCCCTAGAGCCGACCTATACATTTCCTGCGGCGGTGAAGCGAGGAGAGTATATAGGGATTGTAGCACCTGGAAAGCCTAGTTCTACTCTACACCCTTTCAGATTGATTGATAACTCATCTTTCTTGAAAAGCTACACACCTCCAGGTAACATAAAAAAAGCCTCACAGACAATATGATGTTCGTTGTCAGAAAACTGCAGCTGATAAAAAATATCGCAAAGAAATTCGAATTTTGTATAAAGATTACAATGTAGGACATTGCCTTGAACTCATTTTTTTTCCAGATTTGTCTCACTAAACTTATTTGCTACTGAAATTTGTGTAAGCATTGCCTATTTTCTTTAGAATATAACAGAAAAGAGAAACTTGTTACCATTAGAAACCACATCTTTAGTAGGCTAATAATGCTGGTTGCACTGTGAATGCAACTTTTGAGAAATTACCATAGTTTTGCTAAGTTTTACCAATTTATTGCACTATTTAGAAAGAAATAATACAAAGTAAAACACCAAGACATTTATTTATTATTTAATATAAAATGTTACAATATAAAATAATTCACATAAGGATAATAACCTGTTTCAACATTAATACATATTTTTTAATAAATTACTATATATTTAAATACTACTCCAAATAAAAATAATAAAGGAGGAGTATATAAAATAAATTTATTACATCATAAATATGATAGAAAAATAATAAAATCCTCTATATAATAATAGCCTAAGTTATCTGTCCGTCTGTCCTCCAATTTATGAAGCGGTTGGACCTGGAATGGATAGAGGCATCCATTCAAAGAGAATAAAGTTTATCTTCTCCTAAACTATAGATCCGATTCTAAAATAAATTTGTATAAATATGCTTCATATCACAGCAAAAACTACTGTCGTCTTTAAAACTTTCGAAATCCAACCCTTCCCCCCTTTTCGAGAGTTTAATGATATTATTTCAACCCCTATTTTCTTCGGTTAGGAGCAGCCGATTAAATTTATCCATTTATCACTTAATAAATAGGTAAAAATAACAATTTTTCTAGCATTGTGACGTCATTCCTTTAAACATCTCATTTAATCATTTCATATTTCAAACTATTTAAATATCGTCTACACTATTTTAGTATCATTTATCACTGAACTTAGATATTACGTAAATGATTTTCTTTTATATTTGGCTTAAATAATAGATTAGGTACATACGTGATAATTTTAAATTGAATCATCGATTATTTTTGGTTGCAATGAAAATTTTACCACCGGTATTAACAATAAATTATTTTCATATAAGTCTAGGAGTCTATTTCACGGACTAATAAATATCTAACTTTTAATTTATATATTTGGAAATTAAGAAGTTTGTTCATTTGTGTGTTTGTTTGTTATACATAACCACACGGTTTGACTAAATGAATTCAATGTGATTCTAAACTGCATTACAGGATCGGGTGACTCTAGAAGAGTATGACGATAAATAAATTATTGAGAGTGAACCCGATAATTCTCAGCCAAAAAACAAACCATTTTTTACCTGCCTCATTGGATACTTAACAGTTCTGGAATATTAAAAATTTTACTAATCCCGTCATATGATGGGCCATATGCTAGTTAATCAATAAAAATTAACATAGCCACAATAAATTCTATTAATTTTTAAACTGGGTTAATCTATTTAAACAATTAATAAAAAGCTAACTTTTATAAGTCCGCATTTGCCCCACCAATGGTGTATATATTTTACATTCCTGCAATAGCAAAATGAAGCTATTTTGATTGTATTTCAAGTTTAAAAGAAAATTTTTCACATTTTCTGATTAAGCGGAGGAACTACTCTTATTGAATCGACTGAATTCTTTACATTCTAGATAAAATGCAATTAAAAAAGTTCAAACTTTTTCTAAATACTTGCTTTTCTACAAAGTCTTACACCCCCTTAACTACCGTGAAGGAATTTAAATAAAATAGCCAAACTTCTAAAAACTCAAACGTAACGATCCCGTCACATATAAAATGCATGTTTAGGTAGAGACAATAAGAGGAGTAAGTTCACATCAAACGAACGATGCTGCATAGAGACCATAATTTTCGTTGTCTTTGTAGAAAGAATAAGAATGAAAAGAAAATGAAGAAATTAAATGCCTTCAATCGCAAACAATATCCAGAGAAAAAGTGTTCAAATAAATAAGAAAAATTGGTTGTAAGCAAAATTTAGCTGATCATCAAAAGAAATTTTTCAGATGCTTTTCTTGTTTTACGTATAAATATTTATTTAGTTTTCGAAGTTTTGTTAAAAGTACAGGACATTGTACAACTAGACAGAACTGAAATAGCAATTTTATATTAGCAATTCACTATTAACTATAATTTTTTCTCTAGTTAACTTTATTTTCTAAACAAGTTATTTTACTTCAGTGTTTTTAATGAAACATAAATATGTTTCAATGAAAAATGTAATATATTTGCTGTTTTCAGTAACAACTGCTTTTTCTTAAATGCTTAATAACTTCTCATGTATATCGCTAAATGTTGGAACGTATTATGTTTTAGATAAAATTCACTAGTCCAAACTTTATATAAACTATAATTTACTTTGTGTACCTATACCTAAAGGTAAATTATAGTTTACAAAGTGATGTTTTGTTAATAATATAGTACTTTACTTTACAATAAAGTAAAATAGAAGCTCTTTCCACCTTTTTTTCATACAATATTATTTACTGGATATCTAGTGGAACCTGGAACCTACTAAGACTGCAGTTACCGGAATGGGACGAAATTATGGAGTTTACTGGATTTTAATAATGAAATAAAAGTATATCCTCTATATAATAATAGCCTAAGTTATCTGTCCGCCTGTCCTCGGAATTATGAAGCAGTTGTATCTGGAATGGATAGAGGCATCCATATTGGATTACTGATGAGTTAGGGTTAGCGACGTTCGAATTCCATTTTATTTTTTATTTTTTTTATTTTTGTGGATTACTATTTTCCCCGGTTATGAGGAAATGAATTAAATTCTATTTTTTTATCAATATAATAGTAAATAACATTTTCCCTCTAGCATTATAACGTCATTCTTTTAACCACCTCATTGAATCATTTCTTATTTTAAATTATTTAAATATCGTCTGCATTATTTTCAAACATTTAATCATTGAACTTAGATAGTCCACAAATAATTTTCTTTTAGATATGGCTTAAATAATGGCTTAGGTACATATGTGATAACTTTAAATTTAATCATGGATTATTTTTTTATTGCAATGAAAACTTTATAGTTTAACAACAAATTTATCTATAAAAAAAAATATGTTAATATATAATAAAATATTATATAAATATTAAAAAAAAAAAAAATAAATATAAAAAAATAAGAATAAATTTTAATATTAATATAAAAATTTAATAATATATATTAATGATAATTTATATTAAAAAAAAATTATCTAAATTAATTAAAAAAAAAAAAATAAAATAAAATCTTTTTAACCAATTTGAAATTTAATATTAAATGTAAATAAAATATGATTAATAAATATAAATTTATAATTAATTAAAATAAAATTAAAATAAATTAATTAAATTTAATATAAAAAAAATTTATTTAGAATATTAAACTAAATATAAAATAAATTAAAATAATAAATTAAAACATAAATATTAAAAAAAAAAAATAAAAAAATTATTATGAAAATTTAAAATTAAAAAATTAAATTTTACAGTTTATTAAAGAATTCGTTATATCTATTAATTACTGTGTAAAAAAAAAAAGGGAAGAACTTAACTATAATTTTGAATACTAAGAAATTTAGAAAATTTTTTCTACAATTTTAAGTGATTAAACTGCATTAATTACTTTAGAGGAGTATAAAGATAAACAAATTAGTGAGCGTGTACCAGTTAATTCTCAGCCAAAAAAACAAACCATTTTTTCCAGCCTCATAGGGTACTTTACAATTCTGGAAATTTAAGAATTTTACTGATCCCGTAATGTGACGGGCTATATGCTAGTTTTGAAATATTTTTTAATTCCGAATTTAACAAAAAATAAATTTTTTAATAAAACTTCATCTTTTAGTATTTTTGTTGCAGATATTTTTTATACACGTAGTGAAACATTGCATAACAATGTGTATAAGATTATATATGTATATATATTATTAAATTTTATATAATATTAACAAAATTAGTAATAATAAATTTTACCTATATTTTTTTTTCAAAATTTCAATTATTTTAGTTAAAAAGTAGTGATATATCGAAGATAGGAAATAAAGTCGCCTGAGACCTCCTTACCCCCTGAAACAAAATCTTGACTAAGATCTGAAAACTTTGTGCAGTTAAGGTATTCATATTAAATCACATATATAAACAATTCGTTAAAATGTTAATACAGAGTATCACATTCTTATTTACGTTTTAAGGGGTTTCAGTATTAAATTCTTCATCATAACAGTTTTTTTTTCGATACATCCCAAAATAAAAAGTTTTACTCTTTTTAGAATGATTTTCCTTACAAATTCTTTAATAACACTCGTTTAAAGAAATTATCTAGTTTTGTTACCTTCAGATAGTATATTTTTCAAATTAATATACAGAATATATATAAATGAAATATTTAAATTAACATATTGACAAGATACTTTTTAAAATAGGAATAAAAAACTAAAATATATGTCAAATTGAAGTAAAATATCAGTTTTATTATGTAAATCAAAATTTTGAAATATATCTGACTTTTTGAAATTAAACTAAATTTAAAATCTCTGACACTGAAAATTTAAAAATAACATTAAACTTTATAAAGCTATAAAGTAATTGCCTACATTAATATGATTGAGGATCACAGAATAAAAAAAATAATTAACTTCTATTTAACAGAAAAAAATCAATTTTTAATTCACAAATATCAAAGCTTGATAGCAATTAAGTTGATTTATATGTATTTTTCACTTTATCTAATTTTACATACCAATACAGAGGGAAAAAATAATAAATTTTCTAAATAAAAAACGATATGTATTTTTAAAATTAATATTTTTTATATAAATATATATATCTTTAAATTAAAACTGGCTATCTTAATATTATTCAGTGGCAGCAATACTAATTGAAAGAAAGTCTTTAAGACTTTGTAAAACATCGCTAAAAAATCTTAGTTTCTATTGGCTCGTGAATAATTTTCCAGTAAGAAAGCACAGTTGATACTAAGCCAAAATATCAGACTTTTAAAAGGACTTAAGAAATAAATTAGTACTCTAAATCAGTAACTTGGAATATAAATTAACCGTTTTATTAAACTTACACAACAGCAGAAGCTATATTTTTAAAGCTATATTTTCCTGGAAATTTTTATATAAATATTTATTTTTAAATTAAATTTAGCTGTCTTATTATTATTTAGTGGCAACAATACTAATTGAAAGAAAGTCTTTATGACTTTGTAAAACATCGCTAAAAAAGCTTAATTTCTCTTCAATTTTGGCTCAATGATAATTTTTTCATAAGAAAGCACAATTGATACTAAGCCAAAATATCAGACTTTTAAAAGGACTTTAAGAAATAAATTAGTACTATAAATCAGTAACTTGGAATATAAATTAATCTTTATAGACTTAGACAACAGCAGAAGATATATTTTTAAAAATACCTTTATAGCATACATGATGATATTTTATAATTTATGAGTGAAAAGTTCTTGATAAATATCTATCCTGGAAATTTTTATATAAATATTTATTTTTAAATTAAAATTATCTGTCTTATTATTATTTAGTGGCAACAATACTAATTGAAAGAAAGTCTTTATGACTTTGTAAAACATCGCTAAAAAAGCTTAATTTCTCTTCAATTTTGGCTCAATGATAATTTTCTCGTAAGAAAGCACAATTGATACTAAGCCAAAATATCAGACTTTTAAAAGGACTTTAAGAAATAAATTAGTATTATAAATCAGTAACTTGGAATATAAATTAATCTTTATAGACTTAGACAACAGCAGAAGATATATTTTTAAAAATACCTTTATCGCTCACATGATGACATTTTATAATTTATCAGTGAAAAGTTCTAGATAAATTTCTGACCTGGAAATTTGCATCACCAAAATAAAGAAAAAAATATTTCATTTTATCGATTTATCAACATCATTTTCTTATGCTTTTAAAACAATAAAAAAGTAACTCCTCTAGATTTTTCTCTCACAGATTATTCTTTTAAAAAACTCCAGAGGAATATTTATAAATCAGCGAGTTTTTTTCTTAAACAACAGTGAATTATTTTTTCTTTATTTAATCGCTTCAAAACTTTATAATTTTATCTATTTTAATCTGAAAATTTGCATAAAAATAAAGTTTAATGTATTTAAGTGAAATTTGTTAAAATTTCAAGGTAAAACATTAATAATCTTAAAACTTATTAATTATTCCATTAAAAAAGTATTTTAATTCAAAATGCTTTTAACACATAATACTTTTTATTTTATCCACGTTTTAGAACTTAAATTGTTAAAATTTAAAGAAATTGAGAAAATTAATAACTAAAACTTATTTTCCATAGTTTTTTAACAAATGCTTTTAACAATAATACTTTTTAATATTTGACTAGTTTTATAGCATCAAAGAAACTTTGAAAAAAAGTAATAGCTATTTATTTTAACAAATTAACATTATTATACATTTGTATGTCAAAAAGTTATTTTAACAGTTTAGAATATTATAATAATAGCATATTCTTTAAATATTTTATTTATGTATTTCCCATTGTGGTAATGTAATCGTTATAGATATTATAAAATCCCCTTTCTTTCCAAATTTAAGTTATATTTTCCCATGTAATGAGATAGAAATATCGAATTTAAAATAACTCTTGCTCAGCTGAGTGTTAATATCATTTTAACAAATGATTGTTACCATTTTTAAATATGAAAAAAAGTTTCATTATAAAAAATATGAATTTAGTGAAAAAAAAAATTTAATGAAAAATTAAAAAATATGTGTTTGGTATTTGTTTTAGTGAATGTATAAAATAAAAAACTCATACTGTTAATGTTATTGGAGCATGCTCTAAATTGCTTTGTACAGCATCAACAAAATACACTCACATATAAAAAAATACCATATGTTAATTAGATGACAAGACAAAGGTAATAGCCAACACTCGATATTAGTTACGTTATGCATTCAGCAAGGAAGGCATGTACGTCTAAATTGACGTCGCATTCCAAATCAAGGACATCCAACAACATATATACGTTCGGGGATTAACCCGCCATCAATGCGATATAATCGCTATTCGGTTACATGTTGAATTATGGAACTTCTAATTGTTCGGAATGAGGCTTTGTTTGTTTTAATTGGTCCGTTCTCGAACGTATCTCAGATGCGTGTCAGGTAGGCGTTAAGTTTCTTTGAGTTTAATATTCGGGACAAAGTCTGTGTGATGCTAAAAGTGGAGCAAAGAATATTAGGAGCTGTCAGTTACTTCTCACCGCAGGGCTTGATCCCTCTTCGTCTTTTTATGTTACGCATAGAGAGCGTCTTTCTAATTTTTTAGGAAAACTTTCACATTAGTCTTATAGACATATGTATGTAGTCAATATCAGATGGGAATGAAAACCTGCTGTAGGAAACTGTATGAAGTAATAATCAAGTTACCATTACTTTTCACAGGATAATTTTTTTTTCCTGGCAGGAATTTCTATAGACACAATTATACATATTTCGACTGGGGGAATAGCAATCATAAAACTGCTTTTTTTTTTGTTGTGGGATTTAAAATTCATCTCTTTAGGGCAGATATTTTGGATTCAAAGGTTATTTTTTAGTATGTAGTAAAGAAATTTATTTACGTAGAAATTCATAAATAAAGAGGCTATTTTCTAATAAAAAAATAAATATATTTATTATAAATTTATATTTTTTTTGCATGGTCTATTTTTTTAAATTTTCAGGAATTCTTTTTCATTAGTTTTTTGGATATACAAAGTTTTTTGGATATACTGTTGTACGTAATATTAAGTAAAATAGAGAAAACGTGATGAGACAAGAATTATCATTACTACGTACAACAGTTTCTGTTAATATTCATAACAGGAATATTTTCTAAACACAATTAATAATTTAAGCAGACTTTCCGATGTGAAAAACAGTAATTATAAAAAAAAACTTGTCTTAATTGTAGATTTAAAATTCAACTCATTAGTACAGAAATTTCGGAACAGATATTTACTTCTATGATTGAAGATATTTCTCCAGATATTTACTTCTATTAAATTTATGATTTTTTTTTTGCATGGTCTATTTTTTTACATTTTCAGGAATTCTTTTTCATTAGTTTTTTGGATATACAAATATACGTAATATTAAGTAAAATAGAGAAAACGTGATGTGACAAGAATTATCATTACTACGTACAGCAGTTTCTGTTAATATTCATAACAGGAATATTTTCTAAACAGAATTAATAATTTAAGCAGACTTTCCGATGTGGAAAATAGCAATCATAAAAAACTTTTCTTGATTGTAGATTTAAAATTCAACTCATTAGTACAGAAATTTCGGAACAGAAGATTACTTTTTAGTGTATAGTTAATTAATATATTTCTCCAGAAATTACGCGATAAAAAAGTTGTTTTATATTGAAACAAATAAATATTAGTGCAGTGTAATATAACTTGCAATTATTTTTACAAGTATATTTTTATAAATTTTCAGTGAAACATTTATATCTGTTTTTTTTTGGCACATAAATGTAAGTAATATTAGATAGAATTCTAAAAAAATGAGGAAATTATATAAGGATAGAATTATAAGGATAGAATTAAAAAATTAAAAGGCAAGAGTTATTTGCTATAACATTTTGTTTTAATTCATATCAATAATATTTTCAAAGAAACAGTTGATAGTTTAAGTACACATTTCAGTGCGAGAAACAGCGATAAAAACTTTTTATCCTTGTGGGTTTAAAATTCAACTCTTAAATCCAAGACTTTTAGCGACGGATTTTTTATTTTTTAGTGGATGTATAGTGACTACGTAACTCTGATAATTCCTTGATAAAAAAATTGCTTTTTAATGAAGCAAATAAATGTAAGTGTAGTATACATAACTTATGACTATTTTATTGTGGTAAAAAGTGAAAATAAATATATGGTTTTAAAGTGAGACGCTCTACTCTGCTTAAGCTTATTAAACGACGCCTCAGAGAAACGATCTTCTTTAATAAGTCACGTCCTTCAGTTTTTATGTCGTTTTCCCAGCTCGTGGGAAAAAAGAAGAATTGAATCTTCAAAATAACGAACCGAACTTATTATTCTGATTCTGCAATGATTCATACAGGTGCAGGAAATAGGTATTCTCAGTTCACATGGAGTACGCGGGCTACTTTCCTTCAGAGGCTCTGTTAAGGGGGAGGTATTCGAAAAGTCGAAGAATTCCGGCACGTTCTGCATGCTTGCCCAACGGAAGAAGCGAACCGAAGACTCTATGGAACCGGGGGTGTTTGCAGGGTTCCTAAAGACACTCTAAACCGACCTTATATAAAGTTACCCACACTTCCTGAGATTTGGATTTCGAATGCCCGAATTCGAGACGAAACCTTACCTGGACATTCGATGCCGCCCGGAAGCCACAAGATTTCCTTCGCCTGGGATGGAGTTACGCACGGATTTTTCGAAGATTTTTTTCTCTTTCCCTTTCGGTGTTGTTGTAAGTGATTTATTTTTTCTTGTGGGCTGTGTCCGTGTCCTTATTTTGGATGGAATTTGATGGATTGCCCGAGGTTTCTGACTAGGTCGGGTGTAAGGCAATCGGCGAGGAGTGTGCGACTGTAACTCGGCACGGTGGAGCAAAAGTTTAACTTTCTTCGGATGTCGAAACTCTTCCTTTTTTTTTCCTCGGTGGTATGCAACGATCACGTAGGCACGCGTTAAAAGGGATTTAATTCCTTCGCTTAGGCAGATTCGCATATAAATGAGGTTCATTTAGGAAGACCCAAGTTTTGATTTTTCTTGACTTTTTAAGTAGAGCGAGTTGTAGATCAAGCATGTCGAACTCAAACATAACTACTGGCCAAATAAAGAAGGGCTAAATTTCCATTAGTCTTAAAGAAAGAAAACTTCAATTTTATAGAAGTGTTGATTTTATAGTAGTACATAATTCAAAAGAAAAAAAATAAGGTTAAGAAAATTAAGCAATATAAAGGAAGAAAATAACAAATCTTCCTGAAACTTGCCATCTGAATGACTAACAAGTTTATCATATATGAAAATATCTGAGTATATTTCGCAAGTGCGCGGGGGTGATGTAATAAAAGTAGTATTAGAAAAAGAGAGGAGAAATAACGCCAAAAGAAACTTTAAAACTTAGTCAGGAAATTAATATTAATACTTTTGTTGCATACTGTTGTACTGAGTGATCCTTGTTGTAGATAGTTGAGACAGTTGAAGAGTCAGAAATTAAAGTAATGGATGATGTAAACACATTTTCGTTTTAACCTGCCATAAAATCAAATTACTATAGAGAGACCCAAAAGAGAATCAACGGTTTCTTTTTAAACGTTACAATAAAACCTCTAATTTCCGAAATTTTTCTTGGAAAGATTATTTTTCAAAATTCTTTATAAAATAACCTCCAAATAGTGACGTACATTTTCTGTTTAATGAACTTCTTACAATAATCTAAATGTTTTTTCCTTATTTATCCAAATATTTCTGAACATATCAAACTTGTTCTTTATTTGAACAAATTTTATGATAACCAATGACACTGACCTGGTTTTACCAAGTGCTTAACTCACCAAGAGAAGTAAAATCACTGTCTTTCTTTACATTTCAACTTTATAAGCATTTTATCTTGCATTTCATGTTTTATAAGAGAAAATACTTTTTCAAACAAGAACTCAGAGAAAATTAACAAACTCTACCAATAATTAAGTTTAAGACAAATGTGGTAATGTGTGTTTAGAAATGTCATTAATATACATGCTTTAACTATAAAAGAACAGTGTATTTCAGGTCAATGTTCTTTATTCTTATTTCCATACATTATTTCTTTTTCATACGTAAAATAAATAAAACAAACAGATATTCATACAGAAATATGATTAATTATCTTTTAAAAATATTTAATGTTTATGAATTTAAAACTTATTTTTGTGCATTAAAAGGTTAATCTCTATACAACGAACTTTCTTTATGAATTCAGTGACTTCATTTCCAGAACATGAGAAGTAAGGAATTTTAAAACATATTGGATAACAGCCAAGTTAAAGGTACTTGAAATTTATGCCGAAGCTGTACAAGTCAGAATGGAGCAAATAAATAGTAAATAGCAACAAAGAAAAAATACATATTAAAAAGGTTTTAAAAGTGCCTACCCTGAAAATAAGTATATAGAGAAAATATTTTAATACAAGGTATTCTTTGAAATGTCATATTCCACGCATAAAATATTCTCTAGAGAAAAAAAAAGATTACACATATGCTTTGATAAGCTTACATGAGTGGATATACAAATTACAAAGATGTTCTAAATTATATATATTGTATAGGGAAGCTAGCCTGGAAAGTATTTATACTGTTGAATTACTTACAGTTATTTCATTATGTGATATGGCATCCAAATCTTTTATAATATTAAACAATATCACCAGACAATGGGAAAAATCTATTCATAATACAACTTTACTAAAAATATATCTTCCTATAGGATCTTCACATCATTTTAACATATAGATAATTAAATTTAGTTAAAACTAAATTTAGTAACAATACAGAAAGAGATATTTCCATATCCCTTGTTTATTTAATGAAGTACTTAATTTCCACACATATTTTTATACGTTTAAAAAGACGCCTGCTTTTATTTTTTCAATTTTCTTATAAATACATAATCTCTCTTTATACAAAAATAAGGAAATGTGTTTGTATGTATATTTTTTAAATACAAAATGACACAATTTGCCGTAGACTCATCAAAATTTTCACATCAATTTTGTTTTAATCACAAAAGTTTATTCTCGATATACTGAAATCAAATTTTCTTACCCTGTCGCGTTGTATCATGTTGTACCGGATATTAACATTTCCCGATCTATGATATATGACAGCATAGTAATATTTTATAATACATAATGTGAAATACTTTTTCAGTAACAGATACATATATATATATATATATATATATATATATATATATATATATATATATATATATATATATATATACATATATATATATATATACACATATATATATACATATATATACATATATATACATATATATGCATATATATATATGCATATATATACACACACACATATATATAGACTTATATATGTATATACATATGTATATACGTATATATATGCATATATATATACACACACACATATATATATATATACATATGTATATATATATATATATATATATATATATATATATATACATGCATATGTATGTATATATATGTATATATATGTGTATATATATATATATATATATATATATATATATATATATATATATATATATATATATATATACAGAGAGAGAGAGAGAGAGAGAGAGAGAGATAGATAGATAGATAGATATACATATATATATATATATATATATATATATATATACATATACATATACAATTATACACATACACACCCACATAAATACACGTATATGCTCGTGCAACGTCGAGTGTGTCAGCTAGTAGAATGTATTAGGAAGTCCCTAAAATAAATTAAAACTTAAATTCACCCAAAAAGTATTTAAAAAATGGAATTGGTTCCTTGAAAAGAAGAGTGATATTCAGGGAAATGGCAACGATCAGTGTAATACAATTTAAAATTAGAGCAGACGCCAGACGGTGAAAAATTTAACACATTTCTGTCTGTCCATTCTTAAACGTGGTCTTCGCTTGATCAGGGAAGTGAGTCACAAGTTTTTCATTGGACAGTACAACGAAAATCCAATCGATCGAGGGAATTGAAGCTTGACATTGGTTGCACATCGATCATTGCCAGGAGTTGATTGTCTCTTTTTTTTCTCTCTCTCTCTCTCTCTCTTTTAATTTCATTCCGAAAGCAAATCACGAGATGCCATTCTTGTACTAGTTGTAATGCTTCAGAGACGCGATTAAATAATGAAAGAAAAAGCATTAGAACAGAGAGATTTTAATAAAAACAGAGCATCAAAATTGTTTCTTTTAACAAATTTAGTATTCTTTTTTATTTCAGATTGAATTTTTCGAGTGTAAGAGAGAATTAAAAATATCACTTTTCACATACAACTGTCACTGCTACTGAAATTTAAACCTACTTTACTGTAACTTTAAAAGAAAAGCAAACGAAAGAAAAACATGAAGCTATTATATAATGGCTGAGACAATTATTTAAATAGTGTTCATGACAATGGGAAATTTAAATTAATTCGAGCAGCGTTTTAGGATAATAAAAGTGTTAGAACACAAGAAGAAAGATTACTTCCGGTGATTATTGGAATTAATGTTAGTAGTTGCAGTCAATGCTGCCAGTCTCCTTTATTTAAAGATTACTGTAACATATAAATAAAAATAAACACAATGTGATCTGTAAATAGATAGTAAGAGTTTAGTAATAAAACTATTCAAACATTAAAAATATGATACATTACAAGATAAACTTACGAAGTAGAAATTAAAAAATTAAAAATAAAAAAATCGTTTATAAATTTTAACTTTAAAATTAAAATTAATTAAATAAATATAATTAAAAAAATAATAATAATAACAATAATAATAGTAATAATAATAATATATACATATATACATACATATACATATATATATATACACACATGCACAATATATATATATATATATATATATATATATGTGTATATATATATATATATATATATATATATATATATATATATATAACTTATGGGGTAAAAATTAAAAAATTAAAAAATAAAAAATAAAAAAATTGTTTATAAATTTTAACTTTAAAATTAAAGTTAATTATTAAATAAATATAATTTAAAAATAATATATATATATATATATATATATATATATATAAATTAATTATAAAAATTAATAATTAATTATGATTATCATAAATATAATTATTAATTTATTATTATTTTAAATTAATTTAAACTTAAATTTAAATTTTAAAAAATTTAACTTAAAAATTAAAAATTACTGGGTGATATTTTACACAAAAAATAGTTTTAGTAAATTTCCGGTAAAATAATCTCAATATAAAACTTTTAAAACAGAAATTTGCTTTTAATTACTATATAAATATATAGATATTTACTACTCCGCAAGAGAACTATAGCTGTTGCAAATATGCATGTAACGAAGATTTCTCGAATTTCTACTGCACTGTCTAAGTTCATAAGTATCTTTGAGAAATTCTATCCCTTATTTGTCTTTGCCGTAGCTATGGTCGGCAAATTGTATGGCTATAGTTGTCCGGCATTAACGTCACTCTAACGTCCACAAGAAATAATTCGAACTTTTCCTTAAAACTATTTTACAATGCCAACTTAGAAAACTGATGTCCCTACAGTACGATCATCTAACCAGAATGTTGCCACCGATCTGGCAGAAATTTACGATATTATCCATCAGATAAACAATATTCCTAAGAGAATTATCGTACTTCAGCACTTCTGTGGTCTGTATGTGGCCAGATGGTTGCTGAGATGAATTTTTCAAAGCTCAATGTACGAGTGAATCACGCGGATATCGGGGGAGCCAGGTGAAAGAAAGAAGTACAAGTTAAGGAATTTATTCATGGGAAAAGGGAAGTAAATGTGCGTTTTAAATAAGACTCCTTTCTTCATCAAGATATAAAATAAAAATTAGAGAAAATAATTTAGTTGCGTTTAGGATAGATTTTTAATATTACAAATGCTCACAAATACTATATATTTACTATACTATAATAAATATAAATACTATATAAATATAAATAACTATACTATAATAAATGTAAATATATATTTATATTTATTTATGTATATATATTTATATTTATTATACTATATTTTTACTATACTATTATAGTAAAAATATAGTATAATATTTTTACTACACTATATTTTTACTATACTATAATAAATATAAATACTATATAAATATAAATAATTATACTATAATAAATATAAATATATATACTACAATTAATATAAATACTATATTTTCGGTCACAAATACTATATTTGAGACTTCTATTTCAAATTAAGAAATTTATAAAACCTATGAAGATTTCCGATATAGTTGATGAAAAAAAACAGGTGGGTTTATCATTTTTACTCCCAATTGCAATATAAGGCATATTTCAACATTTAATGTGTTAATAAATTTTTAAAAAAATTAATTACAATTACAATCTTTTCCAGAGGGATACATAATGCTTTACCTGAAGCATCACTTCTATTACCTAAAGGATTACTTTTTTAAAAATGAAAAAAATGGTACAAAAATTGATATAAATATATAAGAAAAGATGTATATTTCCCCCCTCCCAACTTCTCAACTCTACGTTCTTAAATTAAATTAACCGTATTCGTTATAGCTTGATTTTTGCGGGAATCGGGTAAAAGAGGATCTGCGAGAAACGCAAACTTTCGCACGTTTCCTCGGGCAAAGGCGCCACTCTTTCGCAACAGCCATTCATTCCATCGCAGGCGTCAACATGGGTGCTATCTCCGGTTATCCAGCGAAATTCTGCAGATTCATCCTTTGAGAGAACAGAAACGACAGCTAATTCCACGGTTTTTGCTCTATCCGGCCTCACGCGTCGCGCCACTCTGGCATTCGAATGGATGGGAAATAGATGAAGGACACTGCCATTTGCGGTTAAGATCATGCGCTCCCATACATATATATACATATGCCTTTAATTTTTGTTTTTTTCCATCATTCTAGAATAGACGTATGTGGTCATCACTGATACCATTGGACTTTTAGAGACTTTGGTATTCAGTAACTACTTAGATACCGGAGCGTTTCCTGAGGCACACAAAACATAAAAAAAGACTAATTTAGAAGGGCTGACTGGACGTTGTAGCTACATACTAGACATTTCTAATAAATATTGAAGACAGCAATCTAAAATTGGATAACTGGGAAGATTTTTCATTTCTAATGTCAGATTACGTGCTTACATAACATAATTTTCACTTCCTTTAATAATGTTAGGTGTTTGATTCTACCTGTTACTAAAAACATAAGTTATTTCTTCAGCTTAGGCACAGCATAACATACCTAAAGCATTTTGATTTATTCATTCCTAAATGCATATTATAATTTATATACACTACTATACTTATAATTTATATACACTACTATACTTTACAATTTCTATACACAATATTTCTGCTCTCTTTATAAATTTATAAACTTATTTATGTACATTAATTCTCATTCTTTATGTATTTAGGCATTAAAACATACCTGACAAACATTATGAAAAAAAACTTACAAATTTGAAGTATTTTGGTAAAGACTTACATTACTTCTTATTGTGATGTAATAACTCTTAACATTCTGTACTGTATAACAACAACAAAATATATTTGTCACATTGTACCCCATTCTTTATCTTAATTCAAAATGACATATTTAATATGAACAATAAATTATAATTAGTTATTTCACACAAGAAATCGTACTTTTAGTCATTATTACTAAAAAAAAAAATATTCGTCGATTAAAATGCAGGAAATAATTCATTTCCTATTTTCGACAAAAAATTTGCCTAATTAAAAATTTAGGATTAATAGTAGAAATTCAATTTCCTTTTTAAAAATCAAGAAATATACTTTACGATGGGTGGTTGCAGTCATAGCCTATAAAAATGACATAGTTTTAGTTAAAGACCTTTATTAACAGAACACTGGTGCACTGGTTCCCACTTCATTATAAGGCCAGTACAAACGGAGGGGGTCAGCTAGAATGAAGTTAAAAGTAAAAGACCCGTAACACCTGGGTCAACATCTCAGTCAAAACCTATGGGAAAATCTCTTGAAAAATCTGTCTCCGATAGCTTACATCTCCTTTTTGTTTGGAAATTTCCTAAATTGTCCGCTGGGGAATTATAATTGGTTAGACCCCTTTTCTGAGGGCGTAAACTGTAGCCCCAGTGGAGAATTTAGGTTAGGGGTTAAAAAGGTGAAATCAGAGAAACGCAGGAATTTTTGCCCTTGACTTAATATTTGAAAACCCCTGAGAATTTTCCCAGGGAGTCTTAGGGGTTTTATATAAAATTCCTACATTAGTTTACTTATCTTTAAATATATATATATATATATATATATATATATATATGTGTGTGTGTGTGTGTGTGTGTGTAATATTAAAATCCCTTATTTGCGTATTTTAATATTAATTTTTAATAACTTTTGTTCATAAAGTGAGTTCGGGGTTTGCTCGGTAATTCTGATTTTTCCCTCCAGACACGCTATAGACTTAATTCAGCCTCTGTCTGTACTACTTTAGCCAATAGTTAGCGCGTTCTCTTTAAACATGGGTATTTTGTATCACTTGATCAATTGTGCTTAGAGATTATTCGTAGTCTTTTTACCTTAGGAATCCCTACTTAAAAAGTGTATGTGCTGGAATCTCATTGTCTGAGTTCACGAAGTTGTAAAGGAGTTTGCCTGTTGTACGGATTTCATGTTTCTTACCAGAAATAAACTGTGTTGTGATTTTGAATGAGTCTCGCCCATATTACACACACACACACACACACACACACACACACACACATATATATATATATATATATATATATATATATATATATATATATATATATATATATATATATATATATAAAGGGAAAAATAGAATGTGTTGCATGCATTTTGTATTTAATAAAATCTCAGAGTAATCAGGAATAATATTAAAAAAATAGATATTAACCTCCCATATTATGGGTGGTTCCTTTCACGCAATTGTTCATTAATCTATGGAGATTCGTTTTGTTTTAATAATTAGTCTCCAACTGCCAGGTGGGAAAGCCATTTAGAATCCCATGCAAACAACTTTTTACACCGTCTGCTACGAAATATAACCCACAGAGACAATCGCGTGAAATTTGTAATTAACCCTCTATCAGTTTTTGCATCACGATCACTAAATTATGTCAATAAGTGGAGACTTTAAAATCATTATTATGCTAGCTAAATATACAACTCCTACTTCCAAAGAATCCCAAAAAGACCATCGGCTATTCTTTAATAACCTGTGCTGGGAGCGACTTTTCCATTCCCAAAAGATACATTGACGCTGCCCCAACCAAAAGACAACCCTTTTTTTTTTTTTGGCAGGCAAACATGGGAAAGAATATCAATAAGGGCAAGCGATTGTTATCAACCCGAAACGGGTGGTTGAATTTGTGAATACGAGGGAATCTTCTGTTGATATTTCTGTGTTGTCGAAACTAGCGTGATAAAAACAGAGATCTCTCGTGGAGATTGCGCCGCCCTCGTTAAACACGTAATCCATTCCCCGGGTGGAAAAATGAAAGTGCAAAGGGCTCGGTAAAAAGATACGTTGTGACCCATACACCCTAATCATAAACTCGTTTACTTTCTCGCGAATTTCTGCAAGAAGATGAGGGGGAAAGTTCTGAAATTCACGAACCATCGAAACAATTATGGAAATATTTCGACATTTGTTTACATTATTTGGTCAGCTGGAGATCGAGGAATGACTGCCGTAAAAAAAAAACTTCTTAGCATTTTCATATATAAACATTTATTTAATTTCTTTCAATCCTCTGACTGTCGAAGCTCTGTATCCAAGGACTCTCTAAATACCACTCCTGTTTATAAAGGCATAAGTGTCTGAATTATAAATTGTTATTCAAATTGCATTTTAACTGTGACTAACCTATGCAACAGGTTAATAGAATCACCTAGATATCTGTAGAATTAGATGTCGGCAGTTTTGCCTTCTATTTTGCTAATACACGTTATTACTAATTAATTCATTACTGAAAAAAAATTTACAAGTGTGCTATTTAGAGATATTCACCCTATAACACATTTTTGCCTTTATATTACGATTTTTATATCCTTTGTTCAGTTTGTTAAAATAAGAAGTCAGCGTGTTCAGTGCAATTAAAATTACAATTTAAATACTTTCTCTTGTCACTCTTCGACAGTCAGATAGTTAAAATAACTAAAATTATCAAACAATGATACTTTTTTAAAGATCTGTATAGCCTATGACATCAATTCATAAACTGTATATAAAATATCGATTAGTAACAAAAGCTCTTACTGGAGTAAAAAGTATAGAACTATTAAAAATAACATGACAGATCCTTCAAAATGTCTACAAAAAGAAATCGTTGGTGACTAAGTTTAGTCGCCAAATTTATTATATCTGGATGGTTTGGTTTGGAGTGCTACGGTCTACTTTTTGCAACACGAGGGCTACTGAGACCGGGACCTACAGCTTAAAGCCAATTCCGAGTTGCTACGAACATCCATGCCACTGTGGGATTCGGATGCACGAACTCCGGTACCGAAGGCCAGCACCCTAACCAATCGGTCATTGTTTGGCTTTTTGTCTGGCTGAAGTGAAGGAAAAGGGAATTTTTAAAAATGCATATTTGTACATTAATGTCTACTTATTTATATATACTTTTAGTTCACTTTACTTAAAACGATATAGTCGTTTATAAATTTTTTTTAATATAGAGTATAGAAAAAATTCTGTGAGATGCAGGGGGCTTGCCCAGCCGAGGCTTACAGCACCGAGTATATATGCATGTAATTCACTGAATGATTATTCACTCAATCACTCGCTAATTGTTATACCTCATAAGATATATATAAATATAAGAAAAACTGTCTGAATGATTAACTGAACTAAAAAGTATCAGGTCTAGCAAGGGGGAAATTCTGAATATAGGTTCCTACTATGATGCATGTAAGAGCTAAAAAAAAAGATTTTCAAGTTTGAAGATCTGAAATAACAAAAGAGAAATTGAAAGTAAAAAAAGTTTTTGGACCAAATAAACACAGACTCATCGTAGTGAAGCAAGGGAATCTAACTAGTTTAGTATAAACCAGAGTTTCTTAAACAGTGGGTAGCGACCCTAATTGGGGTCGCCAGACCTGCAACAGAAGTGGGCAAAAATTTTAGAACTTTGATTTTTTTTTAACTTAGAGTAATTGTACAATTACTAAACAGTTTTACACAATGTATCTAAAAATAAGTGAAGTCAATAGAGACATGGAAAAACGAAAACGTTTCCACGCATTTTTAAGCAGCAGAAACGTTTATTTTTTATTTGCTTTGTAGGTGACGCTGTCAGTTCGCGAAAGTCAAAACCAGAGTGTTCTGGTAACACGCGTGCTGGGGTTTACTCAGTATAGATCTTCCAATCTGCTACACTAAATGGATAGAATACAGTTAATGTATGAATTTACTCAAGTAATTGAATTTATTTTTATTTTTGTATAATATTTTAAAGTTTTTTAATTATTTAAAAAAATTCCATTGTTCTATGTTTTATAATTAAAGATTAAAGTTATTGACCTAAATCCTCAATAGTATTCTACGATACAAGTAAAGAAACTGGTAGTTTCACTCACGCGTGTGTGGAATTTGCGAAATTTTTATGAGGTCCCACTATAAATATTTAGGGAGTTCCCCACCAAAAAGTTTAAGAAAACTTTGTATAAAACCAAACGTAAATAAATATAAATCACGTAAATCATATCTACGTGCGAAAGATAAAAAGAATCATGCATGCTCACGAAACTCTGGATACCATTTCATCAGTAAAAGGGAAACTAAAATTAACATTTCGAATAATTTTCCTTTCAGTTTCTACGAAAGCTGCGTTACGTAGAATAACCTAACGCTAGTTTTTTTTACTAATATTTATTTAGTATTTTTCGAACATTTCAAAAACCTTCGGTATTGAAACCTAAAATAACTCCATGTCTCAATTTCTCTGTCAGAGTGGACTGATTGCACTAAATTTCGAAACTATGTCTAGCCATTAATCTATGCGTCAGTTTATATCGTCGCTTCTACCTGCTTGCAACTGGAACACTCGCGTTTCAGACTCGTTGCCGTTGGAAACCGTGGTCAAAAAAAGGACGCCTCGTTACTTATTTATTATACGAATTCTAAAATTGCTTAATTAACAGCCCGTCCTCAGAATTCTCCTGATAACACTAATTATTTTCTCGTTAACGACCTCTTTTGCAATTCTTAATCCCCCTATGTATCGCGTGCTCCAGAGTCAGCTCTTGCTTTTCTCACCACTCGCTGCCAGATTGCGTCACTCAAACTTTCCGAAAGGTGGTTGCCCGACCCCGAGCGTCCCGCAAATTGCCCCTTCTGATGCCCGTTCACCCCTATCACCCCTCCCATTTACGTATCTCCCACCCCGTTAATTTTCTTTCTCTTTTCTTGAAATTTCTTCAGATAGAAAGGGAATAATAAAAATATACATAAAAAATACCTCACCAGTGTTCATTTTTTATTATTTATTTTGTTATTTTTGCCCATTTCTCCCCTCCCCCCGTCTCTTCTACCCCGTCTTCATTATTTCGATGCAGAAAATTGTTTTAGTGTAGTTTTTTGTTATGCGAGTTATGTTGTTATACGCATGGTTAAACCTGGAGGACTGGGCGACTTGGCGCGATAACGCAGGTTTCGTGATATTTTTTTCGTTATTTATCTTTTTTTTTTCTTCTTTTCTCCCCAGCTTCTTTCTGTTGAGTATATAGTATATATGCGTGTGACAAGCGGACTTCGACGACACCGTATTTAGAGTTATCAGCTTTTACAGGGTCACTGATGCTGTGAGAAATATTCGGAGTATTTCCATTATTTTCCATTCTGGGTACGGAAGCCATCTTTCCTCCATGTTATAGAGGACATTACTTCCCTTTGAACATAATTTATTTATTATTTATTTATCCAAGTACAAAACATATTCTCCAAAATTTTCATGGTTTGAATTTTGGAATAGAATAAAAACTTGTCTTTGACACATCACATATAATTGAGAAATAATAAAAATTAAATTCATTGCCGAAGTGATTTTTTTTCTGCCTTTATTGGTTTGGTTTTGGAGCGTTTCGGTCTACTTTTTGCAACACGAGGGCTAATGAGACCGGGACCTACTGCTTAAAGCCGATTCCGAACGGCTACAAACATCCATGCCATACTGGGATTCGAACCCACGAACTCCGGTTCCGAAGGTCAGCCCCCTAACCATTCGGCCATCATTCGGCTTTTCTGCCTTTATCAAATACATATAAATTCATGGAAGTGTTGGGGGAAGCAGAAATAACAGCGTAGAATAAACAATTTATAAACCTTAATAAGCTCTGTAAAAAAGAAATAAAAAAATTTTAAAATGTTATTTCGTTATTTATTGCAACCACGCATGAATTTAAAGTGGAAAATGTATACAGAAAATACAGCGAGAAACGAATAATTAGTTAATTTTTAAAATATAACTTCTGTGTTATTTTTTATTAAAAGTTTTATCGGCGAAATGATTTTAAAATAATACTTTAAATTGAGAACCATTACAAGTACATAATATATCCTCTAAAAACTCGTGATTCGAACTTCACATAATTATATTTAACAACTGATGCCATATTTAGTGCAAGAAAAAAATAAATTCTTTTTCTATGCCATTTCGTTTTTTACTGTAACTACACACGAACTGAAAGTGAATAATGTATATAGAAATTACAGCGTAGAATAAATAGTTAGTTGACTTAAAGTACATAAAATATGCACTAAAAATGTGCGATAATTGTAGTTAATATTAACAGTTTGTATTTAACACATATTGCCATATTATAAAAAATTAAAAAAATTTCTAAATTAAATTCTATTTTTATTTAATTTTGTTAATAATCTCAACTATACATGAATTCAGGGGAAAAATGTATATAGAAATCACAACGTACCACAAATAATTTGCTGAATTAAAAAATATAAACACTATGTAATATTTTAAATAGAAATTATATTCATGAAAAAATTTTAAGATCCTATTTAAATCGGCAGCCATTTTTTTTTCACTCGCTTAGTCTGCAAAACGTGGCCACAGTGAAACTTAATCTTCCACCTAAAGGTTACAGTTTTCTCATGTAAATAACACACCGAAACAATCTATAAAATATATGCTAGCTATTGATGTACGATTTGGAATCAGCGCCACAGGGCAATATTTCGTCGATAGCGAAAAAAAAAAGTATATATAAAATGTTTCCGTTCGTAGATTCAGACAAGTGAATGAAAACAAAGTAGTGAAAAAAAGTGGAAAATTATTAATCGTTACAGTTTTCTCCCCACATAAAGAACAATCAAGCGAATCACTCATTAAAACCAGGAATTAATAATTATGAAGATTACGAACATCAATTATACCAGCTAAAACAAACGAGCGTTGCGGGAAAAGAAATCAAAATGTAATCATTAATCACCGGCGACATTTTTTCGCACGCTCCGATTTCTCTTGGGAAGAAATAATCGCTTGATTTAGGGTTACTGTAAGTTTTGGTGCTGCCAAACGAGATTCGATAAAAGCTAAACAAGAACTCATCTTGTTTTTAACGATAATGATCATTTCGAGCTTGAAAATTAGAAGAAAGTAGCAAGCAGAATTAATGACTTTGACATCGGGCTAGCTACTTTTTTTTCTTTCATTGTGATTGAACAATCATTTAAGCATTATATAAAGATTATTCTTTCCTAATCGGTAATATGCCACCCAATACAAGAAAATCTTCTGTACTACGATTTTTAATTAGTTTAATATACGAGAAAACAAAACTTTAAAACATGTTTTTATTTTGTTTAATAAAAATAACGAATTTCTTTCATTTGCCGAAAAAGACTAAATAACTGTTTTTCCCTCCGATTAAAAAATATTATTATCTATAACTGTGGCTAGCAGTATGACATTTTTGTTGAATAAAATTTTAATTTTAATGTTACTATCAGCACCTAATAATAGTTGAAAAAAAAATTTTCAGCGGAATTTTAGTATATTTTGCTATATTGTTTTTGAGATTTTAGTTTTCTTTGGAGCTAAATAATCGTATCTACTGCTTCAAGTAGATTCCAAATTTCACTCTAAAGTTTTATTCAAATCCACGGACTGAGGTATCGAAAGATATCTTCCTACTCATGTGGATATCATTAAACATCGCTTGTGAAGGACCAATTGCATTATGGAAACAACGTAAATATGGATTAAAACAAATCATTTAAATTTCCCTTCCCCTGCACATTATTATCTGTAAAATAACAATTCTTACATTTGATATACAACACAAAGACAATACAAACATAGTTTTTTATATAGAGCTAATCAAATCGACTGTTTTCCTTACTTTGTAATTAGACTCAAATATACTACTTGCTGAAATGTAAAACAAAGACAATTGCCCTGTCTCTCGTAAATTCAACACATTGAATTTTGCTAAAATAATAACCATTTTAATATGCAATAGAATTGAATACAAGAAAAATAATAGTCCCCCTTTACTTAATTTTCTTTAATTTTTTAATAACAGTGATTCCTTTTAGGCTGGCAATTAAAAAATTAGGCAGCCTGTTATCTAGATCCTGAAACTTGAAATTCTCGTATGTCTGCAAAGAACAGCCCGACCAATTTAGAGTACTTATCTAAAGAGAGTTGTTTTATTTGAATTGCGTGCCGACGTATGGAAATTTTCGGACCAATTACCTGCATTTAAAATCTCATGACGTCTGTGATTATGACGAAACGCTTTTCTGCAATCGTTCGGCCTGACGCATGCGTTTCTTTATTTCCTTTTGAGTTTATATGGGTTCCATTTCACCAAATCACGTTTAAAACTGATATTCTTTGGGAGGAAAATGGTCATTTTTTTTCTTTATAGAAAAATGATTTGTTAGTGTATATTTCAAAAATATCACGTGAATGAAACATAATGGTAGAAAAATGTAACAGTTAAAATGAGAGGGAAGTTTTTAACCATGCGAGAAAAATTGAATAAGAAAAATGTGCTTTTATTGTTAAAAATTTTGTTTTTAGTTTATCCAAGTACTTTCTTATTAATATTACCATGAGCAACAGAGTTTACAGGCGATTATATAGGTCAAGATGCTATATCTGATTAGAGTTAATCGATGATTAATTGCCATCACATATTTTTCTTCATTAGTTACATAAGATGGAGCCTTAATGTTAAGGTGTTTTCTTACCTTAGTATTAATGACACAATACAAAACTATACAAGTCAATGTTAAGTATCTAATACTGGGATATAACCGAAACAAATTATATAGTACTGGTTAGTATCTGAGATTTTCTTTTGGATGTGAAGACATAGAACATACTTCCAAAGTTAACGGTTAGCCCTCGTGTTGCAAAAAGTAGACCGTAGTGCTCCAAAACCAAACCAAACCAAAGTTAACGGACATCAAATGTAGTGATCCAGTCACTGCATTCGGTTAGAGGTAATCGATGATTAATTTAGCACCTGTTAGAGTAGAATTTATTTCCTCATTAGTACTCTGAAAAGATGAGGCCTTAATGTTAAGGTTCCTTCGTACCATTGTACTAATGAGATAATACAAAGCTATACAAGTTCATGTTAAGCATTTGATACCTGGAAATAACAGGAAAAATAAATAGTATATTTCTATTTTTTTGCAAAATTTTTCTCTGGGACATGGAAACGTAGAACGTGGTTCCTAAGTTAACAAGCCATTATAAAGGACAAGTCTCTATATTTGATTAGAGGTAATTGATGATTAATTTCCGTCTAAATGTGTAGAAATGTTCCTTCTTGGTACTATGGTAAGATGGGGCTTTAATGTTAAGGCTCTTTCTTACTATGGAATTAATGAGGCAGTACTTCGACACGAAAATCAATGTTTAAGCATTTTGTAATAGGATATAACAGGAAAGATAAATTGTATTTAACTGGTTTCTGAAAAGCTTTTCTCTGGAATGTAAGGGCGTAAAGCGTTGTACCATAAGTTGGTTGTAGCTAAGCAATATTAATATACAAAGCAATAATATAGTAGTTAATAGTCAATCTAATAGGT
>CM063508.1:117324416-117326916 GCA_032207245.1 Pardosa pseudoannulata
AACGGAAAGGTTGTTGGGCGAAGACGAGAATAAAATTCAAATGCATATTCAAATTGAGAACTATCATATTTGCGGAACTTTCTAGGGAAGAACTCTCATACTACCAAAGTAAAAGGACAATACGACTTTTTGGACAGTTTGATACTTTGATATATTTTTCAATTTCAGATTGGATTTTTGCAAAATATCATTAGTCTTTTATCCTCTTCATAAAAAGTGGCAAGTTGTGTATCTCAAAAATTCTTAGAAAATATCATAATTTCGAACAGTTATTTCGTTTTATACGAAATATAGCAATTCAAATATTTGAAACTTGACAATTTGATGTCTTCAAATTTATATTTTTATGCTTTGTGTGATTCCCATAGAGTTATAAAATCTATAATGCATAAATAAAATGGAAATTTTGTTGTTGCATTGAAAAATAAAGAAAGGTAAATATAGAAAATCAGCTCTTGCATTTTAATGGTCTTTTATTTTATTAATTCACGAGAGTTAAATCTGAAATCTAAAATATTTAAAGCACACTCAAACAGCATTAATCTTGTTTACATGCATCTTTGATATAGAACAATAAGGCAATTTCACGCAGTAGGGCAAATTCTCAAATTCTGGCAATTCTGGCTTTAGTTTCAAACGGAAAGGCAGTTTATCGTTTGTCTATTGGCTGTTGTAAACATGAAAATGAATGGTAAGGGCATTAAAGTAGTTCCTATTTCTCATTTTTAATATCTAATTTTTCGGACATAAAATATTAGATAAAGCAGCGTTTTCCAACTTCTTTTTACTCATCTTCTAAAACTCACGCTGGAATAAATGCTTATTGGCTGTTCACTGGCCACATATTTCAGCTGTCCTATTAAAACGGTCTATCTTCTGGAGTAATCAAATTGCTACCTGTGTAGTTTTCGAACTAGTTTAAATAATCAAGTTTCACTCTTATCACCCAAAAAGTTCTGATCCATCTTTAGTTTCATGGGAACAAAATCCCGTGATTCACATGATGTGAGGCCAACATTGGTGACAAATATGTATATCCTTAGGGTATTCTATGCAGAACTGTAAAGACAGTTGGAGTTTGATCTTCAATAAACGTAAAGTTTCAGAATGTTGGACTTCGCCTTTTCTTTGATAGCTTCACAGATGTATTTCGACTAGTTCCTTTTGTTCATTAAGCCCGGCCAAATTAAATATTAGGGTCTAATCTCCCTGTAATCGATGAAAAGTATGTTCACTGGTTACACACACAAATATGTATGTATATATATACATACATACATATATATATATATATATATATATATATATATATATATATATATATATATACATATATCTTTTAAAAATTTAGTTTCTGTTATATAACATTACTAAGCACAGTGGCGTTGGTTTGGTTTGGTTTGGAGCGCTACGGTCTACTTTTTGCAACACGAGGGTTAATGAGACCGGGACCTACTGTTTAAAGCCGATTCCGAACGGCTATTAACATCCATGCCATAGTGGGATTCGAACCCACGGACTCCGGTTCCGAAGGCCAGCACACTAACCAATCGGCCACAGTGGCGTTGGAGTAGTACTTCACGTTCCCACGCCACAGGACCGAGGTTCGATCCCCGGGCTGGGCAAGATTGACTCAGCCTTTCATCCCTTCAGTGGGTAGAGAAACTGAGGACCAAACATGCTTGGGAACGTGGGGGTTCTGCGTAAGGCTGACCACCTAACCGGAACATATGCTTCGCACCCCAGGGCCCTTGGTCTAGAAAACGGAGATTGGCACCGTAGGCCCTGGCTCCCTAGGGGCTTTTGCGCCGAGGAGTTTAGTTTAGTATATAAAATTACTGCATTAAATGCCTAAAATACAACCATTTGATCGTATTTGTGAGAAATATACAATTTTAATCATATTTGACTTATTTTTAAATAGATTTTATTGACGATTTTCGTCGTTTTATATGGCTGGGTAAAATTTAACTAATGTTCATCGATCCATACACATGCTAGAAAAACTTGGATAAACACAAGTTTGGATAAACATGAAGATAAACGCAAGTTTGCTCTTCCTCTTTGTTTGCAACTCCTTAAAAAGCGAGCACTAGCTCAACACCGAATAAACACACCCCATCCTCAAAGTGTTTAAAGAACCGTGTAAAACACCTCCTCTGCCAGTAAAGTAACCGACGGCAAATGCAATATCTACACATGAAGAGCGAAAACAAACGAGGGAAGAAAAAAGTTTAATAAAGAAGAATAACTAGCACTTTCTTTTAACATAAGTAACTTTAAAAGAGAATATGTGCTACTTTTCCAACTGATTTATAAACATTTTTTTATATTAAGCTCGTTATTTTTCTGTAATAAAAACTTCATACAGTTGTAGTCAGCAATGCAAAGAATTTCTTTATTTTTCTAGGTGATATATTTTTCACATATCGTCGAGTTTTTATATAAATAAATTGAAAGAGCCCATTGCAATTTTTACAGAGTCATTACTTCAATACTC
>CM063508.1:117331916-117341916 GCA_032207245.1 Pardosa pseudoannulata
AAGAATATAGTTTAACTAATTAAAAATGTATTTAATGTTTTGTATGTTAAATGTATTTTATGTCTATTAAATACAAGATTATCATTGCTTGTAACCTCATATTTATCTTTTACAGTGTAAAACCATTCACGGCTTAAAACATTCTAAAACTAAAAAAAAAAAAAAAAAAAAAAAAAAAAAAATCTGATAATTAATAAAAGAAAGATGCGGAGGTGTATGAACAATCATAATTCCAGGTTCTGTATATGCAGAACTTTTATATTCTCATCTAATTTATTTGTTTAACTTCAAAAGTTCTTTAAAGTGAGTCGCAGAACCGATATGGACATTGGCAATTAACCTCTCTTTAAAGGCCTTTACCTCCACCAATTACAAACTCATATATCATTCAATAACAGTCTAAAATTTCCACATCACCTCTTTATCATCCTTAATATCCTCTGTATCTCTCGACTAAAACGAACATCCTCTCTGTTGCGAGTGGGCCGGCCTAGGTAGGCAGAAGTAGGCCATCGGTATAATAACGGTCATTTTCCACCTGACCGCCTAATGGCCATACTTCCCACCCTCCTCCTCTTCCCCCCTGCAGTGGGTCCTTCGGGAGAAAAACCTGTAATTCGTTCTTACTTTAGCTGACGCCCGCCCCTCGAGTAACCCCTTTTTTTTCCTATCTAGAACTGGAAGATTTCTCTCTATCCCCCCCTTTCTCCCCCCCGTACACCTACACCCCCGTAGATGTTACACGTCGACCATCGCTATTTCCTACTTGAGGTCGAGATGGAAGATTTGTATTTTCCATCAAGGGGGTGGTGATTCAGTGAAAGGAATTTACGCGTCGGTCGCAAGCTGGATTGTTTATAGACCTTAATAAAAGGGTTCATTGAGCAGATGGTAAGAAAAGAGATCTTTTTGCTGGTGAGGCAAGAGTATTGCTGTGTGCATTAGGGACTCGTTCCCCGGGACAGTATCTTACTTTCGTGAGGCAACCTGGTGGTTTTCAAAACTTTGACCTCGAGTGGGAAAACAACATAAAAGTATTTTTCTGATGTGCTCCAAAATGATAAAACAGTAACAGTAGGGGAAAATTATTTTCTCGTCAGATTAAAAAAAATTAAAATTAATGTTTTTTGTATCTTAGCTTAATGGTCCATTACTACATGCTTATGCTGTAAAAGGAATACAAGTACCAAAAAGATATTTTCGAGGATATATATGTGTGAATATGGAAAAATGCAATAGCGTAGCTTGGACGGGAGGGGCAACACTTTACTAGGGAAGTAAGATCTAGATAACTTAGATCGGGGCAAATAATTAACACACTTACTAGGGAAATAAGACCTCTATCTTTGAATTAAAACCCTGGACACTTCAATAAATAAAAAAAAAGTTATTTAATTTTGAAATGTATATTTTCATTTTGAAGATAAATATGTTTTCTTTTTTCAGTGGAAAAAAAATGAGTTTATCACATTGCACCAGTCAATAGTTTCCGAATAATATTTATTATAATTTTCCAGTAATACAAAATTTTCTACAAGTAATAATACTATTTTTAGATAATAATTCATCAATATTAGATGTCCAAACATGTACTTGCAATTAAATTTTCTTTTCTAGTTTGTAAAACTTGGGGGAAAAACTCCTTGGAGTAAATATTTTTCTCTCTCCAGGAAGTTTTATATCTACAATAATTACATTTTGTTTGATTTTTGGTTTCGGTTTGGAGCGCTACGGTCTACTGTTTTGCTCACGAGAGCTAATGAGACCGGAACCTACTGCTTAAAACCGATTCCGAACGGGTACCAACATCCAATCCAGCAGCGGAATTCGAACCCACGATCTCTGGTAGAAAAGAGCATCAGTCTATCATTCGGCAATCTTTCGGCTAATATCATTTTATAAGGAGGACTGGCAGAAAATTTAGTATCTGCCTCAGGTAGCAAACTTGATGGCTGACTCGAGAGGCAGAAACCTACGCTTCGCCAATGACAAAAGTATTTATTTTTCATCACAAATCTAATTTTGTTAAAAGTTTCATGAAGTCAGAAAAGAAATTGATGATAGTTGTGATATATCATCAATAATAATGGAATAAAATTTAATTCAGTAATAAAATTAAGTATTCCAGCGATAAAATTGAAAAAAAAAGTAAATGAAGTGAACGGTAGAGTTACGCTTTTTGTAAGCTACTATACCAGGGATGGACAAGCTCCTTGATAGTCCCAGCCATTTTTCAAAATTTGAAATTTTTCGCGAGCTGCAGTTAAATACGTATTTAAAAGGTATACAAAAAATATATTAATATTTTTTCAGGAATTATATTTATTTAATGTCATTTGGAAATTCTTCGTTCTTCAATTTTTCAAGTAAATTTTTGAATTGTCGCTGATTTTTTGCATTGGTGCGAATGTTATTTACAATGTGTTACACAATTTCCATAACATCAGGATATTTTATAAATTTTGTAACGAGATGTTCTCGGTGAATTATGTAGTGAATTGGTAAGAATTGTGGGATTTAAGAATCATCTCTTAAAAGACCAATAAGACCAATTTTTTTACCCAGCATTGCCGGAGCTCCATCAGTTGTAATAATTTTTTAAAATATAAATGAAAAGGGAACTCGGGTACATTTATCGAGAGCCACAAATAATCTTTCAAAGAGCCACATGTGGCTCGCGAGCCGCAGGTTGACCACCTCTGTACTATACATATTATTAGCCTAGGACCTACTAATCTAATAAGCTCTGAAGGAACAATTCCAAACGCTTACAAATATCAATCCATCTTTTCTACGAGACTGAAACCCACAAATTCTTGTTCCTAAACACTAGCACCCGACTTACAAGTAAATATTTATTTTACTGTACAAATAACATATAATATAAAATATTAACTGAAGCATGCTGCATAAGGCATTTCACGGGTATTAAGCTAAAACACAAATACTCTAAAAATTAATTTTATGATGTACAATAAAAGGTCAAAAATACCTTTTCTCCTTAATGTGTATTTCATTAATACCTAACTTAATATATATATATATATATATATATATATATATATATATATATATATATATATATATATATATATATATTAAAATGAGCAGTATCTAAAAGGAAAATAAGCTCTATAATTTCGCTAAAATAATTAGCTACCAGTTTAAAGATTTCGAAAACAATTACTTCCGAATGCAAAAGATTTTCCTTCAAGAAATGCGGCGATGAGTCTTATTCTTGAAGGGAGTGTTATCAGTGCCATCTAGTGTTACTTGGAGAAATGCGTCGGAAGGGATTCATTTTCACTTTCACAGTGAAGCATTGCACGGTAAAAATACCCAGGGAATCGTGAATACTCACAAGATAAAATCGCTCTTTCTCTAAATACTTTATGATTTTCTCAACACACTTCTTTCTCGTTTTAAGGGGACAATCGCTGTTGTAAAGGGATTTTAAGAAATTATAACTTCGAATTCTTAGACTTTGTACACATATTAATTGTGATTAATTTACTTTTATTACAATTATACAATTTATATAAAATACAATATGCAATTATATAATATATTAAGGTAACCGACCACGTTCAAATAGCGATTTACGTAAAAAAAATAGTAAATTTTTTTTATTCGTTTATTTTAAAAATCAGTCCTTTAGCTTTCGAAAACAGTTTTCAGCTTGTTTCTAGAGTCATTAGAAGTCATGATACAGCTGTTTAATTATCACCGGAAGTGTCGAAAAGATACCGGAAGTGAGCAGTTAAAGGGCTTGACTTTGAGTGTTAGCATGAAAAACGTCGTAAATAGCATATTATAGCTTCTAAATAAATAAATAAATTACTCCAGCATATTTCTGAATGTTTATCAAATTATAAAACACTTAATGAATTTATCCAATAAAATCTTTAAATTGAATTTCTGAAAAACTGTGATTTTTGCTACACCACCACACCTCAACAGTCATAACTGCTAAAATAATTTTTAGAATTTAATTAGAATTTAACTGTATGTTTTTAATGATGTTATGTATGCATTGAACCTCAGGATTATAAATATATTCATTTTGAGATGAGTTATGGGCATTTATGTTAGAAACTTCATTATTTTTTTTCTTGAATTTTTGCTCTAAATTACTTGATTGGCTATAACTCATTTATACTTTAGAATATTTTCATTCTGGAGGTTCAATGCATACATAATGGATATATGTCTACATTTATCCAAGTAAAAGTGATATGTTTTGCGTATTTTTTAGTTAGGAGTGTTGGCGTAAAGTCAAAAAATGCTTGTTTTTTCTCTATTTTTCCAATTTTTAAGACACTATAGATGTATTTACGTTTATTTTCATATTGTTCTATGTTTTATAACCTATTAATGCAATAATTAAAAAATATTTCCATAAAAACCATATTTAAAAATTTTAGCTCCGAAACGTGGTCAGTTATCTTAATTTACAGCTACGAAACAGCTGTTAATTTAAGTATAAGTAAATTAATCACATTATTTTTCTCTTAAAAGAAGATATTTTTTAAAAACTTCCATTGTAGATTTTTTTTTTTTTTGATTTTTAAAAGGCTCCTTGAGATATTCTTCGTACAGTCAAAAAAAAAAAAAAAATTAATTAACTATTTAGTCTTACACCAAAAATAGTAATAATAAATGTTCAAAAGTTAAAAGAAAAATAATAGCTAATTTTAAAAATTAATGAAAAAGGAATATTTTAAACCTGAGAAACTATTTTTAAAAATTAATTTTTCAAAAACCATCTGACTTTTAAATTATATATATATATATATATATATGTGTGTGTGTGTGTGTGTGTGTGTGTGTACAAAATTATTTTCACAATTCATAAGATATTTCGTAAAATAATAATTATCAAACATGATTTGCAACATCGCCCACCCCCTTAAAATGTGAAAATATATTTGATATATCTACAAAATAATTGTTGAAAATGAAACTTTGGACACATATGTGTTGAAAAGTGATAAAAAAAATAGAAACTTTTAAAATGTTTGCAAAAAAATAAATATTTAAATTATTTTCTTAATTTCTCACGTGTTCCTAACACATTGTTTTCTAACTGCTTCCCTCTATTTTGGCTTTAATATTACTTAATATCTTTTGAATATTTTTCAGTATTATTTTGTTGATAGATTAAAATAGTTTATAAAAGATATAAATCTGAAAATTATTTTTTTACTGCAAATTCGGACTTTTCTTATAGTGATTTTAAATAATCAAATTGAAGTCAAAATTGAAATCCAGATTAATTTTAGTGTATATTTAGAGTTTCTAATACACATTTTGTACGAAAGTAAGTCACAAGCATTTTAAAACTTAATAAAGTTTCATAAAAAGAGAATATTTCAAAAGTGTCATCGCAATTTGAGACAAAAATTTGATTAATTTATATTTCAATTTATTTGAGTATAAAGCCACCTAGTTAATAATTTATATAAACGATTTGTAACATTCACTCTCATTTAAAAGGAGATGCAAAGAGAGGAAGATACAAACGAATTTTATACTTATTTTTTTACCATTCCTTTAAAGAAGTTTCAAAAAGGAAAAGATACAAAACCAATTCTACATTTATTCATTCACTATTCTCTTGAAGAAGATCCAAAGAGAGAAAGATACAAACGAATTTTATACTTTTGTTCGTTTAGAGGGTAACATTTAACATTCTGTGGATGTCCATTAAGGAAAAAAACACTCATTATGGCATGATTGAAACTGAAGATTCGAAGAATATCTTTAACCATGTTTTAGATGTGCTATAAATTTCTCCACTGCCGAAAAACTGCAGTGATAAAGAATTTTTTTTTAAATCCCTGTAATTGTAAGTGTGCTTCTAATTCTTGTAAAATATTGTATATGTTTAAAGGCAGACAACTATAACTAACTATTCAGAATCTATTAAAAATATTGTTGGGGTGTAAATAAGGTATAGATTACTAAATTTAAGGTCTGAAAATTGTCAGAGGATATTTATATAAAAGAAAAAGGTTACAACAGAAGCTGTGACATTTTAAAATTTACACGAACACAGACATATAGGTACAAGCAAATAATATGCATACGTAAAATCTTAAGATAAAAGAATTATTATAGTAATAGTATTTTTAAAATTTAGGTATTTAATTGGACACAACTACTTAGCAGTAAGAATTAAAACAATTTCGCCTATTATTTATTTATACACATGCTTGGAATATATATATATATATATATATATATATATATATATATATATATATATATATCTATATATATATATTTATATATATATATATATATATATATATATATATATATATATATATATGTGTGTGTGTGTGTGTGTGTGTATGTGTGTGTGTGTGAGGTTTGCTAACATAAAATTAATAATTTAGGGGTTTAAAGGCAGAAAACGCAGCGTATTCTTTAATGCAGGCGAATGAATCACTAATAACTTCATATAAAAGTGCTTCACTCGTAATAATTAACAGAGAGCTTCTTCGGAAAGGGTTGCTGTATGAACCTTGGTCAAATATAGCTTCTTTGTTAGAGTGTGGACGTTAAGCACTCGCCGCCATGTTTGATGGTTGACTGAGAAGCTCTATAATAGTCATGAATAAAGTCATGACATCATCGGACACATTGGACTTTTAAAGTCATGACATATCCACACATCATCGGATCGTTGACTTGCAGTAGGCTTGTCATATATATATATATATATATATATATATATATATATATATATATATATCTATATCTATCTATCTATCTATCTATCTATCTATCTATATATATATATATATATATATATATATATCTATATATCTATATATATATCTAACTTTCGGCAAAAGAATTACAGCTATGGAAGTTAGAAATTTAGGACTTTAATCTTTCTCTTTGCTTAAATGAAAGATTTAAACATACTTTCCCATATTATTTGTTTATAACCATGTTCCAAAAGAAAACAATATGACTTCTGTACAGAAGTTGTAGGAACCTGGATTTCATTGCAATTTATTAAACTCCTTTTCTAAATTTAAAAGACTCGTTTATGTGTTAAAATATTTTACGGCATTTGGTGAAAAAAATTTTGAGAATAAAATAAAAGTTTAGATTTTATTTTGTTAAACTAAATTGATTAAATCGAGAATTCGTAATATGAGGAGTAACACTGATTAATAAAAGGGAGGAACTAATATAAAAATATATCATGTTGTATTTATATAATAGAGAAAGCTAAGGAAGGGTTGAAGATATTATTTGAAAATTTATTAGAATGTATTAAAAAAGTTGAATAGTATAAAGAGGTCTATTTATTCCAGAAGTTGTCTTTGAAACAGCTTCGAAATGTTATTCGATATAAAATAGAATATGCCGATTAAGGGTAAGAAGGGTAAACGGAAATTCGCAATAAGTACCTTCTCATCGTGGTACAAACGCTATGCACCGAATCCCAAACCTGATAGTAGGGGGAAAAAAGAACCGTTTTCCACTTATCTTTTTTTTTTAGAACTAGCCGCCTAAGAGGGGTGTCGGTAAATAAAAAAAAAAGCGAAATTAGCAAGGATATAAAATTCTTTGAAGTTTCCCCGCTCCTAACCTTGATCGCTTAATTTATATCTTCCTTTTGGAAGCCCGCTTCATTGGTGTGATACCAAAGTGATCACAAAGGGCAAACGGCGTAATTTGGAGAGATACTCAAGAGATGCGGAACACATTTACAAAGGTTTTTTTCTATTAAAAGCATAATATGGGTCAGAAATTTTTAAACTTTTCAAACCGTTACGTAAGAACCATTACATATAAGCATGAAATATGAACTTCACATAAACAGTACGTTGACAGCTGCTGCAATTAGTCTAAATATTATTTATTTATTTATTTTGTACCATTTTGTTGCAATTGTTTGACCCCCATAAACGTTTATTCTTAGAATAACTCTGCTTATATAGAAACTTAAAATTCATTGAAAATTAACGCTTATATTTAGGACGTGTATTATCAATTTTTAATTTCTTTTTTATTAAATCTTACTTTTCTGTTAAATTTTATACGATATGTAATTTTAAAGAATAGGGATACGTAACAGTTTATATAAAAATAGCGTAATTACCGAGATAAATTCTTCGTATCTTAAGAAATGTATAAAAATTCCAAAGTGGGGAGTATCCTGAAATACAATTAAAAACTTTACACATTAATTTAAAAATAAATTTTAAGTGTAAGCTTAATGTATGAATAATGAAACATAATATAGGAACCCATCAAGTTTAATTGATAGTTTGAATGCTCAGCTGCAAGTCTATTTGCAGCTGAGCAATGATTACTTAGTAATATCACGAAAGAATATTAAGAGTAATAAAATAGCTGAACTGGTATTTATCTACTCGTGTCTCATTCTGATAACCATAGAAACATTTTCTTGCTACTGACCATTTATTTTGCCTTTTTTTTCCCTCTCTCCAAATGAAACCTGAAGCAAGCTGCAACCTTCACTCCAAAAACGGCCTGCAATTTAAATGCTACTGTACTTACTGGAAAATCGATTTTTTTTTCTGCTTTAAATGAAAAGGACACTCTATCATTTCCTTAGTCCACTTAAAGACCAGAAAAATGGAAAATTCTTTTCTTAGAGGAAAATGCTAGCTACACCGCCCAATTCGGTAATCAGCCAGAAAAATGGGGTCCAAAAAAAAAGGTTTAAGGAACCATAGAGAATAGGCTGGCCATTGAGATGTTACCGCGTGGTCTCAAATTGCCCCGCCGTAAACTTTCGAGTCCATTTGTAAAATATGTTCAACGAGCTGCCTGGCTTTAGCTGTGGATGCAAGAAACATGTGGTTATTGTTGCAGCTTTTGTTTTTTCTTTTTGTTTTCTATATTTTGCTCAGTTAATCTTTTTCTCTAAACAAGCATTTTCCTTCAAAGCGTTGGGGGGATATCGAGGAGGTGCTTTGCTGAAAGACAATGAAAAAATCTTTGGAAGCTCAATTACTAGATTTAAAATAAGGCTTGATCTTTTTTTACAGGAGTCGGATATTTGAAATGAAGACTTTGACCACAGGTTGAGAAAACAATTACTAACTCTCTGGCGATTTCAAAAGTTCAATGGCATCTCTACTTTGGAAGAGTTCAATCTGGGACACCTGTAACCCCACATTCATACCACACCCACAAAAATGTGCTTTCTACCGAAATTGGAACAATTTAGAACAGTATTAATGAAGCTTATAATGAAGCTTTCTGTAGTATATACATTAGTAGAGCCACCCCTTTTTATAAATCACGTGTCCAGTGTTCCATTTTCCTCCTAGCTTTGCAAAATACGCAATTCTCTCGTTATATGATCCTATCTCTTCAATCTATCGATACCACTTAATTCGCAAAAGGTTTTGGATACGATTAGATTCGTACGACATATTTACTAACTTAATTTAATGTAGACGAAACACATTCGGAAAAAGCGTCAAAAATTTTAATTTGCGATTCTGTCAAATAGCTACATTTTTTGAACACCCATAATTAGATAGAAAAATGAGTACATGACCATATGTGACTGTGATTCGTGAGTATATAAAAATGATCACTTAAAAACACAAGTGACATGGATGTAATTTGGATTAAAGTTTTTTTGTCATAACAGTATTTTGTATCAGATTTTGGTTCAGATGCTTCAACCGGGAGATTTATTTAGTTAACAGTCACAGGAAATTAGTTATTTTGGATACTTTTAGTTCATTTATCATTGGAGCCGATTGAGAATATTTAGTCAGAATAACTGATATATATATATATATATATATATATATATATATATATATATATATATATATATATATATATATATATATATATATATATACATATATGTATATATATACATATATATATATATATATATATATATATGTATATATATATATATATATATGTATATATATATATATATATATATATATATATATATATATATATATATATATATATA
>CM063508.1:117346916-117359416 GCA_032207245.1 Pardosa pseudoannulata
CCATTCAACGTCTAGGGGTACATGTCCAACAATTACGACTGTCACGCACCTCCCCAAGGCTGATACCAAGCCCTAGCCACCTGACGTGCGAAAATATGTGGGTTCTGAAACCTAAAATTCAGGAATGTGAGACAGCGTCTGAGCATCGAAGGTCGGCAGTATTGCGCGCTGCTGTTTTTTCCCATCCCCGAAGAGGCCTCTTGCCGAGGCCTTCACGACTGAGTGGTCAAGTCCCCGTTTCTGCTGCCTGGAATATACGGCGGACTTCCGCAGCCAAGGCTTGTCGCATTGTGCCGCCGCGTTTTAATTCCGGGGGGCCCTGGCCCCATTCGCACGCTGGACACGATTTTATTAAAAGGGGAAAAGAGCTCGGAGTGTGTGGAGAGTGGCCGCGTTCGGGAAGGGGACGGCTATGCCAAAGAGGAAAGTTTTGCGAAGACCACTGACGTATATGTTTCGGATAGAAATACTCCGAAAAAACACCGCTGATCCAAAATATCCTCTTTATATGCTTAGAATATTTAAAACAACCTTCAATTCAGAAAAGCTGAATAAAATGATGTTCCCTATTATACTTTTCTCACCGGGAATAGGCTTTTTTGTTCATTTGGTAGAATATAAAACGCACGCACACACACACACATACACAAATATACATAATGACATTCCTTTATCTCTAACGTAACCCGAGCTTTGTATGGGTCGTATGATAGAGTGATCAAGCATAGGCTCTTCACGTGAAGTTTAATTCATCTCCGGCGAATGTTAATTATACCAATGAACTATTGACTATGGGTACGCTAGAAGAAATCTAGCGAATTGACAATTTCACCAAAATATTTCAGCTCTCTATTTCGGCAAGTTCTTAGTACAGTCGCAATGGGCACAATTCTTTTACATTTTCCTATTGGATAGTCTGTTAATGCACTGCAGTTATATATATAAAGAGCATATATATATATATATATATATATATATATATATATATATAAAGAGAGTATGTATAGCTTCACAGTAAAAGATTAGTATTTTTCGAGATATGAAAGTAGTTTTGTCTGAAGTTTGAAGCATACTATATAATATATATATATATATATATATATATATATATATATATATATATATATATATATATATATATATATATATATATATATATATATATATAGATAGATATATAGATAGTATGCTTCAAAACTTCAGTATAGTATAATATAGTATAGTATAGGATAGGATAGTTTAAAGCAGACGTATATAGTTTACGTATATAGTTTGAAGCATACTATATATATATATATATATATATATATATATATATATATATATATACATAGTATGCTTCATTACTTACTTCATTGCTTTGCTTTTATTTTTGCTTTTTTATTCTAATTTATATACAGTTAAAATATGAGAGCGAGGAATATTTCTGATTGCTTTAAACATATTTTTAGCTGTGACAGATATGAAGCAGTTTATTCCTTCAGTGCAATTTTTATATCAGTTTCAATCAATAGCCTAGTGAAGTGGAATTTTAACCCTTCCATAAGTATTGCTGTATGTATGTATCATATGTGCAAGTATTGCTTTATTAATTTTGAGATATGAGTTGAATGAGGAAGAGACCCCATGAAAGATCCTTGCTACTCCCCTGGTTTCATGTAAGGATTCCTTCATCCATTTACCTAATTCTGTAACTCTTCTATTTAAATAAAGTGTTTCACAACAATACGGAGCTGATGTGTGAACAGATTTACAAATATACCATTCTAAGGCGAGGGTAGTTGAATCGTTTAAATGTCAATAAAGCAATATAAAATTCCTAATTTCAGTTCTAAACGTTTAAGCATAAATATTTCGAGGCGATGCGTAAATTTAACTGACCATTTTGTAACATATTCACAACTGGCAACAGCTGCGCAAATACATCCACATCCTCTCCGTTGATATGAATAAAAAAAAATACACGACGGCAGTTGACAAAACATCCCCCATTCTCTCTTCACAGCTGGACTGCCAGAAAAAGGACGGAAAAAAGAGAGAAGCCGCAAAAAAAAACAGAAAACCGTACTCAGACCTCCGATCTGGATGGAGAGACCTCCTCCCTCTAAGTTCTCGATTTTTTGGGGTTCAACAATGGTGCACGTATTCCCGCAGCAGCAACGGCAGGGCGTGGCGAATGGAATCGGATATAGGACTTTCGGGCAGAGGACTGTCGCGGTATGTGTGCTCCCGCGATGCAAGTGCGTTTGGTGCGGGGGACAGGTGAAAAAGCACTTGTCGTCAGCAGCGTTGCCGATTTTCAAGGACGGAAATTTCCACGGAGAGAGAAACTCATTCACTCGGCTCTTTTCTGACGGTGTAAAAATGAAAAAAATAAAAGTAGTAGGCGTTTAGACCACGAAGTACATGGTGAGGAATTATTGTAAGTGCCATGTCCTCATTCACAATAATATAGTTATATTCCTGACATCCAAACTATAAAGGAATGTATTTCGTAAAATAGTTTTATACAAATTTATTCCTAATAAAAAAGAAATATATTTTGCAAGTTCACACCAAAATGCCGTCTGTAAAATTTGCCGCCTTGGACAAGGTCTTGGTTTGTCCAATCCGGTGGCCGTCTCCGTGTACAGAGAAATAGGTGTATTATGATATACTGGCACATTTGATTTGCTTTGATTCCATTGGATTCCTTATTTTTTTGAAGCAAAATCACTAAGAGGTAGTTAATATTTGCGTTACAAACGTTTATCCTTTAAATTATTTATAATAAAATTGATTAAGTCATTAATTCTCCCTGATGACATCATTGATGATAGTAGTTACCTTGGCGAGCAGCAATGTGGCTCGAGAGCAGCCAATTGAATAACTCTCTTTTAGGATTTCTAGGATAGTTTATAATAGTTAGCGGACTGTTAAATAACCTATCACGTTACCCTTTATGAAATTGTTTAGCGGTATGAATAGTTTTATTTATTTAAACCCTCAATTTTAAGGGGCTTAAACAACATATGTCCCGCAGATTAATTAGTTCTTCAGGAAATCTCTTTCAAAAGGTCATGCACTGGTTCAATTAAATAATGAAATATTTAATTACTTATATGTATAATTTTTACCATTTTCTACGTTATTGCACGCAAGCTAATGCAAGATTAAAATTCTGGGCGAACTTTCCCAATTACATACATTAACAATTTAGACCAAGGATGTCAAACTCACATTTTGTGGGCCACATGCGGCCCATCCAATACCACGGTCGTCAAAGTTTTAAAATAAAATTTCATTACTGAATTTTCAATTTTGTTTGTCCTGTTCGTTTTTTCAGTTCTAGGTCTCGTATATATTTGATTCATACTAGCTGAGTATGAGCAGATATTTTCATGTATTGTACTGGAAATTTGCTGACTTTTTACAATATATCTCACTATCATGGAAAGATGTTGACAGAAATACAAAGTTTCAGGAAAAAATGTGTTTTGTTATTATTACATAATTATTTTTACTTTTATTTACTTTTTTCTTTTGTATACTATACCTCAGTAACTTGGACTTCTATAAAAATTAAAGTTTTTATTTTTATGGCCCATTTAACCCTTAATTTAACAAGATGTTTTTTCAAATATTTTTTTAATTTCTGTTATTTTTCCATGTCTGTATAGACATTAGGATCTCTGTAAAATAAACAAAAAAATATATCATTTTTCATTTTTGAGATAATTAATGTCCGCTGTGGCGGACACTGACAATTATGTTATATAGTAGTTATAAATATACATGTCCGGTGTAATGGCAAGACTTAGCAAAATTAAGGGTTAAACCAAGATCTTCATCTGGCTCATATTAGTCTTCAGTTTGACAAGCTTTCTTTACACCTTCTGATAGACGGAGGTCGGTTAACAACTTCAAGATGCCCGAGATTCTCAAAGCAACCAACCAATGTGAAAAAGATGTTTTGTACGTAAATGGCTGTCATTTTATCGAAAAATAATATTAAAGTTGGATTTCACTTTTTTTGAGGAACTCGGCATTTGAAAAAAAATGCATTTTCTTCATTTTTTCGTATAACAAGCAGAAAGGAGGTCAATACAGAACTCCTAAAGGTACTAAAAATAAATAACTTATTCAATCACAGGAACTGAAGATTAAAAGAAAAAAAAAGAAATATAATTAATACATAACTGAGAAGTTAGAAGTACGGCGAAAGAGGAAAACCGAGATATTTCCGTAGTGATAACAGTGTTTGCACATCAGGTACGCTGTCTCGGTTTCGATTGATTAAAAGGCCATAGTGTCTGTGCAATCGCTTTAGAAGGTCAGCGATAACATTGTTTTCATATTTTTTCGATATACGAAAGATAGGTGCCTGCGACGGTACAAAGGGAAATTAAAAGAGCAAAATCTATCATGGTGTTCACATGAGGTACTGGTAGATATGGAAATAAGGCAAAAGATGACTTTAAACCTGAACCTCTAAAGGTCTAATGTTTTGATATATAACAATAATTATCAATCTATTTCTTATAATAAATAGTAAAGTGGAATTTTTTTCTTTACAATTTATTATATAATTAAAAATGTTTATCCCTTATAGCATCCAGTTTCCATACTAATCAAGTTTGTCTAACACGGACTAAAGATCTAATGTTTCTAATGTATTTGCCCTAAATTACAAATGTCTAAATAAATTTTCATTCTGTTTTACCCCGTAAGAGATGGTGGTAGCTCGATGGGTGGTTGCAGTCATGGCCATAAAAAGGACACCGTTTTAGCTAAAGACCTTTATTAAGATAACGTTGATGGACGGGTTCCCACTTCATCATACGGACAGGACAAACGGAAGGGTCAGCTAGCATGAAGTTATAAGTACAAGACCCGTAACACCTGGGTCAACATCTGTGGGAAAATATCTCTAGAAAAGTCTCTAACAGCGTGTATCTCCTTTTTATTTTTAAATTTCCTAAATTGTCCACTAGGGCCATGTAGAATTATAATTGGTCAGGCCCCTTCTCTGATTGCGTAAACTGTAGCCCCAGTGGTCAATTTAGATTAATGGTTCAAAAGGAGAATGTAAAATGATGCGGGAAATTTAGTCCCTGATTTAAGTTTTGAAAACCCCTGAGAATTTTCCTTACACACACACATATAATATATATATATATATATGTATACATATATATATATATACATATACATATATATATATATATATATATATATATATGCATATACATATACACATACACACATAATATGTATAGATTCACTGTAAAAGATTAGTATTTTTCGAGCTAATGAAAGTAGTTTTGCCTTTGAATAAAACTAAGCGCTCTATTACGAATTCTTTTTAAAATTATCTTCCTTTATTAAAAGTAACAATTCATCTAAACGTTTGTTTTTTCGCTCTTGCGGTTTACTTTCAATCAATTAGCGATGCGCTTAGTTTGAGAAGGAACAAAAATATATCTCCCTTGGTCTCGTTGCTCTGTTGCAGTCAGCTGTCGGCATCGTTTCGTTAAGATCAAGTTCACGATTCTTGAGTTTATTATTTTCACACCTCCTAACCACTGCGGCTGCAATCCCCAATTCAAACATCCGTATCCAAAAAGCAAGTACCGGCGCGCTTCACGGGTCACAGCCATCGAAGGCGAAGGGCTCCTTCCCAAAACGCCGAAATCCCATGCCTCGTTCAACACCTTCAGGCTCTCGTGGATTTTAGGGTCAGATCTGTTACATGGGGTTGTGGCCGCTCGCTTCTTCTGCTGTTCGAGAAGTAAGTAAAGGAGTGATGAAATAGGAACCAGTCCGGCTATGTGTCGAGAAATATTTAGTTGGTTACTGGCATGGAAACAGCCTCGGTTTCATCTTACATAAATTTAACCGAGATGAGGAAAAAAATGCTGAATGCTGTTATTAAAAAAATGGGGTATGAAATTAAACTATGAATCCAGATCTGTAACTGGTGATAAGCAATTAGAGATCTTAATTCTTCTTATGATGGATCTATTTTTAAACCTTTGTGCCTTAATGTCGAGTCTGGCTCGACGTAATCTTTCTTTCGCAGCAAGTTCTTCATAAAGACAATGACATTGTTTTTAAATTAAAGAATTACTGTTCACACTTGTTTGATTCTACCCAAATTGCTAGATCGGTAATAAATTAATATCTCTCAAACATTAATTTGAACTTATAGGTATATCAATATATACGGCTCCTTAATTACTGTCTAATTTAAATGTGAACACTAATGATAAAAATTTTTCTTACCTCTTTCGTAAAATATGAGGTATATTTTGTATTTTTATACATACATTTGTAACGATGGCCGAATGGTTAGGGCACTGACCTTCGGAACCGGGGTTCGTGGGTTCAAGTCCCACTGAGGCATGGACGTTCGTAGCCGTTCGGAATCGGCTTTAAACAGTTGGTCCCGGTCTCATTAACCCTCGTGTTGCAAAAAGTAGACCGTAGTGCTCCCAACCAACCATACATTTGTATAAGCATATAAGAAAACAGATGCAAATGGAAATATTGTCTTTTAATACCTTTCAGGTCGACACAAATAGCTTTAGTTTCAGTATAAGGAATGAGAATACCAGAAAGCATTCTCAATGCCGTTGTTGTCATTATAGGTATATGAGTATCTTATCAAAAGAGTATTTAGAATTTGAGAGAATTGATAATTACTAAAATACTTATGTTTTCAGTATAAGAATCAGAATACAGAAAGCATTCTCAATGCCATTGTTGTTTTATAGGTATATGAGTATCTTATCAAAAGAGTATTTAGAAATCGAGAGAAGTTTAATTACTAAATATGAACTTATTAGTTTCAGTATAAGGAATCAGAATACAGAAAGATTCTCAATGCCGTTGTTGTCATTATAGGTATATGAGTATCTTATCAAAAGAGTATTTAGAGAATTCGAGAGAAGTTGATAATTACTAAAATTATGAACTTATTAGTTTCAGTATAAGGAATCAGAATACCAGAAAGCATTCTCAATGCCATTGTTGTCATTATAGGTATATGAGTATCTTATCAAAAGAGTATTTAGAGAATTCGAGAGAAGTTGATAATTACTAAAATTATGAACTTATTAGTTTCAGTATAAGGAATCAGAATACCAGAAAGCATTCTCAATGCCATTGTTGTCATTATAGGTATATGAGTATCTTATCAAAAGAGTATTTAGAGAATTCGAGAGAAGTTGATAATTACTAAAATTATGAACTTATTAGTTTCAGTATAAGGAATCAGAATACCAGAAAGCATTCTCAATGCCATTGTTGTCATTATAGGTATATGAGTATCTTATCAAAAGAGTATTTAGAGAATTCGAGAGAAGTTGATAATTACTAAAATTATGAACTTATTAGTTTCAGTATAAGGAATCAGAATACTAGAAAGCATTCTCAATGTCATTGTTGTCATTATAGGTATATGAGTATCTTATCAAAAGAGTATTTAGAGAATTCGAGAGAAGTTGATAATTACTAAAATTAAGAACTTTCTATAATGGTAAAAAGCTTCACCACCTATTGTATAAAATATAAGGGATATTTTGTATTTTTCTCCCTACATTTGCGTGAGCATATTAGAGAGTATTTTGAAAAATTCTTAAAGTAAAAGGCATGATCGTCGTTTCAGTAACACAGGACAGGTCGACACAAAATAGCTTTGATTTCAGTATAAAGAATCATTATAACAGAAAGATTTCTCAGTGTCATTATAGGTATATTGGTATCTTATCAAAAGAGTATTTTGAAAATTCTTAAAGTAAAAAGGCATGATCGTCGTTTTAGTAACACGGGACAGGTCGACACAAATAGCTTTGATTTCAGTATAAATAATCATTATAACAGAAAGATTTCTCAGTGTCATTATAGGTATATTGGTATCTTATCAAAAGAGCATTTTGAAAAAATTCTTAAAGTAAAAGGCATGATCGTCGTTGTAGTAACACAGGACAGGACGACACAAATAGCTTTGATTTCAGTATAAAGAATCATTATAACAGAAAGATTTCTCAGTGTCATTATAGGTATATTGGTATCTTATCAAAAGAGTATTTTGAAAAATTCTTAAAGTAAAAGGCATGATCGTCGTTTTAGTAACACAGGACAGGACGACACAAATAGCTTTGATTTCAGTATAAAGAATCATTATAACAGAAAGATTTCTCAGTGTCATTATAGGTATATTGGTATCTTATCAAAAGAGCATTTTGAAAAATTCTTAAAGTTAAAAGGCATGATCGTCGTTTTAGTAACACAGGACAGGACGACACAAATAGCTTTGATTTTCAGTATAAAGAATCATTATAACAGAAAGATTTCTCAGTGTCATTATAGGTATATTGATATCTTATCAAAAGAAGTATTTTGAAAAATTCTTAAAGTAAAAGGCATGATCGTCGTTTTAGTAACACAGGACAGGACGACACAAATAGCTTTGATTTCAGTATAAAGAATCATTATAACAGAAAGATTTCTCAGTGTCATTATAGGTATATTGGTATCTTATCAAAAGAGTATTTTGAAAAATTCTTAAAGTAAAAGGCATGATCGTCGTTTTAGTAACACAGGACAGGACGACACAAATAGCTTTGATTTCAGTATAAAGAATCATTATAACAGAAAGATTTCTCAGTGTCATTATAGGTATATTGGTATCTTATCAAAAGAGCATTTTGAAAAATTCTTAAAGTAAAAGGCATGATCGTCGTTTTAGTAACACAGGACAGGTAGACACAAATAGCTTTGATTTCAGTATAAAGAATCATTATAACAGAAAGATTTCTCAGTGTCATTATAGGTATATTGATATCTTATCAAAAGAGCATTTTGAAAAATTCTTAAAGTAAAAGGCATGATCGTCGTTTTAGTAACACAGGACAGGACGACACAAATAGCTTTGATTTCAGTATAAAGAATCATTATAACAGAAAGATTTCTCAGTGTCATTATAGGTATATTGATATCTTATCAAAAGAGCATTTTGAAAAATTCTTAAAGTAAAAGGCATGATCGTCGTTTTAGTAACACAGGACAGGACGACACAAATAGCTTTGATTTCAGTATAAAGAATCATTATAACAGAAAGATTTCTCAGTGTCATTATAGGTATATTGGTATCTTATCAAAAGAGTATTTTGAAAAATTCTTAAAGTAAAAGGCAAGATCGTTGTTTTAGTAACACAGGACAGGACGACACAAATAGCTTTGATTTCAGTATAAAGAATCATTATAACAGAAAGATTTCTCAGTGTCATTATAGGTATATTGGTATCTTATCAAAAGAGTATTTTGAAAAATTCTTAAAGTAAAAGACATGATCGTCGTTTTAGTAACACGGGACAGGTCGACACAAATAGCTTTGATTTCAGTATAAAGAATCATTATAACAGAAAGATTTCTCAGTGTCATTATAGGTATATTGGTATCTTATCAAAAGAGTATTTTGAAAAATTCTTAAAGTAAAAGGCATGATCGTCGTTTTAGTAACACAGGACAGGACGACACAAATAGCTTTGATTTCAGTATAAAGAATCATTATAACAGAAAGATTTCTCAGTGTCATTATAGGTATATTGGTATCTTATCAAAAGAGTATTTTGAAAAATTCTTAAAGTAAAAGGCATGATCGTCGTTTTAGTAACACAGGACAGGACGACACAAATAGCTTTGATTTCAGTATAAAGAATCATTATAACAGAAAGATTTCTCAGTGTCATTATAGGTATATTGATATCTTATCAAAAGAGCATTTTGAAAAATTCGTAAAGTAAAAGGCACGATCGTTTTACTACAGCAAAACCTCATGTCTTCCTCTCAATTATATCAACTGAGTTGCTTACGTCATTTATTTTTATCGTTATTATCTACAACTATCCAAAGCTTTCAGTAATTTATTATTACAGAAAATAAGGAAAATTGGACGCATTTCCTACATTCATTTATTAGATTTATTTTCAGTTGTAATTTGGGTAGACTAGACATAACACACGCTGTTATATAATTCGAGGTATTGCTTGCAGTAGACAACATAAATTATTTAGTTTGTTTTAGAAAAGTTATTAAATATTACGACTCTGATTCTAATTTTATTTATAGCTATTACTTTTTTTTGTGTTGGAATCTGTTTGAATCTCTCCCCCCTACACACACTTCCTCACTACCGTACAAAATTAAATAATCCTACCACACCCAGATTCTTACATTGTTTATGCATATATGCAAGGGTAGTAGGAGAATTATGCTAAATTGGTCAACTGTGTAATGGCTTTAAGTACAGGAAATCTTTTTTTCGCCTTTCAGCTTTCCTATTTTTCTTTATGAGTAAACCATGTTCCTTTCAATCTTACTGAAAGAAATCAACTTTTACTTGAGTTACTAAAATGTAGTATCAAGCTATGTATCTAATATTTTACAATTAATTATTTGTAAGACAGAATTACTTTTTAATTGAAAATTACTAAAATAATCAACTTTCCATAAAATTTAAATTAAAAGAAAAGTCAAGATCAACAGGTTTTTATGACAAGGATAAAGCGCATCATAGACTAACAGTAGCATTGTACAAAATTTCTAAAATTTATTTGTAGAATAATATAAAAACATTTTTATCAGAGTCCCTCATAAATAGCAACATTATATATAATACTGACAATGTGTAACATATTTTTAAGTAGCTAATTTTACTGCATTTTATCATTCTTCTTGCAAAATTATCTCATTAAGGAACTCTGCGAAAAATGTTTTTATACTATTCTACAGATAAAATTTAGAAATTTTTATCTTGTACAATACTAATGTTAGTCTATGATGCGCTTTATCCTTGTCATAAAAAACTGTTTCTACTGATTTTTCTTTTATTTAAATTTTATGGAAAGTTGATAATTTTAGTAATTTTCAATTAAAAAGTAATTATGTCTTAAATAATTAATTGTAAGATACTAAATACATAGCTTGATACTACATTTTACAGAGTTAATTATAAATAGCAACATTATATATAATATTGACAATGTGTAACATATTTTTAAATAGCTAATTTTATTGCATTTTATTAGTGTTCTTGCAAAATCATCTCATTAATCAGCAATATATAAATTTTTAAATACTTAAATAACTTAAAAACCGATCTTTACTCTCCGTAATTATTTTAATAATATGAGTCCATTTTGACGAAAAATTAGTTAATGATAAAAATGAATGTAATTCACTATAAACTTTATATAAGGATAAGTTTTATATAAAATTACTGTTTTATATAAAAATATAAAACTAATGTAATAACATATATCTACATTTTTCAAATTATTCAAGTGCAAAACTTAAATATCTCCATATAAAATAAAATACACTTACACGACTCTCAAAGAAAACGGCTCATATAGAGTGTAGTTTTGTTTAAATTTTTTTCTTTAGACTATTATTAATTCTTTTTCTGAAAATGGATGACATCCCTGTGAAAAATGACAACAATTATCTAGTAACTATTGTTATTTATAATTTTTTAATTGGGTTGACAGCTTATGATTATAAAAATTTCACACATAAATTTTCTTTTGGCAAATTTACGTGCGATGCTTTCAGAACTAAAATCAGGACTGTAATGTCTATTAAAAAACTATTATTACGTTTTTGTGTGAAAGTGGATGGCATGCCCTGGACTGGGCAAGGTTGACTCAGCCTTTCATCAATTCAGTGGGTAGACAAACTGAGGTTCAAGCATGCTTGAAACTAAACACTGGGTGGTTCCACTTAAGATTGAACACCTAACCGGAACATATGCTTCGCACCCCAGGGCCCTTGGCTTCGGAAACGGAAATTGGCACCGTAGGCTCCCCTATGCGCTGTTGCACCGAGGAGTTTATATCATTACTATGGCAATGCGTATGTGTGTTAACTATTTAATATATATATATATATATATATATATATATATATATAATATATATATATATATAATATATATATATATATATATATATATATAAATATATATATATAATATATATATATATATATATATATATATATATATATATATATATATATATATATAAATATATATATATATATATATATATATATATATATATATATATATATATATATATATATATATATATATATATATATATATATATATATATATATATATATATATATATATATATATATATATATATATATATATATATATATATATATATATATATATATATATATATATATATTGCTATTTTACTCGAATTTTTATTGCGATGCTTTGATTCTTAGAAATATATTCTGCTGATTAAATACTTTCGTTTGGGAACAACTAAAACTAAATGTCATGTTATAAATTTACATTAACTTTTGAACATTATCGCTATAATGCCATTAAAATTGCAATCCTTCAAAAAATGAGGATGAGCAGTAATAATAAAACTAACCAGAGAGTTTCTTGGATTTTATTTATTTTTCCTGAAGTATCTACCATGATTTAGATT
>CM063508.1:117364416-117391916 GCA_032207245.1 Pardosa pseudoannulata
ACCTCTGGAAAGGAATCTAGTTTTATAAAATACATTTCTGTTTAGCTTAGACTATTTTGCGAAAATATAAGAATGAAGCCAGAACACAGCTATGATGCTTTGGTTTTCCGTCATCCCCTATATAATAATAGCCTAAGGTATCTGTCGGCAAATTTTTGAAGCGGTTGTACCTGGAATGGATTCCTCGGCTAAGGGCAGGCGATTAAATTTATCAATTTATTCACGTAATAAATAGGTAAAAATAACATTTTTTCTCATTATGACGTCATTCCTTTAACTATCTCATTGAATCATTTCTTATTTTAAATCATTTAAATTATTTATTATTTTCATACGTTTTATCATCTGAACTTAGATATGACGTCAATAATTTTCTTTTATATTTGGCTTAAATAATAGATTAGTATATAAGTGGATAATTTTAAATTGAATCATCGATTATTTTTTGTTTAGAAATTTTACTCGGAAACAATAAATTTTTTCATAAAGTCGAGACTACTAAATATTAACTTTTAATTTATTATATTTAAAAATTAAAAGTTTGTTGTTTGTTATAATTAACCACATGGTTTGACTAAATGACCATGTGATTCTAAACCATTACATTTAAGACTCTGATTATGACGATAAATAAATTTTGAGAGTGAACCAGATAGTTTCTCAGAAAAAAAAAACATTTTATTACCTGACTATTGGGGTAAAACTTTGAATTTTAAAAAATATGACCCAGAATATGATGGGCTATATGCTAGTAATTCAATATCTGTGCAGCGATAAGAGGCATAAGTATACCTTGATGGGCTTGAAGGTCAAATATACGAGGTTTAACACGTAAATACCAATTAATTCTCATAGAAAAACGAGATTTATTTTTTTCCGGAATACGTGGAAAAATATTTACCGAAAAACAGTAATTTACTCTGGAAGATAAATGTTTTATTTAGATCCAAATTATTACCGCCAGGATGTCGCGTGAATGACTTTACAGAAGTATTTAAGTTACAAGCTATTTTATCTCAGGGAATCGGTACAGAGAAACGTAATAGTGTTTGATAGCTTATAATATAAAATAAAACCCTGATATTACGATGTGCCTTAAAATTTTGCTAGCATTTGATAATTACAGCCTCTCATCCAGGGTTATATCGGTTTTAACCATGGGGGTTTAAACCAGTGGTTTTAACCGTCCTGGTCAATATCAATTTTGACCAGTTTTGACAACTGAAATTCACTTTTCAATATATTTATATATAGTAACATATTTATATACATATATAACCATATATATTATATATATATATATATCTATATATATATATATATATATATATATATATATATATATATATATATATATATACATACATATATACATATATATATATATATATATATATATATATATATATATATATATATATATATATATATACATATATATATATATATATATATATATATATATATATATATATATATATATATATATATATATATATATATATATATACATATACATATATATATATATATACATATATATATATATATATATATATATATATATATATATATATATATATATACATATATATATATATACATTATATATATATATATATATATATATATATATATATATACATATATATATACATTATATATATATATATATATATATACATATATATATATACATACATATATAAATATATATATATATATATACATATATATATATATATATATATATATATATATATATATACATATATATATACATTATATATATATATATATATATATATATATATATATACATATATATATATTATATATATATATATATATATATATATATATATATATATATATATATATATATATATATATATATATATATATATATATATATATATATATATATATATATATATATATATATATATATATATATATATATATATATATATTATATATATATATATATATATATATATATATATATATATATGAGAGAGAGAGAGAAGGAATAAAATGAAGCAAATTATTGTTGTACTATCTTCGCTATTATCGTCATTCTGCTTGAAACAATGGTAGGCAGTCTATATCGTTGCTACATAAGATAATTTTAATCTTTCACTAATTTTTGGTATCAAGCTAAAAAAATGTAGTGAAATCCAAATTAAATTTATATTTCTAGAATGTTATGTTCTTATGTTAACTTTAATTCTAAAAAAGACAGTACATTTATAAAACAAAATCCATTGCGTAGGAATACTTAGTCAGTGGCCGTTTGTAGAAATTTAAAAAATTTTTTGTAGAGAGCTGGATCAGAATTATTTCTCTTTTCACGGTTGTGTCACTCATAAAAAATGATCGTTAAAAAATGATCGTTACATTTGTTAAAAATGTCATAATATAAATAACACCAGCAAAAAACAAATATAACATAACACCAAGCTACAAAAAAATTGTTTTACTTATTTTTTTATACAAGCTGTTTCATATGTAATTTATGTTGAATTAAAAAAAACGGTTACAAGTAACAAGTTTTGTAGTTGTCTCTAAATTTAAACGATTTCGTAATTTATTTTGGATTACTCCAAACTTTGAAAATAATCTTTCTACAGATGAAGAGCTGGCACAACAGTTCATTAGATGGATTGTAAAATCAACAAATTTTATGTTAATGCCTTAAATCTTCTTCATTGCTGCCCACCAGACATCAGGTCCAAGTGTACTGCAACTGGATTACATTTTTACAACTGCACGTGCATGGTTCTTTTTTAAAATTCAAACATTCTTATTATACTGTATAAACATGTTAAATCTCAAGAACTTGTTAGTGTAATATTTTGCTTAACTGCACTACTATTTTTGTTGCTTATTAAAAGTTACTTCTAATTACAAAAGATATTACATATTAAAATTAAGACCTTTTAAAACTATTCTCAACGAATCTGACCACTTTTGACCAGTTTTGGACGGTTAAAATTACAACCCTGCTCTCACACCTCTGCTCATAGACACCTCTGTCAGGTGTCTATCGTTAAAGACTTATAATACAATATATCTTTAATCAATTTTATTTACAATATTTGCCATCTTTTCCATTACGATGTGCATGATACTTATTTTCTGGAATCACATTTGCATCAATTTAAACCAAATGTTTAGTATTAATGAACCAGTTAACGAATGCACTCACTTTCAATTGAGAAAGATTTAAGTTTTGAGAAGGGTATGTTTCAAATGAAATTATGATTAATCTAAATTTTATGAGAAGAGAGAGGCACTCTCAAAATTAAATAACAATGTGGTCATGTACATGTATGTATATACATAGGTGCCAATTTCCAAAACAGAAAAATCTGTATTTTATTGCAGTAATGACATTTTTCAGTATAAAAATATAAATTTAATAAAGGGAAAAATATGGAGAAATGGCAAATTTTATTATTTCTATGAAAGGTATATTAATTTACTAATCACAAACGCTTTAAAAGTAAAAAAAAAATATGTTGTTTATTGAAATAACATTTTTTAGAGTATATATGAGATATAATTAAACAGGTTGAAAATTGTAATACTGTTTATTCAATACATAAAACAAACATATTAAACTTTAGCATTTCAAATGTTGTTCTAGAAGATTTCGATATTTTCTAAAATTGTTTGTCGAACTCATTTTCAAAACATTTTAAACTTTTACTGCATTTGGCAATTAAAAACTGTTCTAATGTTTTATTAGACAGTTATTTTCTAAAATCTGATCTGATTTTTATTATTTGGCTGAATATTTGCATTTTAGTTCTTGCAGGAGTACAGAATTATCGACAGAGGGAAGAACAGACCGAGGATGCTGAATTTAGACTATATCGCTGAAAATCGGAAGAATTAGTTTCCCAATAGAAATATCGGAAACACCAAAAATCGGAAAACTTAAGCATATCTGTCATCAGACTGCAGTTTAATAATAAACAGCAATTCATCTGTCAACAAACACATGAAAGTTGAATTTAACGTTAAGAACTCTTTGTTAGCCGTTATTTGTTATACAAATTAGAAATCCATAAATATTATAAGTATATTATTTTTAATATTTAATATCATTATCTATTTTTGTACTTTTCTAGCTGCTTTCAAGATAAAACAGGTTGACATTTGTGAATTTAGGAAAAACTGATTAATTTTTACTTGTTATTTCAGCTCAAAATCTATATAAATGTTAGTAGAAGTAGCATTCCTATGATATAATCCGCTGTCTATTTAAATATTCATTAAAGTACTGCAGAAGATCGACATTTATAAATTTATGAAAACTTTATCTTATTTACTATTCTAGTCTATAATTCCATTCTGAAATCTATAATAATACTATAAGTAAAAATAGCCTTTTTAATATCTAACTCAGCTGTCTATTTTAGAACACAACTGGGTAATAGTAAAAAAAAAAAAAAACTGATATTTATAAACTTATGAAAATTGATTGAACTAACTTATTTGATATATCAGTTCGAAATTTAGACGGATAGTTATAATAAAGACGGTACTTTTAATAACTAATACCATTTTTGCACTGATCAAAATACTGCCAAAAGAAAACGATCTAACATTTATGAATTTATAAAAAAACTGTAATTTCTCGAACTTCAGGAATCACTTCATCAGAGATAGCCGAAGATTTTTTTGGTAGATCGAGGTACCATGCTCAGGTTGGCGAACCTGGAGAGTTGATTTATCCTTAAAATCGTTTTCTTTAGGGCCTGAAAAGATTTGGTCTCTTATTCCTAGAAGAAAATACCTAATCTTGGTGCATGTTGGGCCAGAAGTGAAGTCCGTTTTGCAGATCTGTGTTAGGTTCTTTTTTATTTTTCGGTATCAAATTTATGTAAAAAATAAGTGCATAAGCATATTGATGGATGAACATTTGGACAACTGTATTTGAATAGCAACCAATATTTTCTCTCCAAACATTAACCTTATTAAACTTATCTTATTAAACCCCATTAAGCTTATAAGTTTGTTTAAAAGGGAAGGTAATGTTCAGTTCTGTATATGTATGGTATGTTCCTTTTTCCAGTATGAAGTTTATAATAAAATACAGATATAGAACCATACTAAATGATGAATATTTGGAAACTGTATTCGTATGGCAGACACTACTTACTCTCCCAATATTAAAAATTTGTTGATAACCAAACAGAATTCCATTTTTCTCGAAAAATTAATAATTCTAGGAAAAATCTGTTCTTACATTTGTAATTTATAACTCAAGGCACTATATGTTATTTCTTCCGTACTATTCAATTTTTAGTTCCTTTTTTATTAAATACAAGTTTATTAAAATTGATCTCATATTAAATATAAGTGTATGATTATAGACAAAAAATGAGATTTAATAAATAATTAAATTGATTATTTCTCTTCTGGTTTGTCGTGGTAGATCACAGTAAATAAGTCAATAATGTTTGGTGTCACTTTTCAGCGAGAACTAAAAATACAGTTTGTAGTTTTTATGTTTTCATAGAATAAGTATATATTTGCATCGAAAGTTGATGGGAATCCTCTAAACAACCTACCGTATATTAGAGTACCTGTTATTTATAATTGCGTCATTTTCATCTATACTTTTATGAATTTTTGAATTTCGAGCCTAATTTTACTCTTTATGTAGGTATATCGACTGAAATCACGATAAATACCCTTACCTATTACAAACGTACAATTTACAGCCCTGTTTCTCTGATGTTACTCAATAAATCTCTTAAACGAAAGTTTTTTTTTTTTTAATAAATGTCATTATATGATGTTTAAAGTTTTTCTGTAAATGGTATGTCATTAATAAAGGCAGGCTGTAATATACAAAGATGTTTAAATTTATTATATTTATTTTACTGTGTGCAATTCAAAATAACTTAGATTTAACCGATTCACGCCTAGCGTCTCTTTTAATGAACAACAAATAACCTGTTTGTAGAATTACGTTTTCTCGGAACGAGTTCTTTTCAGCGAAATTAGATGGTAATCCAATAAACAAATTTCCGAGTATCTAACTTTTATTTGCAATTTTATCGTTTTTGATCGACATTTTATGATTTTTCGAGCATTTCCCATAAATTTACTTTTTTGGGATGTACATCGACAGAAATCATGACAAATACATTTATCTATTACAAATCTGCAATTTACAGCACTTTGAATATCTGTGATACTGAATAAATCTGATATCACGAAGCTTTCTCTTTTTATAAATGGTAGTCTTTTTTTTTATAAATCGTATGGTGTTTGAGATGAGATCTAAATACTGAAAATTGTTAATTTTTTTATTTTTTTTTAATTCTGTGAAATTTATAATATTTTAGAACCAATTTATTCCTCAATACATACTACTGTTGATGGGTTTATAAGATAATAATCAATATATATTAGTCAGAAATAACTCGCGGATTAATGAGTAAAAAACGATATAACTTCTCAAATGCTTCATAAGTTCAGAGACCACTACACATCATTTCTTGAGTCTTAAAAAAGAGTAGGAAATCACCAGTGATGTTACGAATTAGGGAATGGGGGTGAGTATAACTCCCCTTAAGGATTGCAATAGGTTCCCAAGCTTTTTATAGCCCATAGCCCCATTAAAATTACAAGAAAATAAAAATTCCAAGAAATTTTATTTTCTTGTACTGCAATACATTTTATTCATTATCTCATTGAAAAAATAATAAAAATTTACGTAATAGTTAGTATATCAAATATTGAAATACTGTTGCCTTTTATATCAACCCATTTTATTTGTTGATTTATTTATAAAGAATCACGAAGCAGAAATTAATTAAAACAAAAATCAAATGTGGTAAAAACTTGTTTATTAAAAATTTAAAAGCAAACAAAAAATAAATAATTTTTTTAAATTAATGAAATGATTAAAGCTATTGGAGTTTTACCAAGTTGTTACTATAAAAAAATTTAGCTACTAAATAAAAGGATTATTTATGAACCATGGTATTTTCAAAGTAAATTTCCTAAATAGTTAGGTATGCCGCGACCGTCCCATAAGAGGGTCTTATGCCCCCCGTCCTTTTAACTCTAAGCTTTGTACGGCCCCTGCCTCTGGTAATCTATGTTGTATAATATATTATACATATAAGGATTATTGTATTAAATTTGAGATGAGTTAAAGGGTGAACTCCCATCGAAAATTTCTTGCTACGACTCTGAATATCACAGATACTTGGGTTAATAATAAAAGTAAATGGAAAAGCACACACAAAAATGAGGTGGAAATGTGTGATGCTTAACTTGTCACGTTACATTATTTTGTTTTCAAATGATGCCAAATAATTCTCCTATAAAGCAGTTTTTCTCCCTATATGGCATCCTACTATGGATGCTACCACATTGCAGTCAAGATATGTTACACGCGACTTCTGCGTTGTAATGATGTCACAGAGGGAAAATTATGGCACCAAATTCCCTTTTCTGGTGACTTTTGACGTCATTTTAATTCGAAAATCGCCTGTGACGTATCTCGACCGTAATATGGTAGCAATCTATGTTTAAAATGGCAGATGATGACTTATAAAAGCAAGCTGTAACATTCAATGTTGTGTAAATTATATTTGTTTTTACCCTTTGCAGTCCATAATAACTGATATTTAAGATATTCATCAATAAGGCGATTTCAAGCAGCAGGGCAAATCTCAACTTATGAGAATTCTGGCTTTAGTTTCAAACGGAAAGGCAGTTTATTCTTTGTCTATTGGCTGCTGTAAACATGAAAATGAATGGAAAGGACATTACAGTAGTTAGTGACGTTGCCGCAAATTGTTCTATAAATATTTCGCAGAAATGATTTGGGCTTTAATGAGTTCATAACAGTACGGTTGCTCAAAAGCTGCATAAGGTTGGTGACTACACTGCAGCACATTTGTATACGTTAAGAAAATTGAGGGAAATCATAGATCCCAGCAAGGCCGTAGGCAGGGGGAGGGATTTGGGGGACAGGTTCCCCCCCCCCCCGAAACTTTGAAAAACCATTTTGTTGATAGACAGTGTCCCAAGTTTGTGCATTTATGGGCTATCTGCCTAGCTGTTAATGAACAAGCACAGTTATTCTCTTAGAAAAAAACCGCTGAGACCATAAAAGTTTTGCTAGGCCACTGGTCGAAAATACAACACTGTATTTTCGGCATTGTATTCTGAAAATGCAGTGTTTTTCCTTACATCAATTGAAGTATCATTCACAAATAAAGATGTCTTTTTGCCTTAGTCCCCCTCCCCGAAAATAATTTCTAGCTACGGCCCTGGATCCCAGAGTTAATAATAAAAAATAACATCTTAGACAAAATAACATTTACACCTAATATTTGGTTGACAAGTATTCGGTGGAAATGTATGAGGCTTATCAAGCGGCAGTACAGTACTATGGAAAGTCACATTAAAGTACTACTATGTTTACACGTGATAGCCAATAAATGTCTTATCACAAATAGTTTTCTGTTTCTATAAATAATATCTTATGATGTTTAATATGTCAGGTAATCACTAAAAAAGGCAGACTTTAAAATTTATATTTGATACTGTGCATTCCGTAACTTAGATTTAAGATATAATAGACTGCCCAAGAAAAAAACGACTGTATAAATCGATATAAATTCGACAAAAATGACTAAAATTTTTTTAGCATTAATGGATTAAAAACGGTATGATTGCTTAAAATCTTTCACCAGTTTCGCGATTACTGCACCGAGTCTCAAAAAATTAAGTGAGACATCACAGATTCCAAGGTTAGTAGCAAAAATAAAATTCTAGACACACAAATGGACACGTAGAAATGTATGTGATGCTTACCTAGGAGTTTGCTGAGGTCTGCGTTGTGCATGTCTGGGTTTTCGTCGGCGAGCCTCTTGCGTTCGCTCTTGGCCCACACCATGAAGGCGTTCATGGGCCGACGGATGCGGGGCTCGCTGGGTGCCGAGCCGGCCGACGACTTGCCGCCGCCGGATCCCCGGCCAGACCCTCTCGGAGCGGGTGCCGGCTGCGGCGAAGGGGCATCCTCGTCGGGGGCCACACTCTCGTCGCTCGTCTCCTGAGACCATTGCGGCCCTCCTTCCTCAGGGTACTCGTACTTGTAAGGATAGTGGGGGTACACCATACCCCAGTTGTCGCTTGGAAAGTTCACACTATTAAACATTACAATGGATGGCTCATAACTTAGTCAGGACGGCGTTTGGAGTTCCGTTTGTTTTCCTGTTGCACACAGATATCGAGGAAATACAGAGGTGCCGAGTTAATTTAATTTTCTCTCAACACTAGAGGATCTGTCGTTAGTGAATAGATTTTCCCTTAGCAATCCTTTACAAATGATATATTTTGTAAGTCGTTAAAAAATAAAACCGATTTTATAAAACAAACATTTCATGTATGCAAAAGAAAACTAGTAAGCAAATAAATCAGATTGAAATTCACGTGATCAGGACATCGGTTCCAATCACAACTGGCTACTCTGTAGTTAAAGAAACACGTGAAATACTTTAACGCGAAAATGATAAATCCACCAAGAAACACATGGAAATGCTCGACTAAAACGTTATAGAGCAATAATCCTGAAATAATATTTACACATAAAATATTCTAAATCCTTAACTTTCTTTTTTTCTTGTGTTAGTGATCGTAGACTTTTGCACATATGAGAACAACAACACAACGACGTCAAACTCAAATTCGAGAGATCTGTAACTGCCCAGCTGCGTTCGGGCGCGCCATGTGATACAAGAAATCGTGGAGCAGCGAGTAGAAACAACATGCGGAGAAGGGGATGTAAGGGTTGCTTATGTCAAAACGCAAAGCGTCGCCAACGATGACGCCAAAAAGGAGATTTTCGCCAAAACTGGATCTTTTGTCAAACGATTACGCTCGGAAAATTTCAGATTTCTGGTGCATGTGTTTTGCACATTTGAATATTTGTTTTTCAAAATGCTGCTTTTCCAGCAATATCAACACAATGAAAAAAGTTAAAACAAAGGAAATATAGCTGTAAAGCAGGGGTGGGCAAATACTTTTAAGTGCGGATCAAAATGAAATTTTCAAAATTTTCTCCTAGGACCGGAGCACTATACCGCGTACGTTGTGCACACGCGAATGTTTTGGGTAAAGTTTTTTCCCTGCCCAAGATTTTTTTTTTTTTTTTTTTGACAAAAGCACTATAATTATCCTTTTAAACTATGTGGAAAAAGAAATTTGACAGTTAATAAAATATAATAGTAATAATAAATTGTCTTAGATGTATATGCGAACAATTTGTGCCCCGTAAAATATGTCACGTAATTTTTAAAGATATATGATCCATTATATTAAATTAAGGGTCATTAAATAAATCAGTTAATGAAAGATTTTATTTTGATATTTATTTATATCTTAACGATACAAACTATTTTATTTTCATCATAGTTATTACATTTTATAAATGTAATAGCAAATAGAATTATAGAAAGAAAAGACAAACATCAAACGTTAAAATAGAATAGTTTTAGTTAATGCGAAACATGAAATCTGGAATGTTCTTTTGATATTATTTCTTCAAAATTTGGATCCAAATCACTTGTAGCAATCCTTACCGAGTGTATATTTTTGTCAGTAATTTGTGATCGATATTTATTTTTCGTGTAAATCATTAACGAAAAATTTCTTTCACAAATATATGTTGAACCAAATTTTGAACATAGTTCAAAAAATGTTTGAAATGTTCTGTATTCAAAGTACCTTTGAAAACCCTCAACTCGTTTGAGTGAAAATGTTCTTTTAGTAAATTATTTGACTGTAAATCTATTAGTTCTAGTTGAATTTCAAAAGGAGCTTCGAGTACAAATACTGTTGATTTCAACAAAATCGCATATAAGAGATAAAAAAAAAAATTGCATGCAGGATTTTTCAATGGGCCCGATAAAGTAAGTAAAAGGGCCGAATCCGGCCCGAGGGTCGGTTTTTGCCCACCTCTTCTATAAAGGGTAATTGATAAACTAAATTGATAAAACCACAATTCTAGAGAGATGGTTTATAAACTAAATTAGGAAAGGGATGAAGTAATAAAAATCCCTCTTTATTCCAGCTTAGAAGAAAGATTCGTGAAGAATTTTAAGGAATGTTACGTGTATTAATTTGTATTTTCTTTTTTTTTTTCGTATTACATATTCGTCAGTAAAAAATAATATTTGGTTGTATAGCTCAGGCAACCATACAACGGCTGTACACTAAATGCCCCAACATCCAAACACTTTTCTTTAATATCCCAGTTTTAAAAAAAATTCTTTAAAGTTCATGGATTTTAACGAAATTCCTTAATTACCACAATTTTTCTGTTAATAAAATATTAAAAAAAAAATGAACAAGATTTGTTTCTTCATAAGGAATTTTAACACTAGATTTACGGATGTTGATCATAGACCTATTTTTACTGTGAAAGTGAGCCAATTTGACTCATACAAGAAAATTGAAGTTTTTTTCAAAGAAAATAGTTCCAAATTAATTTAAATAAAATGTTTATTATCAAAAAATTCATGGAAAATATTTTTTACATATAAAATCTGTTTTTGAAACACATTTTCCTCAAACATTTCTATTACATTTAGCACAATGGTTTCTACATCTGTTTCTTTTGCATGATTGTTGAACTTGACAATTCTTCCGTGCGTCAGTAGCATGAATTTCTGTCATTGGAATGGAAATGTTCTCGACTTCTTCTCTATATTTACTTTATACTATACTTTATATACTTTATACTATATTTATTACTATATTTATTTATTTTCATATACATTCTATGAGTCAAATTGGCTCACAACCGTGAAAATAGGTATACCCCATTTGATAATGCGAAATGAAGAGGTCTGCGGGGAAGAGGAATGAAAGTTTACATATATTTTATTACTTAACCTAAAACCAACGTATGTTTTTGAAAAGTGATATTAAAGTTTTTTAAATATATATATATATATATATATATATATATATATATATATATATATATATATATACTATATATATATATATATATATATATATATATATATATATATATATATATATATATATATATATATATATATATATATATATATATATATATATATATATATATATATATATATATATATATAGTGACCAAATTTTAATGAATGAAACTGGCTCGGTCCGTAAATCTAGTGTTGAAATCAATTCCAGCTATCAATTGCAAAGAAAGTACTTCATTTAAGGAAAATATTTTTGGAAATAATTATTGTTAATTATTTAATTTAACAATTTAACTTTACACACCGATTTTTTACTTTCCTAAAATTTGGACCTCTTGTATATAACATTTATAATGACGATATTTAAGACTAATATTCAGCTATTTTTGGAGAAAACAAGACTAATAGAACTCAATATTATGGACGTCACATTCATAAAACTAAATCAGATGGATCACTAATATAAATCCTTAAGGCGACAGTGAACCTTTAGAGCAAACGTTTTTCTTTAGAGCAAACTTTTTTTTTAAAAATTTGAATGCAAAATATTAATTAGTTTTGGAATTATTAATTATTAATTGTTTCATAATTAGCTTAATTGAAAATGCTCCAGGTGTATCAATTTTGCATATAAAATATTATAAAAACTTTTAAGTATACCTTATAGGCTTTACAAAAAATGTAGTTGTTACCATAAACATTTATAAAAAATATAAAGAGAAAAAATAATTATGATGATGATACCCATATTTTGCAGAATAAACAGCTATAGCGGTTAATTAAAATCATAACTAACATATTATATGCTTCAAAACATACCCTTTTCAACTAGACTTTATTTTATAAACTGTACTCGTAATAATAATCGGAATTTCAGAGACAATAATTTTATTTTCAATGCGCCTGGAGTACTTTAAACATTTGTAATACATGAAAATTTTACTTCTGAGTAAACAGCATTTGAAGTTATTATTGCTATACCCATAAGTAATGATAAGCTTATTATACCCATAAGTAATGATAAAATGATGGGAATGAAAAAATTCTTTTTGCTCCGTATTCCTAATGATATATTCTTTTACTATTCACTAAAATCGAAAATTCGAATTTTCGGTCAATTTGAAAGTCCACCATCGCCTTAAAGTTACTAGGTACTGAACATATTGGAAAGCTTTAGTTCAATGTTATTTTTGGCGAAATATTTCTATCAGTACTGATGAAATATAACATCTGGGATGAATGTGTCCATATGAACTGAAAGATTTATGGAGTAACAAAACTATTAAATCTACTAAATATTTTTCTCATTTTTAAATTATCTTTATCTATTTAGCTGCAAAAACTTCAGCGCATTTTAATACCATTACTATAAGGCAGTGGTTTTCAACCTTTAGAGACTTACGATACGATTCAAACTCTACTGGCGATACCCAATATTCAAAACTTGGGCTTGTAGGTGTGCAATGAGTGTATGCACACAGGCGGCCAAATCTAGGGTGGCAGATAGAATAAAAAATATTAAAATAATATTAACACATTGTGTGCGGGTACATTTCGCAGCGGAATTGTACCTGGAGTGGGCGTTTCGCGCGTAAATTTAGTTATTCAGTTAAATCTCAATAATAGAAAATTATTTAATTTTTTAATCAACTTTTCATGTTTTATATTGAAATATATAAACAAATATATAAATAGAAATATATAAATAACAACCATAAGATTTTTGTGTAAAAAAAATATATTTTTTAGTGGATAAATTTATAATAGTATCGTAAATATGAAAAATGAAATAGAAATAGTAGTATGTAGTGTAAATTTTTCCGAATTATGTTATATATAAACATTTTTACATTATAAAAAAATGAAAAGAGCAATCATAAAACTAATAATGTTTTACAGTGTGGTAACGTTCAAAGCATTTTCATCTATGAAGAGGAACACGGCAAAACTTGCATATGTAATATGTTTCACTCCGTACTTTTTTTCACAGCACACACACATTGCCTTTGCGGCTTTTTCTTCTTCCTAGTAGTAACAATTTTCTCTAAAATATGTTTCCGCATATCCAATGATAACCTTCCAGGAAGGTCATATTTAGGTGCCCCTTGTGTACTAGATGTGGAAGGACTTTGATCAGGGATGTTAATTTCAAGTAACTAATCAGTTACTCATATATTTTTAGTGGATAAATTTATAATAGTATCGTAAATATGAAAAATGAAAAAGAAATAGTAGTAGAGAGTTTTAAATTTTTCCCGTTCTGTAGTTCAGCATCAATTGATGTAAAAATCAGTTTTTTGTCTAAATTTTTCCAGAATCTATGTAGAAGACGTTATTATAGTAGACGTATATATACCTTTATTTTTCTACCCACAAACAAACCCTGTTGTTAAATTAACCCGTGACCCTCGCTTAAGTACCAATCGTCAGAAAACGTAATAGTTCCGTGACCCGCGTTCAAGTGGCATTCATCAGAAAACGTACTAGTACGTGTTCTGCATACAATGTGTTAGTACATTTTTTTTTAAATGACTGTTTAGATTTAGATCTATATCTTTAAATTAATATTAAATTTATATCTATATTTAGAAGATGTGGAAAGAGCATTTTTTAAAACTGAAATAATAAAAACCTATTTGATAGCATCACTCAACCAAAGATGGTTAAACGATCTCAGATTGTGAGGAAACAAAAGTTTAAGTTCAATTGAGAATTTAGAATTGACATATTTTAGTAATAAATTGAGAGATAATAACGAAAGAAGGGTGGTTTGGTTTGGAACATTACGGTCTACTGTGTAGCTACACAAAGGTTAATTAGACGGGGACCTGCACCTAAGAGTCGATTACAACCGCTTTCGAACATCGATGTTAGGGTTCGAATAGAAGAGCAGCACCCTACCATTCGGCCATACATCGGCGGAAGAAGAGTGGAGTTCTAACTTCGTTTAAGGCGACGTGGACTTTCAAATTGGCTAAAATCAACCGAAATTTTTCGATTTTAGTGAATAGTGAAAGAATATATCATTAGAAATACGGAGCAAAAAGAATTTTTTCATTCCCATCATTTTATTATTATTTATAGGTGTAGCAATAATAACTTCAAATGCTGTTTACTCAGAAGTAAAATTTTCATGTATTACAAATATTTAAAATACTTCAAGAGCATTGAAATTAGATCATTGTTTCTTAAATTCCAGTATTATTTACGTTAGAGTTTATAAAATAAAGCTAGTTGAAACGGGTATGTTTTGAAGCATATATGTTAGTTATGCATTTTAATTAACCGCTATAGCTGTTTATTCTGCAAGATATGTGTATCATCATCATCATAATTTTTTTTTCTCTTTATATTTTCTATGCATGTTTATGGAAACAACTACACTTTTTTTGTAAAATCTATAAGGTATACTTAAAAATTTTTTTTATAATATTTTAATGCAAAATTGAGCTAATTATGAAACAATTAATAATTAATAACTCCAAAACTAATTAATATTTTGCCTTAAAAATTTTAAAATATTTATATATCAATGGTACTAATAACATAGTCAATCTTCAAGGAAATTCCTTTAATAGAAAAAAAGTTTGCTCTAAAGGTCCACTGTCGCCTTAAGTCATTCCTGACAGCATATGCATATTTATATTAATAAAATAAAATTAGGTGTACGGTGTGTATATTTTTGTTTTTTTTATATGTAATCAGTTATATGGAGAAATCATATAAATATAGGGTTTTGCACTAGATTATGTTTTGAATCTACTGGAAATGCATTAAAATAAGGGGCGGCGAAATATGTTGCCCCCAAGCAGCTAACACCCCAGATCCGGTCTCACCTATATATTTCGCCGAAAGTATATTAAGTTAGATGTTAATTACATTCTACAGATGCTGGTAGTATTAAAGAAAATAAAAAAGGAAACTATTGAGATCGCTTTATGTTATTTCTCTCAATAATTGTATATCACAGTGGTTTGTGAACTATTTTCATTTGAGTTTCAAATTCATTTTAAATTTGAATTTCTTTGAATTTAGCGACCCTCAAAAATTTTCTCTCGACCCCCGGTTTGTGCGCCACTGGCATAATACATACTACTGGTGTCACGAAATACAGTAGTAGAACCTCGATTACCCAAAACCTCGATTAACCGAAACTCTCCGTTAACCGAAGTCGGTTTCTTCTTCACTTTTGCATTTCACTTTTTATTATTATCCAAAATTTTCTCTTTACAAACATGCATTTTTAAAGTTTTCTTTTCTCCCATATTCCTTTTGTATGCTAGCCGTCCCTTCCAAATTACGAGTGCAGATAAATATTTTAGAATTCTCTTTTTTAGAATTCCTTCTCGCAAGCACAATTATTGGAACGAGTGTATTCTTCCTCACTTTCAAACACCCCTGTTCTAAACAAAAACACACCCCATTTCGAAATTTGGAAGGCCATACTGCCGAGTCACAGAACAATCGAATGTTATTGCACCAATGAAGACACTACATATTAAACTAGGGCCCTCTGGAAGGTGCGGTTCGGTTCGAACGTTCGTTGTGACGTCACTTTGACATCAGCTTGCAAACATTTTGCTCCCAAACGATCAAACTGACGTCAAAATGACGTCACAACGAACATTCGAACCGACTCGCAACGTCTAGAGTAAGCCCCTATATGTTATTGAGGAATTCTAGATTATCCGAAAATTTCGATTATCCGAAGTAGGTTTGGTACCAATTACTTCGGATAATCGAGGTTCTACTGTAGTACATTATAGCACAAATATTTTTCAAATATGAACAGTAGCAAAATAAAATCCCTGAAATATGCATATGCTTGTAAAAGCATTTGTACTGGTAGAAGTTTTGCATAACTGATTACAAATACAAACAACAAACATATCAACTACTCATAAACAAACAACTCATACAACAACTCATTACCAACTATTAGGACGAACATTCACAAAAATAAAACCACGAAACTACTTAAATGCTTGTAATAGCATTTGTTCCAAGCCTCTCCTGCAATCTGGCCCACAAAACAACTCATTACAAACATATTGCAAGGATGAGCAGTCACAAAAATAAAACAACTGAAATATGTAAACAGTTGTTAAAGCATTTGTACCACGTCACTTTAGCATTCTGCCAGAAATTTGTCCATTCTAAACGGGAGTGTTGATAATGCTAGGGCTGTTTAAGATAAAATGACAAGTTTCCTGGCATAGTGATGTATTTCACTTAGACGACGATTGCATGGTTTGTTGCTTTTTTCCCACGATACGTTCGCTCACGCTTAAAGATGGAGAGACCGTCAAGAAAGGAAAAAAAAAATTATATATGATACGATAAGGGTTTAAAATCTCATGTTCTAAAAGCTTCGCACCGCGGGGCGAAAAGAAAGGCCGAGACTCGAATCACAATGAAGTTCGAATGAAAAAGATTTTCGTGGAAAGTAAGTTGAAGTGGTAGTAGATCAAGAAACACGGAAAATTAATCCATCTCGTTCTTCTACCTTTGTACATAAAAGCCAATTTTTTAAGGATACACACGACTTTAAATATAGTTTTTTATAAGTTTCAACTTTCAACTGTATTTTTAAGGTTTGGTAAACGTTACAAAGTATTTTTAAAAATTAATAACTTAAATCCTGAAGCTTTGTATATACATAAGTTAAACTCGAAGTAAATTAATCGCCTGTTTTTTTTCTCAAAGTAACATAATATTTAAAAAAATCATGAATTTTTTTTTATATGTTGAAGTATAATAATACTTTTAATATTTTAAAATATAATATCTTTATATTAGATAATATATATAATGTAATATATAGATAATATATATTTTAAACATATTTTATTTAAAGATAATACTTAAAAAAAATTCATGAAATTTTTTACGTTGAATTTTTTAAGAGCAATTTACTTTTTGCAAAAAAAAATCTATTTGAAAATAATGAAAAATTTTAAAATTTTTTTTATTATTTAATTTCTTTATAACAGTTTATACAGATATAATTTAATTTACGGATTTTTTATCGATTGAGTATTATATTACTTTTCAAGAAAAACGATACCAAGAATGTTTATTGAAAATGTATATACATAAAAAATTATGCACATTTAAAAATTTTAAAACTTTTCACAATTTAAAAGTAGTAAAACACTACTAAGTTATTAACCCATTGTATCGTCTCATAACCTACCTTTATACACAACTAGAAATTACTCCTTAGTAGTACTCTTTCTTTATGGAGAGCTAGAAAGTAGTTTGTACAATTTTTATATATTTCATTAAAACCCGTTTACTTTTTCAGGAAAAGTAGATGACAATCTTAAAACAATCTCCCAAAATTTTCGAGTATCTGTTTTTGTTTATAATGTGTCATTTGAATTTTAACTTTATGATGTTTCGATAAATTTAATTTAGGAGCTTTTTCATCCACTGAAATCACGAGTAGTTTTTATTACTTTACAGTAATGTTTACAAAAGATTCCAAGAATATTTATTGAAAATGTATATACATAAAAAATTATGCACATTTAAAAATTTTAAGATTTTTCACAATTTAAAAATAGTAAAACACTACTAAGTTATTAACCCATTGTATCGTCTCATAACCTACCTTTATACACAGCTGGAAATTACTCCTTAGTACTCTTCCTTTATGGAGAGCTAGAAAGTAGTTTGTACAATTTTTATATATTTTATTATAACACGTTTACTTTTTCAAAAAAGGTAGATAGCAATCTTAAAACAATCTCCCAAAATTTTCGAGTATCTGCTGTTATTTATAATTTGCCATTTGGATTATAACTGTATGATGTGTCGATAAATTTAATTTACGAGCTTTTTTATCGATTGAAATCACTACAAGGAGTTTTTAGTAATACTTTTTAGGATAAAATTTATAAAGAATACATACGAAAAATTTAATAAATTTATAAATTTTAAGATTTTTACAAAAGTTCGGCTTACATAAAACCTTAGTTTTTTATACTTTAGTATGTTTCAAACCTACCAAGACTAGAAAGTAGTTACCATTTTTTTTTATTTTATAAATGACATTTAGTTTTTTCAAAAAGGTAGATATTTAGTAATACATTAAAAAATTTCATTCAAGTATTTGTTTTATCGTAGTTCATAACATTTGGATTATTTAATTTTCTGTATGATTAGTGTGTCAATAATTTAATTTACGAGCTTTTTCATCGATTGATTGGTTTGGTTTGGATTGGAGCGTTATTTTTTTGCATTAAAACATACAGCTTAATTTCTATTTCTAACATCCATGCCATAGTTTTACGAACTCCACGATCAAATCGGCGTTATTCGGCATGTTTTGTGTTATATCGGTAATTATTTTTTATCGCTTTAAGTAGAGACGTAGTTTTACTTTACAGTAATCTTTTTACAAACGATATCAAACAAATGTCTTACCATGAAGATCTTTTTCCCCCTTCTCCCTTCTATAATGTTTAAATGAACGATGGACAGGATGTAGCATTCAAAACTGTTTTAATTCCTTATTTGTTTTACTCTGTGCAGTTCATAACAAATTAGATTTAAGATATTAATCAATATATATTCTGTAGAAACGACTTGGGTGTTAGCACATACCAAACCAAAACATAACTATTCTCACCAAGAAAGACTATTGAGGATTTTTACACATTCATTAAAAAACATTTCTTTTTTTTTCATTTTTTCTTTTTATTTCTCGCATTTTTTACGTATACTTTACCGGGAATTTGACCAGTTTTGGTATGTTTTGTGTTATGTGGGTTATTATTTCTTATCAAAACTGGTAGAGAAGTTAAGGGTCTTACTTTTGAAAGGGGCAAAAGTTTTTTCAAAACTGTATCGAATGAAATTCTGCAGAGGTTTTCTCTTCTCCCTTTCCAAACTGCATAGAGCTCACCAAGAAAGATCTAGCCAATGAGGAATTTGCACATGTGGGGGATTCGTACAACTTAGTATTTTTCTGATAATTACAGACTGGTAGATTCCAAAAATGTTCTCAAAAATGTAAAAAACTGGGTACATCATTTTAAAAATTAATTTTAAAGCTAAGCAAAAATCATGTGACATCAAAAAGCTCCGTGATTGGCTATGACGTCATAGTTCACGGTATCCAATATTTTTTTTATTGCTTCTAAGAGCGCACTATTTTCCGATTTTGTTTTTGCAAGTTCTTGAAATTTTCTAGCTATCAACATTTATTTTTATTTAAAACTGAAGGTTTATTTTATCCATCTCGATAGCTTAATTATCTCAGTTTGTTATAAATGTCTCTTCTACCTGGATTAACCAAAGGACTAGAGTTTCAGAGTTTGCCATTCATTGCAGGCCATATTCAAAACACGTTTGAAAAATGGCATTAAGGATGAAATTACCTATCAGATTTGAATAAAACAGAAAAATCAGCTTTAAACACATACTTTAAGAAAAACAATTAATAATTATGTATACTGTTGGCTACAACCTTGCTATCGCAGCAATATTATCATTGGTACCCAATTATCATAAGTAAGTAATTTGACTAATTTTGTAAAAATATGTGAGAAAAAAATTTAACATATTTAAAAGGCTTTACTTAATTATTTATATTTTTTAAAATTGTAATACAATTTTATTATTTTTTAATATTACTATTAAATAAAAAATGTATACAGTTTCTGAAATTAAATTTACATTTTTTAATCACTATTAAGTATTTTAAATCTAAAAATTTAATTTAATTCTTAAGTATTTTAAATTTGATGAAAAGAAATTTAAAATCTTTAAAAGGCTTTGCTTAATTATTTATCCTTTTTTTAAATAGCAATACAATTTTATTGCCTTTAATATTAATGTTAAATTAAAAAAATATATAAAGTTTCTGAAATTAAATTTAATTTTTAAAGTAATATCATCATTAAGTATTTTAAAACTATTATACTTTTTTCAAATTAGTCACCAATTTAATCGAAAAGTATCACTGGGAATTGATACACTTAAGAAAGTATGCATACCTGAAGAAAACATTTATAATACCTTGAAAATACATAACCTTCTCCTCCCCCGAGTTATTTATTAGATAATTATATGCTTTAGATATTTATATGTTTTAAGATATTTATATGCTTTATCAAACATTTATTGTACTTGAAAATTAGCAGTTTTAAAAGTTAAATAGCGCTGGTTAATCAACAGTCCTTTTAAAGGTATAGATGCATTTTTATATACTTTAATTGTTCTAAATTAGTAATATTTAAACAAAATCAAGCATTTACTTAACGAAAAATGGTGTTGACAAATCCATAGAGATGATTTATAGGATAATTTCTCATAACTTTTCATCTCATTTGTCCGGATTTTACTTGCATTTGGATCTTTGGGAAAGCTGAAAAATATCTTATTGCAATTAGTTGTATTTTTACAGAGTGGCACAATACAATGTTTAGAATATAATTTTATAATGTCAGACATAATAAAAAAATTTCTATTATATGCGATACTTTACACAGAAACAAATTTAAAAGTCGCCTTTTAACATGTAAACAACATAGGCGGTCGGTGTTTTCATGAACTGTGACGTCACAAACTCGGCGGAGGAAAAGTATCGTTTTCGAGAGACGTTAAATAATAAACTATAAAACCCATTAGAAATCACTAATTTGGCCCCCAAAGGAAAGAAAAAATAGGTACTGTCCTGCTTAATTTTTTGTCTTCTATTGTTTAAAATTAAAATTAGAAAACGTGAAAATTCCTCATTCCCCTCCCCTACTGGAATTCTATTTTTTAAAGATATACAGTTCCTGCACTTGTTTAGTCTCTGGCTACATCAAGAATCATGATCACAACAAATCGCCATTTTGACTTTTATTCTAGTTAAATAATGATTTCATTTTATGTTCTTCACGCTCATGAATATTTCGAAATAAAAAGTGAAAATAAATTAGCTCAGAAAGGAAGAAAAATAAAAGATCTGATAATCACTGATTGGAAGAGCGAAATTCTACCGAAAGAAGAAATAGAATCACTCAAATTTTGAAATGGTAATTTTTTATTTCTGCTTCAGAATTGCGTTAATTTGAAATCTCGATAGTCCCTAGAGTCCATTTTTTTCCCTCTTTCTCTTCCTTATATAATAGATGATTATTTGTTCTGAAGACCAGTTTATTCTTCTTTTTGGATATCAATAAAAAATTAGACCTTATTTTCTAAATGCTTTATATTTAAATAGTTTTTTCAATATAGCTTTGAACTGATTCGAAACAGCAAAACAAAAGAATGTGCATTCCAAAGAACATACTAGAAGGAGGGTACATTGCAAAAAGTTGTCGCTATTCTTGGAGTCTCAATCAGATCTTTGGGAAATTTTTTAAATTTTTGGTATTAATTCGCTTTTGAATAGTAATGCTTTAAATAAATTTAATTCTTAAGTATTTTAAATTTGATGAAAAGAAATTTAAAATCTTTAAAAGGATTTACTTAATTATTTATACTTTTTTAAATAGCAATACAATTTTATTGCCTTTAATATTAATGTTGAATTAAAAAATATGTAAAGTTTCTGAAATTAAATTAAATTTTTAAAGTAATATCATTATTAAGTATTTAAAAACTATTATACTTTTTTCAAATTAGTCACCAATTTAATCGAAAAGTAACACTGTGAATTGATACACTTAAGAAAGTATGCATCTCTGAAGAAAATATTTATAATACCTTGAAAATACATAACCTTCCCCTCCCCCGAGTTATTTATTAGCTAATTATATTCTTTAGATATTTGTATGTTTTACGATATTTATATGCTTTATGAAAAATTTATTGTAACTTTGTGATAATACTGGAAAATTAGCAGTTTTAAAAGGTAAACAGCTCTGGTTAATCAACAGTCCTTTTAAAGGTATAGATGTATTTTTATATACTTTAATTGTTCTAAATTCCTATCTATTCTAAGTTCTAAGTTCCTATCTTTTTCCCTGAAAAATCCGTCTTTTAAAATAGTATTTGTTTGTTCTGACTAGTTTTTTAACCTTTTAGACAAAATTAATTTGATTTTTAAGTTTTCTTTTTGGATGGGGGTGAGTATCATTACTGCCAATAGTTGGAGGTTATTAAAAAGTAGGAAACTTAATGCATTTTATTTCTGTTTAATGATTTTTATTCTTAAAATAAAATTTGTAAGTGCAATACACTACAATAAGACTTGTATTAAAGATTTTTATTCATTAACAAGCATATAACCCGTCATAGTAAATTAAAGGTGCAATAATAAATACTATATTTAACAATTATAATATAAAATTGTAAACACATTCGGTTGCATCGGAGTATTATTTCCATAAAGTCAAGTATATCACAATAATTACCCATAAAATAAATATTTAAAACTAGCATATAGCCCATCATATGATGGGATTAGTAAAATTTTTAATTTGTAAAATACCTTAATTGTAAAATACCTTATGAAGCAGGTAAAAAAATGGTTTGTTTTTTGGCTGTGAAATATGTGGTACACGCTCAATAATTTGTTTATCTTCATACTCCTCTAAAGTCTCCCAATACTGTGAATGCAGTTTAGAATCACGTTGAATTCAGTTAGAAACATAATACAAAGTTTTCTTAGTTAAGTCGAAATTATCGTTAAGTTCTTTCTAATTTTTTTGACACAGTAATTAATGGAATGAAACTATCATTTCCACTACACTCTGGAGGTAGATAGAATTTGTTGTTAACGCCAGTGATAAAATTTTCATTGCAACAAAAAATAATCAATGATTAAATTTAAAATTATATGTACTTAATCTATTATTTAAGCCAAATATAAAAGAAAATTATTTACGTAATATCTAAATTCAGTGATAAAACGTATGAAAATAATGCAGACGATATTTAAATAATTTAAAATAAGAAATGATTAATTGAGATGGTTAAAGGAATGACGTCATAATGCTAGAAAAAAAATTGTAATTTTTACCTATTTATTATGTGATGAATGGATAAATTTAACCGCCTGCTCTTAACCGAGGAAAGTAGGGCTTGAAATAATGGCATTAAAAGCTCGAAAAGGTGGGAAGGGTGGTTGGATTCCGAATGTTTAAAAGACGACAGTATTCTTCGCTGTGATATGAAGCATATTTATACCAATTTGTTTTAGAATCGGATTGCTAGTTTAGGAGAAGATAAACTTTACTAGTTTTGAATTTTGCTAACCCTAACTCATCAAGAATCCAATATGGATGCCTCTATCCATTCTAGATCCAACCGTTTCATAAATTCGAGGACAGGCGGACAGATAGGCTATTATTATATAGGGGATTGCTTAAATTACAGTATTATTTTGTATGAAATTTTAAAAATACAGAGAAATGCATAACGGGATAAAACAGAGATTCAAGATTTTATTTACAGTAACGTATACGTTAAATGTCGTATTTATAAAGCCCGAAATTTGTTGTTTATAACCATAAATGTATGCATTTACATTAAAAAGAAACACATGAATTGTGCGCTGCCTTCCAGAAATTTACCTCAGTTCTTATCCATGTTTTAAAACCTCATTAAATGGTAAAGGAGTTTATTATTTACTTATTTATTATTTATTATTTATTTATTTTTATTTATAATTGAAGGACAGCACAAATAAATAGTGGTAAAATAGCCTACCATGGATAGTTAAAGTTTTTATATATAGCCAATTTTTGGAATGTCAAGCTATTTTACCACTTGAGTTTATCATCCAAATATTCTTGGTGATAATGCCTGTGATAAGTCCAGGTTAAGAGTGCTTAGTACGGACTTAGAAAGGGTTATCTTTGATCAGTGGTATGCTTGGGGCAGTACAAGGTACTAGACAAAGTATCAGACCTGAGGGAGGGTCAATAACTGCCGGTTTTTCTGTAATTTCCCTATGCCGGTACAATTGTTGTAATGTAAGATGCATCCATCAAAACCACGACATTGGTATGATGCTACTGTATCCCTAGTTTTCATTTTATTACCATCTGTCTACCGGAGTTCGCGGGTTCGAATCCCACTGATGGTATGGATGTTCGTAGCCGTTCGGATTCGACTTTAACCCTTTCGTGAGCCGTGGGAAGATCACTTCCCTCCTACACGATCTTACAAAATACACCTGTGGAAAGCGCAAAACCCATTCTAATATATTGGTCTTGCTATTGGAATGACAGGAAGACTAATTCTCGCTCCGGTTTTTCGCTGTCACTATTGTTCGATCGATTGAATAAAATTAGCAGTTCTGTTTGGAAAGTTTGGAAACGTGGAGTGAGAAATAAATGGCCCACCAAAGGGTTAAGCAGTAGGCCCCGGTCTTATTATCCCTCGTCTAACAAAACAGTAGATCGTAGCTCTCCAAATCAAACCAAACTACTCATCTGTCAACAAGAATTACCTTTCTGTTTTCTCTTTATGATAATAATCGTGGTATTCTTCATCGGAAAAATAAATCATAAAATAAATCCGTTGGTTTTTTCAACACGTTGACTTGAGTTAAGGCCTTTAGTCTATTCCGAAAATATACGGATCATTTCTTGAACCGAGATATCAGCGGAGGAATAAAGCCAGATGTATGAAGTCATTTACCTCGTTTCATGCTCACGAATTAATCTATTAGATTTATAATTAAAGAAGCTAGATGCTAATTTCCTTCTAATTACCCCCACTCTTGAAAATATATATTTCATTGAGCGACTTCACATTTCTTTTCAAGTCAAGTCGTTCTTTTATAAACTAACCGCTAGTAGACACGCAAACCCCTGCAATGCCGAAAAGTTTAATGACTTTCAAGAACCATCAGTTGATATTCAGACAGGAGAATAACAAGAAGAAAAAAAACTACTGATGTTTCCTTCAGAGAATGATAAATTACGTACAACAGAGTGTAAACAAAGGATGGCATTTATTGAATGTTGAGGAAAAAGCGTAAAAGATAAGCAAAAAAAGTTTTCTAAATCGCGGAAGATGAATTTTTTTAAAGGAAGACTTCATCGGTCTGATCAAGCTAGTTAAATCTCACAACATTCTTGAAACTGCTCTCGAAAGTTTACATTTCTTCGTTGTTTCAAAGCATTTTAGTTCAAAGAAATAGTTGATAATGATTTGTTTCCGCATAAATTTTCTCCGAATACGATCGAAAAGTTTTTGAAATGTAACCCTTGTAGCAATGATTAGCTTTTATTTTTAAAAGCAATTAAACGGTAAATTGTGTATTCTTTAGAAATTGTTGTTTTCAGTAAAGCACACCAAGTACTGTAGCTATATAATATTACCTGTATAAATAAAATAAAATGCGAATGATATAAATTTGAACACTTTAGACCATGGATTTCCAACTTGTAAGGGTTCGAAAGACATATTGGAAATTTTATACATGATGGCGTACTGAATCTTCATAATTTGCCAATTTTTGAGAAATGCTTCAAGTAAGGCAGTATGAAATAATATGCATACTTAATCAAAAGTTTTAATTGTTTTATTAGCTTAAATCAGTTGGATATACCTGTATTATAAAATACATTTTTGGAGCTTGTGACTCTGTACATTTTAAATACAAGAGTAAACATGAGAATTTGGAAAATCACCGTAGAAAAATAGCTTTTTTTAAAGGTTGAAGAAAATAATTACGGCTTTTATACCACTAATTATTTTACAATTGCATAAAAAATATTTTACTCGAAAGAATTGAATTTTGGAGACAATTGCTCCACAATATCAATTTACTTGAAATAATATTGAGAAATAGGGAGAAAAAATTATCTAACGATACACTAAAATTATTTACTGTACTAATAACCTGGCGATCATTCAATGTAATCAAAATAAAATTTAAACAGGAAAAATTAATGGGAGCATTGTAAATGGTCACCTGCTTCAACCAATGAATGAATGTCCAAAACCGGCTCTCCATAATGCTAATAGTAGCAGAAAACAAATTATGGATCTGCTTGCATAAAAGTGTGAAGTTAACGAAATATTATACTCGAAAGAATAGAATTTTGGAGACAATTATTCCACAATGTCAATTTACTTTAAATAATATTGAGAAATAGGGAGAAAAAAATTAGATAATGACATACTAAAATTAATAATGTATTCAAAATAAAATTTAAAAAGGAAAAATTAATGGGAGAATTGTAAATGGTCACTTACTTCAACCAATGAACGGATGTCCACCACCAGCTCTCCTAATGCTAATAGCAGAAAACAAATTATGGATCTGCTAGCATAAAAGTCTGAAGTTAAAAAAATATTATACTCGAAAGAATTGAATTTTGGACACAATTACTCCTCAGTGTCAATTTACTTAAAATAATATTGAGAAACAGGAAGAAAAAATTAGCTAATGACATACTAAAATTAATAATGCAATTAAAATAAAATTTAAAGAGGAAAAATTAATGGGAGCATTGTAAATGGTCACTTACTTCAACCAATGAATGGATGTCCACCACCATCTCTCCTAATACTAATAGCAGAAAACGA
>CM063508.1:117396916-117401916 GCA_032207245.1 Pardosa pseudoannulata
AAATGTGAATTTAAGCATTCGCAATTTACTGCTCTAACTCATTTTTATGTTACATCATAAATAGTATTTTTAACAAAGAAAGACATCATAAGAATATTAATGTAATTTATTTTATTTATTACTTAAATCTAGAGCTTTAGATAGATTGAATATTTTCTTAAAAGTGCTTTACTACTTTGCAAATTATAATACATACAATATAATATATGTATTATATTATATGTACATTCTTCTAATTTTTTTTCAAAGTAAAATATGTATAGAATTTCTTCGAATGTGCCTCCAAAATCTCAGGAAATAGATTTTTAGCAATTAAGCAGATTTATATGGAAACTGGGAAAAAGTTTTATTTGGCTTAAAGTGACCTGAGTCCTTTAGCTAATTAGGTATTTATAGACATCTATGTAATTTATGTTTAATATTAATAGACTAGCATATAGCCCGTCATATGACGGGATCAGTAATTTTTTTTTAATTTTCAGAACTGTAAAGTACTCTATGAGGCATGTAAAATATGGGTTTTTTTGGCTGAGAATTATCTAGCAACAAAAAATAATCGATGATTAAATTTAAAATTATTACATATATACTTAATCTATTATTTAAGCCAAATATAAAGAAAAATTATTTACGTAATATTTAAGTTCAGCGATAAAGCTTATGAAAATAATGCAGGCGATATTTAAATAATTTAAAATAAGAAACGATTAAATGTGATGGTTAAAGGAATGAAGTCATAATGCTAGAAAAAGTGTTATTGTTAAATTAATTATTTCTATTAAATATAAAAGAAATATTTTATTTACGTTTATAAAAAATTCAGTAGATGTATATTTATATAAAAAGCATATCGATATAAATATAATTTAAAATATAGTATCTATTAAATGAAATATGAATCTAGAAAGGAGTTAATGATATCAATGCAAAAAAAAAGCCATTTTTTTTTATTTGTATAAATTGATAAATTTAAAGCCTGCTCTTAAAATGGGGCTTGATATAATGGCATTAAATGCTCGCAAAAGGAAGTAAGGGGTGGATTTCGAACGTTTTAAAGATACAGTATTTTTTGATGTGATATGAAGTATATTTATACCAATTTATTTTAGAATCAGATCGACAGTTTAAAAAAATAGACTTTACTCGCTTTGAATTTTGCTAACTCTAACTCTTCAGGAATCCAATATGGATGCCTCTATCCATTCCAGTCCAACCAATTCATAAATTCGAGGAGAGACGGACAGATAACTTAGGATATAATTATATAGGGGATATAAATATCAAAATCAGCAAACGAGCAGCCAAGTTATGCCTTCTCTGCTATAAAGGAAAAACACTTCATAAAAAGGAAAAAGGTTAACGTTAAGTTAAAAACAACATCTTGTTACCAGATTCAAAATTTATTTAAAGTATCTTCAGGGTATCTGCCAAAATAAAATTTTTCAAATCCATAACTTTTCATGACTTTCCCTGATTTATCAGATCATTTTCCATGACTTTAAAAACCACCCATTAAGCTTTCTTGCTTTGAGTTTCCTTGGTGAACAAATTTTACTTGGCAATATGGTCAATAAGATAATACATGAATACCAAACTCAGTAACTTCAGCCAAATGACAAGTAAAAATAGAATTAAACAATTCAATAAAATTTTTTAATAGGTAGTTTAGCGGATCCATGACTTTCCATGACTTTTACTCATTTTACTTGAAAAATCATGACTTTCCATGACAAAATTAATCCATTGTCTAAATCCATGATTTTCCATGACTTTTACTCATTTTACTTGAAAAATCATGACTTTCCATGACAAAATTAATCCATTGTCTAAATCCATGATTTTCCATGACTTTTACTCATTTTACTTGAAAAATCATGACTTTCCATGACAAAATTAATCCATTGTCTAAATCCATGATTTTCCATGACTTTTACTCATTTTACTTGAAAAATCATGACTTTCCATGACAAAATTAATCCATTGTCTAAATCCATGACTTTCCATGACTTTTACTCATTTTACTTGAAAAATCATGACTTTCCATGACAAAATTAATCCATTGTCTAAATCCATGATTTTCCATGACTTTTACTCATTTTACTTGAAAAATCATGACTTTCCATGACAAAATTAATCCATTGTCTAAATCCATGATTTTCCATGACTTTTACTCATTTTACTTGAAAAATCATGACTTTCCATGACAAAATTAATCCATTGTCTAAATCCATGATTTTCCATGACTTTTACTCATTTTACTTGAAAAATCATGACTTTCCATGACAAAATTAATTCATTGTCTAAATCCATGACTTTCCCTGACTTTCCAGGTGCGCGGAAACCATGTATCTTCATCTGCAGTATCATTTTTCGAAGTAGACAAGAGAGAAACAAGATAGGTGTTGAAACGTCATAACTAGTGGTGACAGACAGCACCTTTATAATTTTTTTACTCTTTATCTCATTATAAATAAAAAAATGCATTTTCTTTCACAAAGAAACCATCCCGACAGTCGAAAATATATTTTAATAAAGTGATACAGATGATGAAGTAGAAGTTTCGAAATACTGAAAATGAAGATTTTATATAAGTGTTTCGCAATAAGTCTACTTTATCTATTTGGAAAAACGAATAATATTGTAACCTGTACGTTGCGACATAGCAAAAAAAAAAAAAAAAAAAAAAAAATGCTCGGGAGTGTTTGGTATATGTATACGATCTTAACCCCTTCCGGTAAAATGACGAGTCTAGCTCGTCATTGGTTTTTCATTCCATACCGCACATTGACGAGCTACACTCGGCATGCGACTAAAGTTACTGTTAAATATGATAATTAATTTAGTTTAAAATTTCTAGTGTACTGAACTTGGCAACACTTTTGTTACTTGTGGAAATCACAAGTCACTATTGCATATTGTTTACTTAGAATTTCTTGATACAAGTCACTGCCAATTTGATGAATCAGAATAAAAGAAAACCTACTAAGAAATGCCGTGTGTGTTACAAGAATCAAATTAGAAGTGAAACTCCTTATCGCTGTAAACAATTAAGAATTTCTTTGCACTTTGTTTTGAAAAGTACCACTAGCTTGAAGACTATTATCTGTATACCCTATTAATGTTTTGCTTTGATATTTTCTTAATTTTACCGTTTCTGGTATTATTTAACACTATGTAAAAAGTGGATTTTAATTAAGAATATGTAACAATTGTAAAATGAAACAAGTTTTTTAAATAAAAAATAAATTGTTACTTCATGCACAGTTTTTCATTATTAAATCGCACGGAAGGGGTTAATTACAGTTGGAAGGGAGAAAGTTTACACAACTTCTTCAGCATCGAATATAAAACGACAGAATTATAATAACCTAAATTATCTGTCAGTCCGTCCTCGAATTTATGAAGTGGTTTTACCTGGAACGGATAGAGGCATCCATATTGAATTTTTGATGAGTTAAGGTTAGCAAAATTCAAAAAGGGAGTTCGAAAACGTTGGAAATCCACCCCTTCACCTTTTTTCGATAGTTTAATGCCATTATTTCAAACCCTATTTTCCCTGGTTAAGAGCAGGCGATTAAATTCATCAATTTATACATTATAAAAAAAACTCCTCGGCGCAACATCTCCTAGGGGGCCAAGGCCTAAGGTGCCAATCTCCGTTTACGAGACCAAGGGCTCTGGGGTGTGAACTATATGTTCCGGTTAGGTGGTTAATCTGACGCGGGACCCCCAGTGATTAGTTCCCAAGCACGCTTGGTCCTCAGTTCATCTACCCACTGAAGGGATGAAAGGCTAAGTCACCCTTGCTCAGCCCGGGGATCGAACAGCGGACCTGTGTATCACATTATAAGTAGATGAAAATAACATTTTTTTCCTAGCATTATGATGTTATTCCTTTAACCTTCTCAATTAATCATTTCTTATTTTAAATTATTTGAATATCGTCTGTATTATTTTCATACCTTTTATCACTGAACTTAGATATTACGTAAATGATTTTCTTTTATGTTTGGCTTAAATGATAGATTAGGTACATATGCGATAATTTTAAATTTAATCATCGATTATTTTTTGTTGCAATGAAACTTTTATCACCGGTATTAACAACAAATTCTTTTCATAAAAATCTAGGAGTTTATTTCACGGACTAATAAATATCTAGCATTTAAGTTATATATCTTTGAAAATTAAGAAGTTTGTTCGTTTGTGTGTTTGTTTTTTATACATAGCCACTCGGTTTGCAATCGATTCACTAAATTTTGGACATCATTCATATATACCACCAAATAATCACTGTCAATGTTAAAACCTCTGCTGTTCATCCTATCATGTAATATGACAAGATAAATTAAAATTGACAATTAACATGCGGTCAGTAAAGATAAACAAATATTGAGCGTGTATCAGATAATTCTCATTAAAAAAAACCATGTTTGCCTGCCTCATAAGGTACTTTATAATTCTGAAATATTAAAAATTTTACTGAACCCGTCATATGACGGGCTATATGCTAGTCCTTTATATAACGGTTCTCAATCTGTTTAAGGCAGATTCCCATATTCTTCCTAAATCAAAAACTCTTTAAAGCAAGTGATACAATTTATATATATAATACTTTAAAAAATAATAAACATAATGTTAAATTGATAAGTAGAAAGAGCAATAGTGAGAAGAACAATTAATAAAAATCCACTTTCATTAGAATTCACTTCACTTGCCTGCCTGATCTTCAATCTAGCATTGGAGAAATGCATTCGAGATAGCGGATTAGACAGAAGTCGATTCTCTCTTTGAAACAGATCACTACAAATATTATTATATGCAATTGATACAGACATCATTGGCAGATTTTAAAGGCAGTGAAAGAGGCCTTCTGATCCCTAGAAACCTCTGCCACAAATATGGGCCTCACCATTAATGAAGACAAGGCAAAGTATATGGAGGATTCGTCCTCGGCTGTGAACTACATCACCCCCTTTTGCATAGACAGCCATACCTTT
>CM063508.1:117409416-117439416 GCA_032207245.1 Pardosa pseudoannulata
CTCTAATTTCGGTATTAAAGACCTGCGCTCTACCATTCGTCCATCCTTCGTTGCAATTTTTCATACGGCATTCTGCACTTTCTCAACTGTTCAGCATATCTTACTAATATTGATATCTAGAATTGTATGTTTGCTTCTTTGGAGAGCTTACATCTTTGTCACAAAGAAGATAACTGGTTAGCAGTAATGTTTAAAAGGGTGTTTATTATGATAAATATTCTACTAAATAACAGCTTATGAATCCGGAATCTACTGTCTAAACAATAAACATACAGTCTGACATATTATCGTAAATATTAATATATTTATATACAAAGCTTCGGGAGTTTTGCAATCGAAGTTTATGAGCTGCAAATGCTTAAACTTAATAAGCATTAGTCAACTAATTTAAATGTTTTATCATATTTTTTAATAATTTTTATTTTGACTTACAGAACCCTTAGAAATGTACCGTGAAAATTCAATGCTTCATTTGGTCATAATTTGAAAAATTTTGGTAGAAAGTACTGCAATAGTTAAAAATTCGATTTCAAGATTTTTGATAAAATAATCATTTTAGAACACTTAAATCTGAAAATATTGTTTTCACATTATGCCTGAGTTTGCTTTACTGTTCATATTTGAACACAACTTATGAAGAATACAATGATCTAGATTGAGATGAATGAAATCTTGCATGTGGTATTTGCACCATAATTGAGTAACTAGATATCAAATTTTGGTTTAGTCCCGACTCTTGAAGTGATACTCAATGCTCCTGTAAACGACGCTCAGTAGACAAAATTTGGCTGAATTTTCGATAATTCTATTTCACTGAATTGTGATTACAACTAAGAGTAAGAAACAAAGAGAATGATTTAATATCCGTAATTTTATAATTAATATAATTATTGCCGCAACAGATAATTCAGTTTTATTAATAATTACTAAAATGATTTTTAAAACCGAAAATTTCGTATTTTATGAGTGTTTGAAACCCCCAGGAGCATTTCTAACCATCATATACCTACGAAATATATCAAAAATTTACCTTGTAGAGTATACAATAAAATTTAGTTAAAACTAATATATTGAACTAAAAAAAAAAAAAAAAAAAAAAAAACTATTTTTTCGAATTAAAAGAATTTTTATAAATATTATATTCATGAAAAAGTGTTACTGTAACTATTAATATTTTTTACAGACTATATTTCCAAAGAATGTTTAAGAGACAATTTTTATTCTAAAGCTTAAAAGGCATCCTATGATTAAAAACGATCATAATCTACGTAAAAGCATGAATGAGCATGAAACGATTTCAAAATATAATTTTTAAAATAATTAATAATTATAAAATTTTAGTATTTGATATTTTATTTTTAAATTGTAAATATATTCACAAATACATTTCTAACAAAATGCTAAATTTTCAAGGAGATCGGACAAAAAACAAAATAAATCAATATTGAAAGTCTAATGTCATAACATATGATAATCGATTTATAAGCAACTACATTGTTCAGATCAGCATGTTTTTGATTCAGTCTAATAAAATAAGGTTATTTTTCAGTTTTCAAAGGTTCTTTTTTTACGCATGCCAGACTTTAAGAGGTTTTGTTTCATAATTTATAGATAATTGTTTTTGACAATATATTTACACATCAGAAAGGTTTGGTTGAAAAGGGTACCCTTCTATTTTGGCGATAAAGCTCTAAGAAGGATAAACTAACTTTATTCTGCTGATATCGCCTTGTCGAAAGAATCAGTGTCTACATTTTAATTTAATATTATTTTCATATGTAGCCTTTCTTGTAAATCCACTTTACTACATATTAAATGTGCATAATTCTTATTTGTTATTAATTTTGAGAAATTAATTTGATCGGCTTCGGTGAAAGTAGCAATTTCACTGAAAATCTAAACGGATTAAACTCTTAATTTATCATTTCTATTTGATGCCGTTTCTTTCTGACACTACCATTCTGCGATAGCTCACAATTGCTATTTTTCTAATAATTTTGAACCTTTGGTTTTGCAAGTCGTTGGGGGAATTAATTACCATTAATTGCTTTGTTATTTCTTGTTAAAACTAAAAGAGAATTACTCTATGTATTTGTGTTTTGCAAACATTGCCAGTAATTTCACCAAATTTGCCAAAGGGGTACCCTATTTTAAAATAAGAGGTACCCTAAAGTGGGAGTACAGTAAAAAATTTAGGTTAATCACTCGAGTCATAGAAAATAGTTGCTGTGTTTATGGAAGGACTCCAAGTGGAAAATCTGCTTTTGTCCGGTGGAGTAATATTAACCCCTTCCAGGTTTTTCCCGAGCTGAACTAGGGCAGGCGAAATGTACTATCCTGGCTCCGAGTGTAGCTGGAGCACTGTGAAATTTTACACTGTGCAATCAGTCTTTCCCGAATTATCTCACAGGTGTTTTTTTATGGTTTTGAATGCTTTTGTTTACTTTTCTGTCTACTACATTATTTGCTGCTCAAAGAGAGACAGCAGAGGGAAGAAGGTAAGGAGAGAAACAAGATTCTACTGTTCAGATTGCGATGTTGGACTCTGTGCAGTACCGTGTTTCCGATTGTATCATACACGATCAAATTTTGATTAATAATTTCATAATCATTTATGTAAATGCAAAGGATATAAATAACATTTAATTCAAGATAAAAGCTAGGTATCCTAAGCTTAATATTTATAGTGAATTGATTCCAAAGTCTAATGATATTTGAAGCACAGAAGGCCAACTATAGGGGCTAATTACTTATTTATTTAAACTGATATTTTTACATCTTTTTGGAAATTTTGTATGCGAATGGTGCTATTATGTTTAAAAAAGCTATGTATGTATGAAAATAAGCATAAAAAATTTGACATTTTTTAACCCATAATCTCGAAATAAAATGAACCTGGAAGGGTTTAATAGATCTAAAAGCCATAGAACTAAAATTTAATGTAAAACAGATTTTAAAAAATTAATAGCATAAAATATCTAACTAGCACATAAGCTCATCTTTTAGCTATGAGAACAAATACTAATATTTTTTTGCATCTAAGCATTATGTCCGAAGGAAAACGCGATAAATGCAAACACAAAACTGCTTCATAACCCTCTAATTAAATTCACAGCATACGCGTTCTTTTCTCTGAAGTCGGCGTTACCATAATCCACGTGAGAAAGGATTGACCCTTTAAGCCAGCGTGGCCTTTTTTGATTGATCTACTACTCATTAGATCGGCCAGTAAGAAAAGGTTTAATTTGACGTTGGTTTACCGAGCGAATGAGAAAACAACGTTAAGAGACCCCAAAGATAATTTCTTGATTAATCGATTTCCAAAACAAATATTTAATTCACACAGCCAGTAATGGAGTTTCTTTTCTCAGCTTTTATTTTTAATCTGTAAAATAATTTTTTTAGACTACTTAAACATTCTAATATTTAACAAGTAGGAAATAAGTTTTTATTTCTGAAAAATTCTTTCTCTAAACATTGGTCGAACGTTGGTGAATGTTAAAGCGCTGCTCTCACGGGTTCGAACGCCGTTGTTGGTATGGTTGTTCGTAGCCGTCCGGAATCGGCCTTAAGCAGTAGGTCCCGGTATCATTAGCCCTCATGAGCAAAACAGTAGACTGTAGCGCTTCAAACCAAACAAAACCAAAACCTAAAAATTGCATAAGAATATTATTCAGAAAATCAGAAAAAATTCCCAGCATGTCATAAAATTGTATGCATATTTAAATATAATTTACCTTGGAAACTTAAAATTAGCACCTGGTACTTTGAGTCTACATAACAATCAAGCCACGCCGTAGAACATCAGCATATTGACCAATTAAGCCTTTTACTTTGTTTTTTCCTAAATTAGGTTAAATATCTATGTATTCAGGTACATTCTACTTCTGTTGTTCTTTTATCATCATGTGCTCCTTCAAATTTTTTTAGCTCTGAATAACTACGGATACGAGAATATTGAAAAATTAGTTTTTTTTTCACATGTGGGGCACTTGCCTTTATTAGTATTTCACCACACAAACCGCTCATTTGTTGTCCATTTTATTATGGAAACACCCTACAGGTAAGCCAACAGCGTGTGTGATATGCCCTATGAGGACATATCACGTAAACACATCCAGCCCTACTCTGGAATCGAAAAACAAACTCAATGCATAGAAGCACAATACGGTAGCCACTATACAATCTAGTGTGTCAATATTGAAAAGTTGATGAATCTAAATTGAAGAAATGAACACAAAAATTAGGCATTGTATTTGATTTTTTATCTCTTTACGAATATTAATTTTTACATGCCATTTATAACAATATGAAATATTAATATAAATATAAAACTTATCTAAGAAAATCTTTTCATTTAATTTTTCCAAATGTAAACTATTTGCAACAATAGGAAATGCTTGTGTAAAACTTATCTAAGTAAACTATTTAATTTAAATTTTCCAAATGTAAACTATTTACAACAATAGGAAATAGTAGTATAAAATTTATCTAAGTAAATTTTTTATTTAATTTTCCAAATGTAAAATATTTACAACAATAGAAAATTCTAGTATAAAACTTATCTAAGTAAACCATTTTATTTAAATTTTCCAAATGTAAACTATTTACAACAATAGGTAATGGAAGTATAAAATTTATCTAAGTAAATTTTTTATTTAATTTTACAAATGTAAACTATTTACAATATTAGGAAATGCTAGTATAAAACTTATCTAAGTAAACCTTTTTATTTAATTTTTCCAAATGTAAACTATTTACAACAACAGGAAAGGATAGTATAAAATTTATCTAAGTAAATTTTTTATTTAATTTTCCAAATGTAAAATATTTACAACAATAGAAAATGCTAGTATAAAACTTATCTAAGTAAACATTTTTATTTAAATTTTCCAAATGTAAACTATTTACAACAATAGGTAATGGAAGTATAAAATTTATCTAAGTAAATTTTTTATTTAATTTTTCCAAATGTAAACTATTTACAACAATAGGTAATGGTAGTATGAAATTTATTTATGTAAATTTTTTATTTAATATAATAAATGTAAACTATTTACAACAATAGGAAACAGTAGTATAAAATTTATCTAAGTAAATTTTTTATTTAATTTTCCGAATGTAAAATATTTACAATAGGAAATGCTAGTATAAAACTTATCTAAGTAAACATTTTTATTTAAATTTTCCAAATGTAAACTATTTACAACAATAGGTAATGGAAGTATAAAATTTATCTAAGTAAATTTTTTATTTAATTTTTCCAAATGTAAACTATTTACAACAATAGGTAATGGTAGTATGAAATTTATTTAAGTAAATTTTTTATTTAATATAATAAATGTAAACTATTTAGAATAATAGGAAATATTAGTATAAAATTTATCTAAGTAAATTGTTTATTTAAATTTTCCAAATGTGAACTATTTACAACAATAGGAAATGCTAGTATAAAATTTATCTAAGTAAATTTTTTATTTCATTTTTCCAGATGTAAAATATTTACAACAATTGGAAATGCTAGTATAAAACTTATCTAAGTAAACCTTTTTATTTATTTTTTCCAAATGTAAACTATTTACAACAATAGGTAATGGTAGTATGAAATTTATTTAAGTAAATTTTTTATTTAATATAATAAATGCAAACTATTTAGAATAATAGGAAATATTAGTATAAAATTTATCTAAGTAAATTGTTTATTTAATTTTTCAAATGTAAAATATTTACAACAATAGAAAATGCTAGTATAAAACTTATCTAAGTAAACATTTTTATTTAAATTTTCCAAATGTAAACTATTTACAACAATAGGTAATGGAAGTATAAAATTTATCTAAGTAAATTTTTTATTTAATTTTTCCAAATGTAAACTATTTACAACAATAGGTAATGGTAGTATGAAATTTATTTAAGTAAATTTTTTATTTAATATAATAAATGTAAACTATTTAGAATAATAGGAAATATTAGTATAAAATTTATCTAAGTAAATTGTTTATTTAATTTTCCAAATGTAAAATATTTACAACAATAGAAAATGCTAGTATAAAACTTATCTAAGTAAACATTTTTATTTAAATTTTCCAAATATAAACTATTTACAACAATAGGAAATGCTAGTATAAAATTTATCCAAGTAAATATTTTATTTCATTTTTCCAGATGTAAAATATTTACAACAATAGGAAATAGTAGTATAAAACTTATCTATGTACCATTTTATTTAAATTTTCCGAATGTAAAATATTTACAATAGGAAATGCTAGTATAAAATTTATCTAAGTAAACCTTTTTATTTAATTTTTCCAAATGTAAACTATTTACAACAATAGGTAATGGAAGTATAAAATTTATCTAAGTAACTTTTTTATTTAATTTTATAAATGTAAACTATTTACAACAATAGAAAATGCTAGTATAAAACTTATCTAAGTAAACATTTTTATTTAAATTTTTCCAAATGTAAACTATTTACAACAATAGGAAACGATAGTATAAAATTTATCTAAGTAAATTTTTTATTTCATTTTTCCAGATGTAAAATATTTACAATAGGAAATGCTAGTATAAAATTTATCTAAGTTAACCTTTTTATTTAATTTTTCCAAATGTAAACTATTTACAACAATAGGTAATGGTAGTATAATATTTATCTAAGTAAATTTTTTATTTAGTTTTACAAATATAAACTATTTACAACAATAGGAAATGCTAGTATAAAACTTATCTAAGTAAACCTTTTTATTGAATTTTTACAAATGTGAACTATTTACAACAATAGGAAATAGTACTATAAAATTTATCTAAGTAAACTTTTTATTTAATTTTCCAAATAAAAACTATTTACAACAATAATAAACGGTAGTATAAAACTAATCTAAGTAAACAATTTTATTTAAATTTTCCAAATGTAAACTATTTACAACAAGTATAATCTAAGTAAACAATTTTATTTAAATTTTCAAAATGTAAACTATTTACAACAATAGGTAATGGAAATATAAAATTTATCTAAGTAATTTTTTTATTTAATATAATAAATGTAAACTATTTAGAATAATAGGAAATATTAGTATAAAATTTATCTAAGTAAATTATTTATTTAATTTTCCAAATGTAAAATATTTACAACAACAGAAAATGCTAGTCTAAAACTTATCTAAGTAAACATTTTTATTTAAATTTTCCAAATGTAAACTATTTACAACAATAGGAAATAGTAATATAAAATTTATCTAAGTAAATTGTTTATTTAATTTTTTAAATGTAAACTATTTGCAACAATAGGAAATGCTAGTATAAAACTTATCTAAGTAAACCATTTTATATAAATTTTCCAAATGTAAGCTTTTTACATTAATAGGAATTAATAGTGTAAAATTTATCTAAGTAAATTGTTTATTTAATTTTCCAAATGTAAAATATTTACAACAATAGGAAATGCTAGTATAAAATTTATCTAAGTAAGCCATTTTATATAAATTCTCCAAATATAAACTATACGATGATTGTAATGCTTTGGTAATTCGTATGTTCGAATAATATATAGTATAAAACTTGTCTAAGTAAAGTTTTTATTTAATTTTTCCAAATATAAACTGTTTATAACAATAGGAAATGCTAGTATAAAAATTATGTAAGTAAACCTTTTTATTTAATTTTTCCAAATATAATCTTTTGTACAACAATAGAAAATACAAGTATAAGTATAAAACTTATTTAAGTAAACCTTTTGTTTAATTTTTCAAATGTAAACTATTTATAACGATAGGAAATGTTAGTATAAAACGTATCTAAGTGGAACCATTTTACTTAATCTTTCAATGTACATGAATTTGCAGACCAACATTATAACATACTCATTCAAACGTTCTAGAGTAATTCATAGTGTACTTCATAGTGTACTTAATATGGTCACTATGAACAAATTATATTTTCTATATAATATAGAAACTATAAACTTAAGAAATGGCAGATGGTACTTTTTTTACAGTACTTTTGTGCATTTATACATTTTTATGTTATAGAACCAAAGAAGTTCTGAAGAAATGTGATGATATATGATATATAAAGTAATCTAAAATGTGATTTATTAATAATTTAATTAGAAAATATATACTCTGAAACTAGTATCCCACTTTCTTACTTATTATACTGAATACAAAGAAATTTATTATTTTGTGAGTTCTTGTAATTAATTCTTGTAATTAAATTAAATAATTTTCTATATAATCTATTAATTCATGAAATTAATAGATTATATAGAAAATATAATTTGTTCATAATACTCCAATTAAATAGCATTAAAGAAGAGTTTGAATGACTAGGTTGGAGTAAGTGCTGCAGATGCATGTACATTTGGAAAAATGAAATATATAATTTGTATTTTGATAAGTTATATACTAACATATCTTTCTGAATAAATAATACAAAAAAATATTATCAGTAAAGAGATAAGAATTAAACATAATGTCTAGTTTTTGTCTTTAATTCTTCAACAAGTTACATACATCAACTTCTAATCCTGTGCTACAAGCTGTGATCGAGAACTAAATCAGATTTGAAGTAGCATATGCGGTTAAAAGTATAATAGAAAGAGATAAAGACCTAGAAATTTAGCCTAATTTATCACAAAACAAAGTTAAAAGCTTAAAATTGGTAAATATACTGATGTTCCTTGGTATGGTTTGATTTTTATTTGATTTCGTATGTGTTAATATTGATGACCCAGAATGTTCTTTTCACGCAAAGGAACTATAAAAAAAAATTAGGTTTTTTGTCAGAAATGGAATTACAAAATGTTTGGATGTCATGAAAGATGAATAGCCTCTGGTAAGTGTTAAAGTTTGGAAGATTTTAATTGTTGAAGTTGTATTTGTTTAAAGCTGGGACTTTTTTTTAGCTCACTATGTATAACACTAGGTTTAAACAAGGATCATTTAGACACTTCTGAAAAATATTTTGTAGTTTTCTTTAAGAAATTTATAATTTGTTAAAATGCTTTACGTTAAAATAACAACAAAAACAAAAATATATTAAAATATAATTATTATAATTGATGTAGTTTTATTGAGGTTTATTGTACACATTTTTATTTAATTTTTACAAATGTAAATTATTTATAATAATAGGAAATTTTAGTATAAAACGTATCTAAGTGGAACCATTTTACTTAATCTTTCAATGTACAGACCGATAATGTAACATACCCATTCAAACGGTCCTTGAGTGTTACTTAATAGGGTCACTCTGAACAAATTATATTTTCTATATAATATAGAAACTATTAACATAAAAAATGGCAGATGGTATTTTGTGTTTACAGTACTTTTGTGAATTTATACATTCTTATGTTATAGAACCAAAGAAGTTCTGAAGAAATGGGATGAGATATGATATATAAAGTACTCTAAAATGTGATTTATTAATAGTTTTGTTGGAAAATATGTACTTTGAAACTATTATACCGCTTTCTTACTTATTATACGTAAATCAAAGAAGTTTATTATTTGTGAATTCTTGTACTTAAAACGGTATTCTGGATTACATAGAAAATATAACTTGTTCATAATATTCCAATTAAATAACATTAAAGAAGAGTTTGAAGGACTAGGTTGGAGTACGTGCTGCAGATGCATGTCAATTTGGAAAAATAAAATATATAATTTGCATTTTGATAAGTTTTATACTAACTTTTTCTTTTGTAATAAATAATACAAAAAATATCAGTAAAGAGATAAGAATTAAACATAATGTCTAGTTTTTGTCTTCAATTCTTCAACATGTTACAGACGTAAACTTCTAATCTTGTGCTACAAGCTGTCATCGTGAACTAAATCGGATTTGAAGTAGCATATGCGGCTAAAAGTATAATAGAGGGAGCTAAAGACCTAGAAATTTAGCCTAATTTAGCCACAAAACAAAGTTAAAAGCTTAAAATTGGTAAATATACTGAGGTTCCTTGATGCGGCTTGATTTTTATTTGATCTCGTATGTGTTAAAATTGATGACCCAGAATGTTCTTTTCACGCAAAAGGACTATCAAAAACAGATTAGCTTTTTTGTCAGAAATATAATTACAAAATGTTTGGATGTCATGAAGTTTTAGTTTTAGTGTGCAGATACGGTCTATGTTTTGCAAACGATAGACCAGTACAGTTTAAAGCCGATTAGGAACAGCTACAAATATCCATGAGAGGGATTAAAACTGGTTCCGAAGATCAGCACTTTAATTATCGTTTGTCATGAAAGATGAATTGCCTCTGGTAAGTGTTAAAGCTTAGCGGATATTAATTAAATTTTTGAAGTATTTGTATGAAGCTGGAACTTTTTTAGCTTACTGTGTATAACACTAGGTTTAAACAGGGATCATTTAGACACTTCTGAAAGAAAATTTTGGAATTTTTTTTTCAATAAGAAATTTATAATTTGTTAAAATGCTTTACGTTAAAATAACAACAAAAACAAAAATATATTAAAATATAATTATTATAATTGATGTAGTTTTATTGAGGTTTATTTTAAGGATTTTAAATTTATAAGTCAATTTACTTATTTTAGAATTAAATAATTTCTTTTTCGAAAGGGTTCATTTAGGCCCTTTGGTGGAGGAAGGTAGGTGTCAACTGATGGTAAACTTAGTATTAAGAGAAAAAGTCGAGCAAAAATCAATTGGGAGTTGGTGGAAAGAGCGGCAGTATCGAGTTTGATCCACGACGTGAGAGAATGTGTAATGAATTGCATTTTCCATTCGTATCACTAATTCAACCCATATTGGACAGCTGTCCTATAAACAGGACAGTAAATAAAAATCCATTTAATAATAAAGTTATAAGTATTTTCTGAGTGAAATTTATTTTAACACCTATAAAATAGACAAACTTTAGCATAGTAACAAGAAAACAAACTGAAAAATCAAATTATATTGTACTGTAAAATCTATTTTCAGCAACCCTTTAAAAATTGTCCTTTTTTAAATTTAAATTTTATATTTATTATTATTTTTTCAAAAATTGTGGAGGTTACTTGTAGTTAGCTAATAATGTAGCTGAAAGTTTTTGTTTAAAACTATGTTTCACAAATCATTTTGGAATACACAGTTGCAAAATGTCCATGAAAAAAAAAAAAACTGTAAAATTTGGATATAGATTAGGATCCTACAACTTATACTCTTTTTCTTCTTATTTGCGACGCGGACCAATAACACAAACAAAAAACGTAGACAATAACATTTGTCTTTAAACTTATTTTAATAATCATAATGCCAGCAGCAACGTGCTGCCATCACTCACAAATAGTTCTCCTTCCTAAACTAAACTACAAAAAGTGTTGCCACAAAAATGCAACTAAATTATACTACAAAAATAAAACATAGCACACGGAGCATAAAACATAACAGTACAAATATAACACATCGAGTTCGAGGATAAACAACAAAATACAAAACATTGATTAATGATTCAAACAATTGTCTTACCAAAAATGCTAGTTTAAGAACTGCACGAGAAAACAAACAAAATATGCTTAAAATGTAATGTTAGACTTTGACTGCTTCTACAAATTCCACATATGACTCAGCCTAATGCAATGTAAGTGATATTTGTTAAATTTTAGTAGTGTATTGGACCGTTGTCCTATTTATAAAACAGCTAATTACTTAAAAAATTAAAAATATTTTTTCAAAATTTTGGTTTTATATGCTTAGTTACACCATATTAAGGATTTGGATAAAGTTTTAATAACTTACAGAAATATTTAGTTGGTGTGGTGCAATATGGGTTAATGTATATGAAATGAATAACAAGTAAACAAATTTGTTCAATAATAATGCAGTTACATAAGTTTATTTAATTTTATACATTTATTATGATTTATCATAATTTTATTGATGTCAGAAATCCGGGAGAAAGTTTTAAATAAAAATTAGGACTCTAAAAAGTTTAGGAACCCATGAGCTAACCTTTGAAAAAGAAAAAAAAAAGTTCTGATCGACAATAAATGTCCGCTTAATGAAACGACAAATCATCGGTACAAATATAGATGTCATCCTCCATTCCGTTAACCCCGTTTCTTAGAACGCGTTTCAGGTAACGTCGACAAGAGATTTTTCTTGTCGCGGCATCAAAACATTTCCCGAAATTCCCCGTAAATAGAAGGGCGTTGCCTTTTACAAGTTCATTCTACCCCAAAAAACTCGCATTTTATTTTTTCTCTTTTTTTTATTGTTGTTGTTTTCAAGTCCTGTAGCATCCTTATCACTTGCTTACATCTCGGGCCTAAAAACATAATAATAAAAAAAAAACCAAACCAAAAATATATAGGAGCGCGATTTCATTTGCATAAACAATCACCAGCCAGAAAGCTGCATCACTTATCTAATTTCCATCCGGTTCGTAAGGGAAACCAGGCGCGGCACCCGAAATTGAAATAATATTAAAATAAAAGCACACACACATGCATGCACAAAAAAAAGGGTGTTCTTTTTTTCATGGTGCACTCGTAGTTACGGATGAAAAATAAATGTTCGGAAGGGGAGGAGGAAGAGATGTACGACAGGGGTGAAATAACAGTAATGAGGGGAGCGTGTGAGTTATTTGTAATTCTATTACGATTCGCCTCCCCTCCCTTCCTTATAAAACCACATGTTGAACTGTAATTTACCCGGGGTGGAATAAAACATCATTAATCAGGTATAGACGAGGGACCGGGTAAAAAGTGAAGAGGAATGCGGATACGGTATAATTCGTGGCTCACAGTGGTAGGCTGGATACTACAAAGCAGGACTTCCTCATAAACGGCAGTCAGGTACAATACCGGCTCCTATACCGGTATGAAAAATTTATCTCTACGATCTCAAACACATCAACAAAGTTCCGCCTAATCTGAAAGTCATCGAAAAAAATAATCTCGGCGACTCTTTGTTTCCTCTCTTTATGAATGGATCTCGTAAACAGAAGAGGGAATGAAATTAAACAAGTTGCTTTATATCACTGGGAAAGTCTGCTTTCATTTTTTTTACTTTGCTTTTCCTTAATATTTGTGAATTTATTAAAGAGATACATCAATTTTAACCCTTTGACTGCTCATCCCGCGATTTTCGAGGGCATGTGTTTTTCTTCCTTTACTAAGAAGCACATTCCGCCTTTTCACCGTTTAACCGGAATAAATTATATACAGTATTAGACATTTAATTTAGTAATAAATAGAATTATATGACTAGAACTATAGTTATATTAGATAATAGAATTATAGATAGTATGTTATAAATAGAAATTAACTGTATTTCAATTGAAATTTATTAAAAAATAATTTTTTTATGTGATAACACCTGAAATTACTTTTTCTGAAAGCTTAGTTTCTCATGATAAAAGTCAATATAAAAAATATTTTCTAGAAAATAAAATTAGTACTTCAATTCCCCAATTTATATATATATATATATATATATATATATATATATATATATATATATATATATATATATGTTATATATATTATATATATACATATATATACATATATATATATATATACATATACATATATATATATATATATATATATACATATATTTATATATATACATATACATATATATATATATATATATATATATATATATATATAATATATATATATATATATATATATATATATATATATATATAATATATATATATATATATATATATATATATATATATATATATATATATATATATATATATATCAACTTTAAATGGAAGATAGATATTTTCTCCTTTCTCACCATATCACTCTTATAAAAATCAGTATTGTAAATATATGGGATTTTCAGTATTTGGAGACTATTTTTATTTAGTTAGTTTAGTTAAATTTACTTTGTTTCTAAAAAATAAGAACTTTTTATATAAAGTGAAAAGTAAGATCTTGTTTAAAATTTTTTTAAATGTTTCACAGTGTATCCGAAAACAACACAAAGTGAGTTCCTTTAACAATTTTTGCTTATTTATAAACAATAATTATTAGGTATAATTTTCACTTATTTATATTTTTAAAAGATATTCACCAGAGGATTGAATTTTTTAAAAAAGCTAAAATAATGTTGAAAATTCTGTTTTTTATACTATAAATACTGAATAAAATTAAGATCAACGAAATAAGTAGGTAGATTTTCATGGTAGGTCTATCATGTATTTACTGAAAAAATTTGAATTCAATATGTGCAATAGTGTTTTTTTTATTTTAAATGCATTTAAAGATTTTACTGTTTCCTTAAAAGCTATAATAATAAATAAAAAATTGTACAATTTTACAAGTTCTCATTCAGATATTTCAATGAGGTCTATTTTAAATGTCTAAAGATTAAAAACAAATTGAATTTTTGAAGGTTTTAAAGGTCTTTATAAAAGCATAAGACTTACTGGTTTATTTATTTACCTTCTCGTAACCAACTTTCTTAGTTTCTAAATAACTGTTTAATATTTGAGGTACAAGATTATGGAAATGGTGATAAATTTGTAATATATGATTTGTAAAATTTATTTTCAAAATCTTTGAAGCAATTATTTTTGCATAAAAATATCCAAGTAGAATGGTAATTGTTCGAAATATATTAAGCTAATTTATTACTAAGAAATAAAGACTAAATATACAATATTTTAAAAGCATTCTTTAGAGGTCTAAATCACTTAAATCTAGGAACCCTCGACGTCGAAAATTTCTCTCTTATATATTCTATAGAGCATCTATATATAGCATAGAGCATCCTATAGATATAGCAGGTGTCTTATAGGTCTCAAAGAGAGCAGACGATGAAAGTTTTAACTTTTTAGTACTTATTATTTTTTTACTTATTTAATACTTTGCACTAAATATAAATATTTTTGACGTCTTATATAGGTACGGAATTTTATGAGATGATGCATCATAGACGTCTAATAGAAATCATTGTGCTGTGAGATTACATAGGTTTTTGATTTTGCCTTTTAATTTTGTGTATTTACTCATATCTTACTTTTATACGTACATTCTTCTACTTCTGGTCTTTCTCTTAGATATTGAATTTCGAGGGTTCAAATTTTGACTGCTGGTATGGGTTTTCTAAACCGTTCGGAGTCGTTTTTAGGCAGTAGGTCTCGGTTTCATTAGTACTCGTGTAATACAATGTAGCACATATAGCTCCAAATCAAACAAAACCATCTATCTCTTATCTATCGATATCAGTCGAACAATGGTTAAATTGGTAGTGCGCTTCTTTTTGATACCGGATTTCGATGGTTCATATCCCACTACTAGCCTGGATATTTCTATCCGTTCGGAATCGGCTTTAGGCAGTAGGTACCGATCTCATTAAACCCCTTATAAAACAGTAGGCCTTAGTGCTCGAAATCAACCATTTAAATGTATCCTTATTACCTTAAGAAATAAACTATTTTTTAGACACAACATAAATTATTTTTTTCAGAATTTTTTTTCTGTGTTTTTGTCTCAGTATTTGTGAATCTGTTAAACGTCTGTAACAAAATACATAAATATTGACTTACTTGTTTATTTTCTTTCTTACAATTAACTTCATTAGCTTCCAAAGAAGTTTTAATGTTTGTGCAAGAGATTATAGAAATACTGAAAATTTCAATGTGCTACTTCTACTACTGTTTTTTTTTTTTCATTTTTAAGATTGTGCATTTCCACTCACTCTTTTATGCACATATTCTTCTATCTCCGTATCGTTCAAAATGTTTGTTATTACCTTAAGTATTAAAAATCTAAGAAGTATAAATTACTTTTTATACTTTTATTGCAAATTGATTCTCTTAAAATTTATGAATTTGTGAAGCGCTTTTAAGGAAATCTGGTTTGTTTTTCAGACAACTTCATTTGTTACCCCAAAGAATTTTAATGTTTTGGGTAAGAGATTATAGAATAAGTCACAAAATGAAATATACTCGACAGTCATAAATATTTGGTCTCCAATGGTGGCGGACAAGAGGAATTTCGGAACCTGCTTTAAAAACTGGAAAACAGTTTCCAAAACCAGTGGTGCCTGAAGAAATCTTCTGGATAAGGCCAAATTTCACACCAAGCTGTAGGACTGGAGCAGAAGAGAAAGAGTCACAGCAAATGTAACACAACCCAAAAACTATATTTGTATTATAGTAGATTTAATATTTTTTTAAAAATCTATTTATATCTTAATTTTTTTTTAAAATTTTGCTGCCTTTCTGAAAAAATATTTTTTTTTCACCGGTCTGTAGATGTAAATGTTTCGGAAACACTGGTATAGAGAACATGCGGCATGATATGAAAGAATCATATTGTAATCCAGCTACCCTTCTCTAGATTTACAAGAGAAAATCAAGTAGTAAGTACTATGAAAGAATATTCTAAAAAGAGCAAAAATGAACTTTCTAAATTCAAATTCATAAGTAATATTACGTTTAACAGTACTAAAGTTTTGTGATTTTTCAAGATAAAGATCGTGGATTAAAGTTATAAATAAAAATACTTTTAACGAACTAAAATAACTAGTTGTATTACGAAGCACAGTAATCCCAGATTCAAAACACAAAGATTGATTAAAGAAGCCTTTTTCTGTATTTGTTGCAGCTTCAGAGAAATGAAAGTAGCATATTTCTGTATTTGTTACATTGTTACAGCTTAATAAAACTAAATATAAATGTTGGGGTTAGCTGAAAAAAAGTAACTAAAGAAACATGTTTAAAGGATTCAGAAAAAAATATTCTTCCTGAATTTCTCTTATTAATACTAGCATATAGCCCGTCATATGACGGGATTAGTAAAATTTTTAACTTTCCAGAATTGTAAAGTACTTTTTGAGGCAGGCAAAAAAATGGTTTGTTTATTGGCTGAGAATTATCTGGTACACACTGAATAATTTCTTTATCTTGATACACCTCTAAAGTCTCCCGATACTGTGAATGCAGTTTAGAATCACATTGAATTCATTTAGTCAAACCGTGTGGTTATGTATAAAAAACAAACACACCAACGAACAAACTTTTTAATTTTCAAAGATATATAACTTAAAAGCTAGATATTTATTATTCCGTGAAATAGACTCCTAGACTTTTATGAAAAGAATTTGTTGTTAATACCGGTGATAAAATTTTCATTTCACTAAAAATATAATCGATGATTAAATTTAAAATTATCACATATATACCTAATCTATTATTTAAGCCAAATATAAAAGAAAATTGTTTACATAATATCTAAGTTCAGTGATAAAACATACGAAAATAATGCGGACGACATTTAAATAATTTAAAATAAAAAAGGATTAAATGAGATGGTTAAAGAAATGACGTCATAATGCTAGAAAATATTTTATTTTTACCTATTTATTATGTGATAAATTTGATCACCTGCTTATAACCGGGAAAAACAGGGGTTGAAATAATGGCACTAAACACTCAAAAAGGGAGAAGGGGTAGATTTTGAACGTTTTAAAGACTTGTCAATACTTGATTAATTCATTTAAAAGCTAACAGAGATTAACCAATAGCGAGAAGCAATTCTCCTTTTAAACAGAGATTAACCGTTAAACTACTTTAGTGAGACCGGCCCCTAGACTTTTATGAAAAGAATTTGTTGTTAATACCAGTTATAAAATTTTCATTTCAACAAAAAATAATCGATGAAGTCAAAATGCTAGAAAAAAATGTTATTTTTACTTATTTGTTATGTGATAAATTTAATAGCCTTCTCTTAACCGGAAAAAATAGGTCTTGAAATAATGGTATTAAACGCTCAAAAAGGTGGGAAGGGGTGGATTTCGAACGCTTTAAAGACGACAGTATTTCCTCTGTAATATGAAGCATATTCGTACCAATTTATTTTAGAATCGGATCGATAGTTTAACCCCTTCCGGTACGATTTAATAATGAAAAACTGTGCGTGAAGTAACCATTTATTTTTTATTTAAAAAACTTGTTTTATTTTACAATTCTTACATATTCTTAATTAAAATCCACTTTTTACATAGTGTTAAGTATAAGAAACGGTAAAATTAAGATAATAGTCTTCAAGCTAGTGGTACTTTTCAAAACAAAGGGCAAAGGAATTCTGAATTGTTTACATCGCCAGGGAGTCTCACTTCTAATTTGATTCTTGTAACACACACGGCATTTCTTAGTAGGTCTTCTTTTATTCTGACTCATCAATTTGGCAGTGACTTGTACCAAGAAACTTTAAATAAACAATATGTAATAGTGACCTGGGATTTCCACAAGTAACAAAAGTGTTGCTAAATTCAGTACACTAGAAATTTTAAACTAAATTAATTATCATATTTATCAGTAACTTTAGTCGCATGACGAGTGTAGCTCGTCATTGTGCGGTATGGAATGAAAAACCAATGACGAGCTAGACTCGTCATTTTACCGGAAGGGGTTAATAGAAGATAAACTTTACTCGCTTTGAATTTTGCTAACCCTAACTCATCAAAAATCCAATAGGGATGCTTCTATGAATTCGAGGTCCAACCGCTTCATAAATTCGAGGATAGAAGACAGGTATCTTAGGCTATTATTATATAGGTTATAAGTAAATTTTCTCCATGACAGAAGCAGCTAGAGTTTGATAAATATCAATGTGACGATTGATATCAATCTCATGATAGTAAAACTTAATTTCATTTATAAAGTTTACATTAGTAGTTTAGTTACGTTAGTAGTTTCACCATAAAATCGTAGATTTTATGGTTAAACCAATTGGTGTAATTTCAAGAATAAAACTTTTAATTCGTTGTATGATGAGATGTTTATTTTCTCAAAAGTTCGGTATGCTGAGTTTATCCGAAATTCTGCATAACTAGATTTATTTCTAGAGTATATTTTTAGCGTTTATGATATATTAGGCAGAAGATACATTTAATAAAAAGTTTGAGGTGTATTTTTTACTGTGGATGTATCTACATTATGCATAGGATATTTCTCAACGGAATTGCTCAACGAACAAATTGTAAACGCGGACAGAATAACATCTAAATTTAACTGTGGGAATCGCTGCCGTTGCAGAAATGTCTGAAATTTTCTCATTACGTGAGGTCAAACATCCACCCGGCCCCATGTTTGCGTCCTTGGTCGGAAAGTACCATTGAAGTACCACGATCGACGCTTTTCCGCAAGGACATACGTAAGGAGGGGCATTCGCGGACCGTGACCTTTACTTCGAGGGTTTAAAGAATGCAAAAACTTTTTTAAACTGAAAAATATGATTTGCATTCTGTCGGTTTTTCGGGATTGTGCGGGTTCCCAGATCGGTTCGTTAACATTCTCGTGGATACTGGTGGCCCCACCCCGGCGTTTCACCATTTTATTGTTGATGCGGAGGTGGATTCATTTGTGACTTGAGTAACGAACGCTTGCAGGACCACTCTCAGGGCTTCATTAACGCACGGAAATTAGAGGGCACGACCCCGAGTTTCCATATTTGGGGAGTTGTAATACGCAGGTACTTTTGCGCTAATTTGTTTGATTTAAATTAGTCAGATGAAAGACGAGATATTCTCTATTGCTGCATGTTGTACCGTATGAGATTGCATTGTGTTTCCTAATGGCCTAATTTAGAACGTGACTATTCTTTAAGGTTGTTGGGTACGTTTTATATTAGATTGCATCACCGGGAGTAAAAAAAAAATATGTTTGTTTCCGCCTTGCCGATTTAAACTGAATTTTATTCGCAAAAATTTGGGGTTTGTAGATAAATAGATATATAAAACAGGGCTCCTAATGGTTTTAAAATTATATGATCCCTTCATCCAGTGGCGGATAAACAGACAATCTTAAAAAGCTACAGCTTAGAGCCTTGCAATCTGCCTCAGTCTGAAATTAAAAAATAAAAAAGACTAAAAGAACCTATTTCAGAAAAATCATTCAAATAAAGTCAGACATATTCACGGTGATAATTTATATAAGAAAGATAAAAAATTATCAGGAAATAGTCCTTTGCCAGCATGTCTTAAAAATGACTTACCCTAATGTATATACACAGAGATAATCTATGCAAAATACCTTTTGAAGACATAATTGATGAACTTGCTTATTAAGAATTAAGAAAGGTTTGGTTTGGTTTGGAGCACTACGGCTTAGCATTTTTTTTCACGAAGGATAAGGAAAACAGGGCCTACTGCTTTAAATCGTTTTCAAACGGCTACGAGCACCCATGTCAGCATTGGTATTCGATCTAATGAACTTTCGGTAACGTAGAGTAGCGCCTTACGCATTAGAACCTTTTCGGCGAAAAATCTGGATAGAAAATTATTTACCTTTCATATATTTTAGAAAATTATATGATGTAATTTTAATTAAATGTTGTGGTATTATAAAAATTCATTTGTGACTTGAGTAACGAACGCTTGCAGGACCACTCTCAGGGCTTCATTAATGCACGGAAATTAGAGGGCACGACCCCGAGTTTCCATATTTGGGGAGTTGTAATACGCAGGTACTTTTGCGCTAATTTGTTTGATTTAAATTAGTCAGATGAAAGCCGAGATATTCTCAAATGCTGCATGTTGTACCATATGAGATTACATTGTGTTTCCTAATGGCCTAATTTAGAACGTGACTATTCTTTAAGGTTGTTGGGTACGTTTTATATTAGATTGCATCACAGGGAGTAAAAAAAAATGTTTGTTTCCACCTTGCCGATTTAAACTGAATTTTATTCGCAAAACTTTTGTGAGTTGTAGATAAATAGATATATAAAATAGGGCTGCTAATGGTTTTAAAAATTATATGATCCCTTCATCCAGTGGCGGGTAAACAGACAATCTAAAAAAGCTACAGCTTAGAGCTTTGTAGTCTGACCGAGTCTCAAATAATAAAAAAAAAATAAAAAGGATAAAAAAAACCGTTTGCAGAGAAAACATTTAAATAAAGTCAAACATATTCACGACGATAATTTATATAAGAAAAATATAAAAAAACTGGCGGGAAAAAGTCCTTTTCCAGCATGTCTTAAAAATATCTTACCCTCATGCATATAGAAAGAGATAATCTATGCACAATACCTTTTGCTGACATAATTGATGAACTTGCTTATTGGGAATTGAGAAAAGCTTGAATCACTACGGCTTAACATTTTTTCTACACGAAGGATAACGAAACCAGGGCCTACTGCTTTAAATCGATTTCAAACAGCTAAAAACATCCATGTCAGCATTGATATTCGAACTCTAGAAGAGTAGCTCCTTGCCCATTCAATCCTTTTCCGCGAAAAATTTGGATAGACAATTATTTAACTTTGCTACATTTTAGAAAATTATATGCAGTAATTTTAATTAAATATTGTCGTATTATAACAATTTATACACTTCATATTTATTTAAAACCTTAATCATGGATATATGTATATGTATATATATATATATATATATATATATATATATATATATATATATATATGTATATATGTATATATATATATATATATATATATATATATATATATATATATATATATATATGTATATATATATATATATATATATATATATATATATTTGTGTGTGTGTGTGTGCGTGTTTGTGTGTATACACACACATTTAGTCAATTTAAAACTATTTATTTGCATGATTTCATGAACACATTCTATATTATAGTTTAATAAAAATTAGAAAATATATTTTCGCATATTAAAACCTAATATGTAATTTTTTAAATATATGATTAATAATGTGAATTATAAAGAAAAATGATTCTTTTAATATCTGTCATGCTATGAGAACTATGAAAATTATTTCATTATATAATACATTTATTACTAAAGCAAGCCAAAGGAATCATATTGGGATTTTATAACTATATGAAACCCACCAGGTGCATTCCAAACTGTTTTATTACTTTACAATATATCGATTGGTTACATTATACCAGTGGAATTTTTTATGTCCATCATATTATGTTGAATATAACAATTAACAGAATATATAATATAATTAATCGCTAAAATAAGCTATAAACGTTATATTAAAACAATCATATTCCAAATATGACATATTCCGTTCCATCATATTCCGTTTATGACTATGTGAAAAATTTCAAGTGCAGTTCAAACCATTATGTCACTTTAAAATGCCTCGAAATGTATCGTAATTCCCCTATATAATAATAGCCTAAGTTATCTGCCCGTCTGTCCACGAATTTATGAAGTTGTTGTAACTGGAATGGATAGAGGCATAGATATTGGATTCCTGATGAGTTAAAGTTAGCAAGGTTCGAAATCCATCCCTTTCCCTTTATATAGCATTTAATGCCATTGTTTCAAGCTCCATTTTTCCCGGTTAAGAGCAGGCGATTAAATTTATCAATTTTTCACATCATAAATAGGTAAAAATAACATTTTTTCTAGTATTATGACGTCATTCCTTTAACCATATCATTTAATCATTTCTTATTTTAAATTATTTAAATATCGTCTGCATTATTTTCATACTTTTATCACTGAATTTAGATATTACGTAAATAATATTCTTTTATATTTGGCTTAACTAATAAATTAGGTACACATGCGATAATTTTAAATTTCGTCATCGATTATTTTTTGTTGCAATGAAAATTTTATCGCCGGTATTAACAACAAATTCTATCTACCTCCAGGATGTAGTGGAATTGATAGTTTCATTCCTTTACTTCCATTAATTACTGTGGAAAAAATTGGGAAGAAATTAACGATAGATTCGACGTCGCTAAGAAAACTTTTAACTATCTTTATAAAAGAATTCAACGTATTCTAAACTTCATTCACAGTATCGGGAGACTTTAGAGGAGTATGAAGATAAACAAATTATTGAGCGTTTACGAGAAAATTCTCAGCAAAAAAAAAAAAAAAAAAAAAAAAAAAAAAAAAAAAAAAAAAAAAAAAAAAAAAAAAAAAATTTACCTGCCTCATAGGGTACTTTACAATTCTGGAAAATAAAAAATTTTATTGATCCAGTCATATGATATGCTAGTTTGCTTTAGAATAGTTGTCTTCATATTCTTAAGATCACAGCACGTCTGGAAGTACACGATCTTATAGCAATCCTATGCCTTTCTCTAATTATATATGTAAGTTAGATACTAGTTACATTATAAAGATGCTGGTAAGTAGTTGTAATGAAATAAAAAAGTGATGCAGATGAATTTAAGATTTGCATAATGTTGTTTTATCTTCCTAAATAACAGTACAGTTCGGTCTACTTGTGTCACTAATTCGCACATCATAGCGTATGGTGACTAGGATGTGCATACATTTTTTTCACAAACAATAGAAATCTAGCTTTACATTCTTACTTTCAGGGGCATTTCGTATTCTGCATTGTTCCGATAGTTTGTTTTTGTTCCCATATATGTTTTTTTCACATAAATATGCTGTTCGAAATAGCAGCAAAATTGTTATGGCTGTGCTGGTAACAGAATTTACTAGCATAGCCATAAACAGTATGTTAAAGCACACAAGCACACATATTTGTACTCTGACACAAAACCTTGTTCCACAGAGGTCAAGATTATTATACGTAAAAATTACAGTTAAACTAAGCTATACTTGCAAAAAAACGTCAAACTTTTGACAATAAACTAATCATTTATTTAAAATTACTTTGTTAAATCCCGCATTAGTTTAATCAGTGTTTGCAGTGAAAGAGACTGACTATTTATCAAACATTTCTATATGAAAATATGTGAGTACTTAAGCTAAACATATCCCTGATTTTTTAATAACAGTTTATCTGAATCTGATTTTTCCCTTTAAATTTGAGAACATAAACTAGAATTTAAAATACAAATAAAAGCTGTTGAAAAACAATAAACTAATCATTTATTTAAAATTACTTTGTTAAATCCCGCATTCGTTTAATCAGTGTTTGCAGTGAACGAGATTGACTAATTATCAAACATTCCTATGTGAAAATATGTGAGTACTTAAGCTAAAAATATCCCTGATTTTTTAATAACAGTTTATCTGAGTCTAATTTTTCCCTTTAAATTTGAGAACATAAAATAAAATTTAAAATACAAATAAAAGCTGTTGAAAAACAATAAACTAATCATTTCTTTAAAATTACTTTGTTAAAGTCGGCATTCGTTTAATCAGTGTTTGCAGTGAAAGAGATTGACTATTTATCAAACATTCCTAAGTGAAAATATGTGAGAAACTTAAGCTAAAAATATCCTTGATTTTTTAACAAAAGTTTATCTGAATTTGATTTTTCCCTTTAAATTTGAGAACATAGACTGGAATTTAAAATACAAATAAAAGCTGTTGAAAAACAATAAACTAATCATTTCTTTAAAATTACTTTGTTAAATTCCGCATTCGTTTAATCAGTGTTTGCAGTGAACGAGATTGACTATTTATCAAACATTCCTATGTGAAAATATGTGAGTACATTTTAGCTAAAGATATCCCTGATTTTTTAATAACATTTTATTTATTTCTAATTTTCCCCTTTAAATTTGAGAACATAAACTGGAATTTAAAATACAAATAAAAGCTGTTGAAAAACAATAAACTAATCATTTCTTTAAAATTACTTTGTTAAATTCCGTATTGGTTTAATCAGTGTTTGTAGTAAACGAGATTGACTATTTTTCATTCTTATGTGTAAATATGTAAGAAACGTAAGCTAAAAGTATGTCTGATTTTTTAATAAAAGTTTATCTGAATCTGAATTTTCCCTTTAAATTTGAGAACATAAACTGGAATTTAAAATACAAATAAAAGCTGTTGAAAAACAATAAACTAATCATTTATTTAAAATTACTTTGTTAAAGTCCGCATTCGTTTAATCAGTGTTTGCAGTGAAAGAGATTGACTATTTATCAAACATTCCTAAGTGAAAATATGTGAGAAACTTAAGCTAAAAATATCCTTGATTTTTTAACAAAAGTTTATCTGAATTTGATTTTTCCCTTTAAATTTGAGAACATAAACTGGAATTTAAAATACAAATAAAAGTTGTTGAAAAACAATAAACTACCATTTCTTTAAAATTACTTTGTTAAATACCGCATTCGTTTAATCAGTGTTTGCAGTGAACGAGATTGACTATTTATCAAACATTCCTATGTGAAAATATGTGAGTACTTAAGCTAAAAATATCCCTGATTTTTTAATAACAGTTAATTTGAATCTGATTTTTCCCTTTAAATTTGAGAACATAAACTGGAATTTAAAATACAAATAAAAGCTGTTGAAAAACAATAAACTACCATTTCTTTAAAATTACTTTGTTATTTCCCGCATTCGTTTAATCAGTGTTGCAGTGAACGAGATTGACTAATTATCAAACATTCTTATGTGAAAATATGTGAGAAACTTAAGCTAAAAATATCCCTGATTTTTTAATAAAAGTTTATCTGAATCTGATTTTTCCCTTTAAATTTGAGAACATAAACTGGAATTTAAAATACAAATAAAAGCTGTTGAAAAACAATAAACTAATCATTTCTTTAAAATTACTTTGTTAAAGTCCGCATTCGTTTAATCAGTGTTTGCAGTGAAAGAGATTGACTATTTATCAAACATTCCTAAGTGAAAATATGTGAGTACTTAAGCTAAAAATATCCCTGATTTTTTAATAACAGTTTATCTGAGTCAAATTTTTCCCTTTAAATTTGAGAACATAAAATAAAATTTAAAATACAAATAAAAGCTGTTGAAAAACAATAAACTAATCATTTCTTTAAAATTACTTTGTTAAATCCCGCATTCGTTTAATCAGTGTTTGCAGTGAACGAGATTGACTAATTATCAAACATTCTTATGTGAAAATATGTGAGAAACTTAAGCTAAAAATATCCTTGATTTTTTAACAAAAGTTTATCTGAATTTGATTTTTCCCTTTAAATTTGAGAACATAAACTGGAATTTAAAATACAAATAAAAGCTGTTGAAAAACCATAAACTAATCCTTTCTTTAAAATTACTTTGTTAAATACCGCATTCGTTTAATCAGTGTTTGCAGTGAACGAGATTGACTAATTATCAAACATTCTTAAGTGAAAATATGTGAGACACTTAAGCTAAAGATATCCCTGATTTTTTAATAACAGTTTATTTGAATCTGATTTTTCCCTTTAAATTTGAGAACATAAACTGGAATTTAAAATACAAATAAAAGCTGTTAAAAACAATAAACTACCATTTCTTTAAAATTACTTTGTTAAATTCCGTATTGGTTTAATCAGTGTTTGTAGTAAACGAGATTGACTATTTTTCATTCTTATGTGTAAATATGTAAGAAACGTAAGCTAAAAGTATGTCTGATTTTTTAATAAAAGTTTATCTGAATCTGAATTTTCCCTTTAAATTTGAGAACATAAACTGGAATTTAAAATACAAATAAAAGCTGTTGAAAAACAATAAACTAATCATTTATTTAAAATTACTTTGTTAAAGTCCGCATTCGTTTAATCAGTGTTTGCAGTAAACGAGATTGGCTATACATCAAACATTCTTATGTAAAAATATGTGAGAAACTGAAGCTAAAAATATCCCTGATTTTTTTAATAAAAGTTTATCTGAATTTGATTTTTCCCTTTAAATTTGAGAACATAAACTGGAATTTAAAATACAAATAAAAGTTGTTGAAAAACAATAAACTACCATTTCTTTAAAATTACTTTGTTAAATCCCGCATTCGTTTAATCAGTGTTGCAGTGAACGAGATTGACTAATTATCAAACATTCTTATGTGAAAATATGTGAGAAACTTAAGCTAAAAATATCCTTGATTTTTTAACAAAAGTTTATCTGAATTTGATTTTTCCCTTTAAATTTGAGAACATAAACTGGAATTTAAAATACAAATAAAAGCTGTTGAAAAACAATAAACTAATCATTTCTTTAAAATTACTTTGTTAAATCCCGCATTCGTTTAATCAGTGTTTGCAGTGAACGAGATTGACTATTTATCAAACATTCCTATGTGAAAATATGTGAGTACTTAAGCTAAAAATATCCCTGATTTTTTAATAACAGTTAATTTGAATCTGAATTTTCCCTTTAAATTTGAGAACATAAACTGGAATTTAAAATACAAATAAAAGCTGTTGAAAAACAATAAACTAATCATTTCTTTAAAATTACTTTGTTAAATTCCGTATTGGTTTAATCAGTGTTTGTAGTAAACGAGATTGACTATTTTTCATTCTTATGTGTAAATATGTAAGAAACGTAAGCTAAAAGTATGTCTGATTTTTTAATAAAAGTTTATCTGAATCTGAATTTTCCCTTTAAATTTGAGAACACAAACTAGAATTTAAAATACAAATAAAAGCTGTTGAAAAACAATGCTTTAAAAAATTCATTCAAATTTTGTAGAAAGGTGCTTTTAAAGCTTATTAAAGAAAAAAGTTTTTAATGCTTGGTTCTTTTCCAAAAACCGGTTTTATTAATTAGAACAAACATGTTTCTTTTTTAGAAATGCGCTTAAAAATTCCAAGAATATAGGGAATATAAAATATGGATTAAAATGCTTTAGAGATACATTCAAACTTTTTTCTGAACTGTTTTGAGAATTATTCCATTTTATAAATGAGGGGGTGTTTTCAAATACTTTTTTAAAAGGTTTCTGCAAACTAAACTTTCTACATTTTAGCTAACCATTACACTTTTTATATTTAATCAGAAAATACCATCTTACCTTAATCGCGTTCTTAGTAAAGGTAAATGAAGTGTAGAGTGATTTCTACGAATTTAAGACGCGAAACCAAGGAATACGAGTTTTTTTTTTTAAGATTCATCTCAGTGAATGCCAACTTACAACTTTTTAAACGTCATTTTTGTTAAAAAAGTAAATCTTGGCAAAATCAACTGTCTTGTTTACGATTGTTAACAAGAAAAAGTAATTTTAAGAAGTTAACTGCACTTTTCAAACAAACAACGTAAAACAAAAATGTTAGTTTTTACTAATGTTGATAACTTATCTAACAATGTAGTTGTTAGATAAATTACATATTCATTTTCATTTAGAGATTTTTGCCTTAAGTATCTTTTTACCAGAGTATATGAATTTGCCTTGTACTTTTATTCTGGAACGTCCCTGCTACAGTATAAGGTAATAAAAAAGTACATATTTATTTAAGTCCTATGAATTAACTTAGCTTATTCTTTTTGTAAGTGAAAGTCACTGTTGTAGTATAGTAGAAAAGAAATTATTTATTTTAGTTCGATCCATACACACAGACACATATTTCCTTAAAAATAGTTGTGAAACAGAAATGTGCCCTCATTTTTTTTCAGATCTTTCTCATTTGTATCTTGTCTCAGTGAAGGTTATTAGGAAAGAGCGAATAATTTTTCAGAATTCGTAATATATTTCGTAATATATTTACAATTAGAAACTTTTTGTGATTTTATATAATACATACATATAGTGTGTGTATGTATATGCATACACACGAACACACACACATACACACACACACATATATATATATAAATATATATATATATATATATATATATATATATATATATATATATATATATATATATACATATATATATATATACATATATATATACATATATATATATACATACATATATATATATACATACATATATATATATATATATATATATATGTATATATATATATATATGCATATAAATAAATATATATATATACATATTTATTCATATATATATATATATATATATTTACATAAATATACATATATATATATATATATACATATATATACATATATATATGTATACATATATACATATATATACATATATATACATATATATATATATACACATATATATACATATATATACATATATACACATATATATATATATATACATATATATATATATATATATATATACATACATATATATATACATATATATAAATATATATATAATATATAAATATATATATATATACATATATATATGTATATATATATATACATAAATATACATATATATACATATATATGTATATATATATATACATATATATACATATATATATATATACATATATACATATATATACATATATATACATATATATATATATACATATATACATATATATACATATATATATATATACATATATATACATATATATACATATATATATTCATATAAATATATGTATACAGATACATATATATACATATATATATATATATATATATATATATATATATATATATAGGCAGATTGTTGATAATTAAACTTAAAGTTGAAAAAATTTTAAAGTTGTCTGCAGTCGAAAGTGTTGTTCATAGAAATATGAAACGTTGTACAGGACATAATGAAAGAAATGGGTATTTGCTTGACCGCATAAAAAAATTAATCCAACAGAGGACGTTTTTGGATGAACTACATATGTAGCTAATACTTTCTCTGTTAAAAAAATTATTACAAAACATATCCAATCTAACGGCCATTGCAACAACCATTTAAATTCGTAAGATAGCATATTCTATGGTTAACTTCAGTTTGTCAGGGGAAATGTTGAGAACAAGTGAAATGCTGTCCTTCATATCCCTCATATCCTGCTGTCCTTCATGTATAGCTCTTGGTTTACCAAGTCTTACTAGATGTTTCAAATACCCCCAAAGTCAAAAGCCAAGATGAAGTTCCTCCACACATTAGCCTTCCTGTTAAGAACATTCTCAAAATCCCTGTAGAGAAGAAAGTGTCATCAGTCGCCTCTTTCTTAATGTGTGGTTACCCGGATTAATAGACCTCAACCCATGCGACTTTTTGGTGGAGGAGGGGGCAATTAAAACATCTAATCAATCTTGATAAACCAAGAATTATACGTGACCTAAAAGACATTATTTCCTGGACAATTGTAGAACATGTTATCTTACGATTTCAAATGGTATTTGAAAATGATGGCCAACATGTTGAACATTTCCGTTTGTAACACTTTTTTTAAACTAGAGTAAAGTTGGCTAAATACACAAGTCATCCAAAAATGCCCTCTGCTGGTAAAATTTTGAACTGTTTTTTTTTACATTCGGT
>CM063508.1:117444416-117446916 GCA_032207245.1 Pardosa pseudoannulata
TAACGTTATTATAAATTTGACATATTCTTACGGAAAGTCATACACAGACAATAAAAAAATATTTTAGATTTTAAACCGTCGATGTACGAGCTCATAATAATATCGAAATTTATATTGTTTAAACACATTTTTCATGAATAAGTTCCAAAAGATATTGTAAAAATAATTTCATATAAACCTTTAGTTTTGGAACAAATTTAATCTCCTTAAACCTCCTCTATGACACCGTTCATCTTTGTGCATGCTTAAATCTAAAGTTAATATTTGCCCAAAATAATTTATAAAAGAGAAAATGAGTCAGAGTTCTTATAATTCTTGTTGAAATTATCTGTTTTGACCGATCATAAATTTTTGATTGCTAAATAAATTTTTGCAAAAATTGGTGAAACATTTAAGACTTATTTCAACTCTTATAAAATTATGAAATCATCCCTCTTAAATTACTACAATATGCAGATCGTGAAATATTTCATATAGAAGAATTTAAAATTTTATGTTAGATCATGATCCGTAAGATTTAAAATATTTAAATTGCTCCTAATTACTAATTAGTTATAATAGTATTCTACTTCTACTTTTCTTATTATTATCTCAAAATTATCTCTTTTCAATTATTTATTACATCATAAGTATAGAGAAATATATATATATATATAAGAATTAAAAATTTCCCATCTCCATTACAGAGTATTGAAAAGATACGTCTGTTTAGGTTGTTAGAAAAAATTCTTTTAAATGAATTTTAAATTGTATGTCAGACCACGCTAAGATTTAAAGACATTAAAGGTTGATTTGAATCACGAATTAGCTTTAATATCCCTTTATAGCTATATTCCTTATTATTAATTTTCTTATTATAATTTAAGATCACTGAAAGTTATATATTCATACTTATATTCTAAATTAAGTTATCTTGTGGATTAAATTATAACATAATTTTTTAATCTTTTGTATTAATTAATCTATATCTTTAATTGCACTCTCATTTATTCGAAAAATGTATTTGAATTTAATACATGTGTTCTAAAAAGCGTTTGAATCATTTCACCTTTCTTTGAAGCAGTTTTCTAAAAGGGAATCCCTTTACATTTAGGAAAAAAACTATAACCTCAATAAAATTCTGAAAATTTAAGAATCTTAACTATGAAGTAAATAATGTTCCTAACAACGTTGGATTTTTAACCAAAGGGCTAGCACGGGACATATCTCCTTTAATGACAGCGTTGGTTCTCTTATGGCATTCTTTCCATGAAATAACCAGTTGCAATCCATCTATTTAAAAACACTTGGGTCAACGACACCATCACAAAGCATGTAACACAAAAGCAAATAAAATTCGCAATTGTCCCTTTTTTTATAAAAAAAAAAGTTAGAAAATGATAAACACGATTTAATATAATATTAGCAACAGCACATGCGAAACTCAAGGACTATGTTTTTTCAGAGTACTGTAACCTAGCAATCTGATTATCCTGGCCACTTCGCATTTTTAACTATAAAAGTTTTCACCAATTTTTATTTATACAAACAATGATAGAGGATTTAAATGCCTCTTATTTATTTATTCCTTATATATTATATGCTTCTGAATAGCATTTTACTGTTCCTTTCGACCTTAGTGATATATCCATATAACTACTTTGCAGTTATCATATAGCAGATTCGTTATTTTCCTTGTTAACAAGGTATGCTTTTTTTTCATTTTCAAAGCTTCTGCGTCAATATGACAGTTTGTAAATAGTCCAAACCTCTGTAAGATTTAAAGACATTTAAGGTTGATTTTAATCACGAATTAGTTATATAATTTTATTTATATTTTTCTTATTATTAATTTTCTTATTATAATTTGAGATCACAGAAAGTTCTATATTAAATACTTATATTCTAAATTAAGTTATCTTGTAAATTAAATTGTAACGTAATTTTTTATTCTTTTTTATTAATTAATCTATATTTTTAATTGTATTCTCACTTATTCTAAAAATGTATTTGAATTTAATACATGTGTTCTAAAAAGCGTTTGAATCATTTCACCTTTTTTTGAAGCAGTTTTCTAAAAGGGAATCCCTTTACATATAGGAAAAAAAATATAACCTCAATAAAATTCTAAAAATTTAAGAATCTTAACTATGAAGTAAATAATGCTCCTAACAACGTTGGATTTTTAACCAATGGGTTAGCACGGGACATATCTCCTTTAATGACAGTGTTGGCTCTCTTATGGCATTCTTTCCATGGAATAACCAGTTGAAATCCGTCTATTTAAAAACACTTAGTTCAACGACACCATCACAAAGCATGTAGCACAAAAGAAAATAAAATTCACAATTGTCCCTTTTTTATTAAAAAAAAGTTAAAAAATAAAATGGATAAACATGATTTAATATAATATTAGCAACAGCACATGCGAAACTCAAGAACTACGTTCTTTCAGAGTACTGTAATCTAGCAATCTGATTATCCTGGCCACTTCGCATTTTTAACTATACAAGCTTTCACC
>CM063508.1:117451916-117459416 GCA_032207245.1 Pardosa pseudoannulata
CCATCAGGGCGAGCACTGTAGTGGTTAATAATGGGCCAAAGTGTGGGGGAGGCTTAAAAAATATTATCACAACTGGACTGGATGTTCCTATATCCATATCAACCTAGGTTCATGGAAGCCCAAAGGCTAAGTTGTAATTGGGGAAAATCTTTACGTAATCAGCAGTAATACATCTGCGATCCAATGATGAATAGGACATCTTTTATAAAGTATTTCAATAATATATTTGAAGATGGCACTAGGCCGTTGAAAAAAATCCCAACTTAACAGAATGGAAAGTGAATTGTAAAAATCAAATCCCTATTACACGCTCACTGTTTTCCTTATTTTATAAACAAAATATTTTAGATTTGTTCATATTTGCATAATTTCATATATTTATATGTTTAAGTATATAAATTTCCATTCTCCCACAAAAAGGCATTTAAATTTTAAATACTTAAATGTTATGCTTAACTTATTTAATCACATAATTTAAATAATTTTACATTTATTTAACAATCACGCAATCTCGAAAAATTGTAAATATTACATCATTTTATTTATGTATCTACTTCCATCATACTTCACATTATTAATTTAATTTTTTACTCATTAATTATTATATAAATTTTATATAGCTATCAATTTTAAATAACAAAACGTGTTCAGAAATAAATGTTCTATTGAATTAATAATCTAAATTTAAATTCTATGAATAAATGAGTTCATAAATTTGTTTAACAGCTATATTTATTAATTTTTTTTACCATTGTCAATTATTCCATCATACTTTACGTGTGATTCATTTCCCTTTAATTTTGTATGTAATCTGATAAATAAATAGGCAAAGATTTACAGGCGTTTTGGAGTAACTAATTTTACTTATTTGCAATTTATTTTATGAAGATAGACAGGAAAACTGCTATGACCATTTATAAAGTAATTTATTTATATTTTTAGCATTAATTTATTATGTATTTTTCAGCTATTATTTATTTTCTTATAAATTTCACAAGTTGTTTTGCCCTTATAGCAATTATCCCTGTATCCCTGCCAATCCAACAAAATATTATTTTTAATATAATTTTTAAGCAAAAAAAAAAAAAAATGAAAAATTTAACTATATTTTATCCATTTTGTTCTTGTTGAATTCCTCGCTAGTACATCCGCATACGCATTACGTTCATTCCTACAATAGTCTTTAAACTAATAGCTATAATTACACTCATATATTTAAGTTCTTGGCAAAATGAATAAAAGATTAATAAAAAATTAATAAATAAATAATAATCAAATAATAATTAATAATTATTAACAATCAAATAATAATAATAATAATAATAAATTAATAATAATTAATTACAATTAATAATTAATTACAATTAATAATTAATTATAATTATTAATTATTAATATTATATTAAAAATATTATTTTATATTATTAATTAATAATTAATAAGCAAAATTAATAAAATTGTGTATTTAAGTGACTATAGTAACAAAGAGCTATTTTCTGCGGCGAAATTGATAAAAATGATCTTTTAAAATGTGTGTGCGAAGATGAAAAAAATTCCAAAGAGATTCATTATATCTTCAGGATTTAGTTACAACTGTAAACTGAAACCCCAAAAGTCTCCAGTAGAGCTAAAATTTATTCATTTTACTGCAATTCAGAGACTGCTGCAGTGTAACGTCTGCGGACTGAGTAAAAAATTCACTATAACTAAAAATTCATTATATCCAATTTTGCTGATCATTGAAATTTCTTAGCATTTGACAGCAATTTTACTGAAAATAATCATTAGGATAATACATAGTGACTAACGAATTATAAAGTAGTTAAATAGACAATATATCATGTTATATTAGAAATGAAGAATTTCGAAGACTTGTATATATTTTTCTTATTGAAGAAAAATTAATTTTTTTATTGAGCATATTTCAAATCAAGTTCATCAATTTCATTCTCAACGATTAGAAAAATCAAGATTTCATAGTTCTTTGCCTCCATTGTACATGAAAAAAAATGCAGAATGTTTGCAGCCATTTTCACTTCAGAGATTGAAGGTGCTGAGAGCCCGTTTTCTTTCGAGCAAGCACCATCTTGTTCTTCCTCTTCGCAGTTGTATTGTTGGATTTTTAAATCCTAGCGTGTTCTTGTGTAAAATTGCCTTTGATAAACCTGGAAAAAAATCTGTAGATGAAAAACTTTTAGTTCACTCGAAACGGGCTTTGAGTTCTTCAGTTCACTATGTGATTTATAAAATAACGTTAATTAAATAAGAGTTCAGATGGGATTAGTAAAGAAGTTTACTGTATCCCCCGTTCACTATAACGAGGTTCGACTGTATCAACAGAATATTTTAGAATGAATTATTGAATTATTGAAAAGAAATTCCAGCCTTGTGTGTAAAAGTCGTCAATAAGGGGAGTTTTATACAGGCAAACGTTCCAGTCAAGAAAGTAAGTTAACTGTCATTAATTTAACAGAGAAGAAACAAAACAAGAATAAAATTATTTCATTTAATGGAATTTCTGTAAAATTATTTGACACTTCTATCATGGACTTTTGTGCTTTCTGTTTGTTGAAACAATCCTCAAAAAACGGCATTTGATGACACTGAGCGCACTTTTGTAACGACACAAAATGAAAGATATAAAACTGACATGACATTGTGAAGGAGCTAGAACTAAAGTTAATATTCTAAGTTATCAGTTGGTACAAAATCCTCAGAGTTTATGTAAACTGAGAATGACCGTCAGTAAATTTAAAAGAATTAAAAATGGGGTAATATTGAACATCTAAAACATGATAATTCATTTTTGACATCTATGAAAATAATACACCCATACAACCGGATGATTTTTACAGTTTTATATAAAATTGTTAAATATATATAGTTAAAAAATTATAAATTGGTGATGGCGGAGCCAAAAGTACTTTGTACCCTCAAATCTATTACATAATCTATATAAAATGCCACCAGAAAGCAAACCACAGTTCATCAAATTATCTGTGATGGTATCGCTAATGAAGAATACAGTTAATTATTCTGAAAGGGCATCTATGATAAAGAAGTATGACTTGTGTAGATTGCATGAGTGATTCTAAGTAAGAAAAAATTTCTGAACATACTACAAAATTTTCCGAAAACGTATACGCTACTAATTTAAAGTACAAACTATGTTAATGTTAATTTCTGGATGTCAAAATTAGAGCTGTATAATATGTGAATTTTAATATTGTGATTTATCGTTAACCCATATCAATATATTAATATGTTCTAATATATATCACCTTATTATAGAGTTGCAAATATAAGTGTGTTCTATATAAATAAATGCAAACTCGCATATATCAATGTGTGTGTTGGTTATCTAAAAAACACAAATTCAATTTCTTAATCTGAATACATAAATTTAAATTTTAACGTATTGCTCTAAAACAGAAAATCAAATGACATATTATGACAGTTTTTTGATAGAAAAAAGATTTGTGGAAGCATCAAGAAAGAAAAAAGGATGAAAAAAGATATAAAACTTTCTGTTTAAACTCTCTGAAAATACACAAATGAATTTTGAAAATTCATTTATATATTATGTATATTAAATAATATATTTATACAAAATGAAGATTGTTTTAAAAAACTTTTTTTTAATTTTCAAAAACAGATTTTTCAGAAAATTCTTTTAAAATTTTCGAGAAAAAAAATCTGTTTTTTTTTTTATAATCTTCTGAACAGACTCGCACAAATTTTCAAAATCGGAAATTTTCGGATCAGAATCAACCCTGGTAGATTGAAGGGAACAGAAACACAGAGACACATGGAGTTCATATAAAAATTTACGGTTATGTAGACAAAAAAGCTTCTTCCATTCTTATTATACATTTAACTTTATACGTGCGGTGTTTTGAGGAATAAATCTGTTTAATACCTAGTAATTCTTTTGTAGTAACCAGGTGTTTGGAAATTATTCCTCTGTTGTCGATTTTCTTATCTTGAGGATTTGATCTACGTGTCGTGCGTCATTATTTAAAGACAGTTTTCTGGAACAAATCCTTTATTTGTAAGCCTCTCACTTGCGGAAAATCGAATAATGGAAGAATCGTCGGTACTGTCAAAAGCGTCATGAGAATTATGAATAGCAAGATACTAAAGATATAATAATTTTAAGAGATTCAAAGCCCTTAAAATTTTTATTTTTTTACTTGTTCATTTTCATATCTTTAGTCCATTTATTCTTTCTCAGCCTCAGTTAAAGTTTTAAAATTTATCCCAAACCAAAACGAAATAATGTAAACTACTATATAAAAAGGAAATGAGTAAGTATTAAGTTAAAATAATTTACTTATGGTACTGAACACAAAATGCTATATTAGAATAAAACAGCTAATTTAAAATTTAAATACACATAAATTAAAAATAGCAATAATAAAGAAATGTAAAACTTATCAATATATACAAACATCCAAATTAAAATGTACAATTTTATACTTAATGAAATAAAAATTTACATAAAAATAATATTTATTACAAAGATTAAGGACATTAAGTAACGAAATAAATGAAATTTTTATTCAAAAATTCATAGGAATTATTATACAGAATTTTACAGGAAATACTCCAAAATATATTGTAAGAGTTTTGTATATTTGGATGCACTTTGCATAGTTCTATGTGAGAGCAACTTGCGCCATATTCATTGTTCGAGGCGGAGCTAAGCCTGGAATAGGTATTCACAGTTTCATGTCCACGCGCTGGCTCATCTTATATCTTTGCAAGCTCATCAAATTGTTTCAAAGTGCTTCAGCCTGACCGGATTATCGTAAAAGCTTACGCGAGCCTGGATCTTTTTCATTTATTTTATTATAAAAGAGTCCCCTTTTTAAAATCACTTTTAACTCACGTAATTTCCAACTACCCATTTTTTAGACCTGACACACACACACACACACACACACACACACACACATATATATATATATATATATATATATATATATATATATATATATATATATATATGTGTGTGTGTGTGTGTGTGTGTGTGTGTATGTGTGTGTGTGTGTCAGGTATGGAAACTTAAAATTAATAATTTAGGGGGATTTTTGAGCAAAGAGCGTAGCATACTGTTTTCATACAGGCGCATGAATCCTTAATAACTCATTATAAAAACACTTGACGAGTAAGGATTCATAGAAAGCGTCTTGAGAAAGGGTTGCTTGCTGAATAGGACCCTCGCTGAGTATAATTCCTTTGTTAGAGTGTGGACACTAGTCACCTGTCGATATGTTTGATGTTTGGCTGTTAAACTGTGCAATATACATGAGCAAAGATATTATATAGACATCATTGGTTCTATGACTTTTCATATGGCTGCAAAGTCTGACATATATATATATATATATATATATATATATATAATATATATATATATATATATATATATATATATATATGTAAGTGTGTGTGTGTGTAATATATCACAATTATTTATCTTTAAATAAATATATAAAATTCTTCTTTATTCCCTTCACATTTTAATATTTAATTTTTTAGTTATAGAATGTTAGATTAAGACTTAACTTCGTCTTAAATTCTCTTAACCTATCTCTCAACTTAAAGCTGAATTAAAGGCTATATTTCTGTGCACTGGCCACATTTTTCAGCTTTCCAAGTAAAATGCTATTACTTCTACAATAATGAAATTGCTGCTTATGTATTTTCGTGCTAGCTTGAATGATACGGGTTCAATCTTGCCTCCAAAAAAATTTTAAACAATCTTAAGTCTCATGGGAACAAAATCACGGGAGTTTCTCGCTTTGAGGCCGATATTTCAAAATTTCTATATTCCTGAGCTTTTTATAGAGAGCTGATGCATTAAAATGGCGGTCGGTTGAGGGATGCTTTTCGATCCTCAGTAAATATGAATATGAAATTGCAGAATGCTGGATTTCGTTTTTCGTATGGTATCATAACTGCAAAATGACCAGAAGTCCTTTTTACCAGGCAACTTAATAATAGGGTTTAATTATCCCACGTGATCGGTGAAGATATTTTCACTGGTTATGCAAATATATATATATATATATATATATATATATATATATATATATATATATATATATATATATATATCAAGTTTTAAAATAGGGGTTATGAATTAAGCGAGTTATAATTAAAAATAGCTAGAACTGATTAACGATAACGTAATAGGAGAAAGATACACTCTCGAGGGGAACTATACAGAGTAAAGAGGCTGAGGCGAGTGTAAGCATCAGGGTTGGCTTAATTTGCCCAACCCGAAAAAACCTGGGTGGGTTTTTTCAAAAAAACCCACTTGAAAAAACCCAAGTGGGTTTTTTCAAAATTGGGTTTTTTCAAAATCATTATTTAAAATTCCACATATTTAACTAATAGTAGAAATATTGAGTTAAATCTATAATATATATTACATATTTCATCTTTGACAATGAGAGTAGAATTTTTTTTTTTAATTTGAGGAGGTCTAAACTGCTAGAAAAAAAACAAAAACTTAAAACATTTCAGAGAAAAATAGTTATTTGTATAACAAATGCAATGAAAAGATTATAGAAACAATTAAAAATCAAAACAACCAGTATTTCTGCCAAGAGGATGAAAAACTGACGTCTTTCAGCCAATATTAAAAAGAAATAATATGGCTAAAAAACAATTACCCAGAGGGCTTGAGTATATTTACAAGAACATAAACAAATTAGAACTTTCTATATTGTATACAACTTATTCTAAATGTTATCCAGTCAGTGATATAAGTTTCTTTATCAGCTGTTATGATATAAGGGAAAAACTTGTTTATACAAACAATTGACCAATTAACTGTTATCTTGAAACAAGGGTATTTTAATACGATTTAGTGATATAAAATTAAATTAGTATGTAAAATTCTAAATAAAAACATTAAACTTTTATGAAATTGTTTTTAATTTTTCCCTCTTATATAGATACAAGTGTAATAAATGTGATTATTAAATAAATACTGATCTATGACAAATTAATTTATGCATAGGAATATCCCATGCTTAGGGGTAAAATGACAAGATATTCTTTATTGATTGTTGATAAAAGATTGACTATCCATTATATATATGTTTCTTTACTCACATTTAAAAATCAAGATGTAAAAAACATAATAGTAACTGAAAATCTCATTTAAATTTTAAGATATTTTATTTGTTAGAAAAATTTTAGAATATGTAAAAAATAATTTATTTTAAAATTTCAAAATTTCTTTTAATTAAAGCAAAAATTTCTTCTGCATAACTTAAAATTGATTTTTTAAATTTTTAACTTTAAAAAGTGACTAACATTTTAAATTTATTTTGATCAAGCAATTATATATCCTGTCCTCTTACATATAAATTATAAAGACAAAACCCTGATAAAACCCGAAAAAAACCAAAAAACCCTGATAAAACCCGAAAAAACCCCAAAAACCCTGATAAAACCCCAAAAAACCCTGATAAAACCCGAAAA
>CM063508.1:117464416-117486916 GCA_032207245.1 Pardosa pseudoannulata
TGTAGTTAAGGCAAGAAATGAAGCACTAATTAACAAACAGTTGTATCGTAAACCATATGAACTACTTCTTCACTGAAGAGGCTGGTTCTTCACTGGTTTTAACATGGACTTCTTCAATGAAATTGATGCTTCGAATGATGACTGTGAGTTAACTAAAAATGATTATGCAGAATTTTATGAGAATAACCAAGAAGTGATGTCTAATTCTAATGATAATAATGTTAAAGATCAAATAATGGATTTAAATGTTGAAGTAGAAACGAAATTGATTTTAAATGAATTTGTTAAGATATTTTCTACAATTTCGCTGGTCTCAACCCAAGGTGACGCGACACACACTTTAGGAACTTCTACACTAGTCTTATAACGTAATTTTGAAATTTATGATCATAACCTACAAGGTAAATTTATCGTAAATAAATCTGTAAGAAATCATCTCAATCGCTGAAGTTTATGAACCTAAATTTCAAGGTTACATAAGGTGACGAGTGTTACGAAAAATTTACCCTGAGGGCTATGAATATGAATTTCACGTCAGGTTACGTCAGGTGACTAGTGCAGGAGTTCCTAAAGTATACACCTTTCGACGCCATGAAGGGAAGCCAACCATTCATAACCTCCAGTGTAATTTTTTCAGAACACTAGTCATTTTATGTAACCTTGAAATTTATGTTCACAACCTCCAGTTTGAAATTTTTTATAACGCTAGTCAGCTTAGTAACATTGAAATCCATGTTCGTAACCTTCAGTATAAATTTTTCAGAACACTAGTCATTTTACGCAACCTTGAAATTTATGTTCACAACCTTCAGTTTAAATTTTTTATAACGCTAGTCAGCTTAGTAATATTGAAATTCATGTTCGTAACCTTCAGTGTGAACTTTTATAACACTAGTCACTTTATATAATTTTAAAATTGATGTTCAGGATAAATTTAACATAAATAAATCAATAAAAAATCATCTCAATGATATATTTAATAATTCCCTTTTTAAAAATATGATCATTAAACTTATAGCGACGAATTTGTAAAATTAAAAAAAAAACTAAATTTGAAATTTTTTTCAATTATTAATAACAAATTTATTCTACACACTTTGAAGAGGAATGAAATATCAATTGCAAAAGACCTGGAAATCATATAAATTGCTTCTGCTATTCAAAAGTTAAATATGTTTAACGGGAACTAAATTCTACGAATAAATGTGCAAATTCGAAAAGTGTCAATGCTTGACGAGTTGATTTAAATTTGCAATTTCGTAAAAACTGATATTGTTAATAATCCTGTTTCAGTTTCCTTTATTTAAAAAGAAATTATTGGAAGCTTCCGAGTAGCAGCAAATTAAAACAATACAAAAAAGATTTGTCTAGCTGAATTGTTTTTGAATGCAATTTCCTGCTATCGTGGCGTTTATAACAAGCCGCAAAATGTTTGAATAGAACCTATTATACCTCATCAAACACTTTAATAAACCACACTCGAAACACTAAGGCTATTATATTTAAATTTTGTTACATAATTAACAGGTCTTAGTTTATTTATCCCACAGTGCATGTTTTGACATCTTTCTGACGGTTTGAAAAGTTTAAATTAGAATAGATTAAAAGATCTGTTGTTAATTATATAATTATATTGTTATTGCCACAGAAGAAAACTTTTTGCTTTGCCTGTCCTTTCTAAATTTCTAATTGCGATTGCAAACGGCAAACTGTAGACGATAAAGTAATGACGTTTCTTTCCTAAACATGAGATCATTTCGGGCAGTTTCTTGCTTCAATTATATGCTTAACCAATCAGGAGAGCATAAGAGTTTTCCTGGTTTTCTCCACAATAACACAAATATGATTCCGTTACCAAAAAATAGCTAAACTCAATACTAACGTACTCTTTTGTTACACTGTTATTTTAAGTTATTAACAGAGTCAGTACCATTTCATAACCTACTAATATTAAATAGGAATTTAAAAATATCTTTCCAAATAAGAGACTTAATTTTTTGACTTGTCAGCATTAAACTTTTAACCAACACAATAGTAAAACGAAGAAAAAAACACTATAAATATGAACTGTAAACTTTACTCAAGTATACAGAGTGTACCAAAAGTTCGTTTACAAACTTAACATGCTGGTCTGTCATATCATGAAGAACAAGATTTACATAGGAACTTGTGTCCGATAATGTAAACTATGACCGCTAGAGGGCAATAATTGCAGGAAAATTGCTGGATCTGTAGAGGCAGACCGCCGCGATCCCCCGACCTGACTCTCCTGGATTTATAACTACGGGGACACATAAACTCCATGGTGTACCAGACACCCTAACATCGGACATGGATCTTATCGCCAGGATTGCGGAAGCGGCAGCACGTGTCTGTGATACTCTTGGCCAAATTGAACGGGTTCGTGAATCCATGGACCGACGTTGTGAAACGTGCATTGCGGTGGAGGGAAACAATTTTGAGCATTTGCCGTAATGTAATCCTCATCTATAGCAAAAATCATATTATCAAAGCTGTCGATATCATTTTTTTTTCTCCTGCTCCACACTCGTAATCACATCACTCTAGCTGTCGCAGTTTGAACACAAGTTCCTATGTAAATCTTGTTCATTGTGATATGACAGATCAGCATGTTAAGTTTGTAAACGACCTTTTGGGACACCCTCTATATATAAAAATGCATTACAACCAAATATATTAACATTTCAAAGTGTAATAATTTTTATTCAACGAATCCGGTGGTTTAAAATATTTGAGCTTCATTTTGAGTCTGAAAGCTAATCTTAATATTAAGGTACTAGCATATAGCCCGTCATATGGCGGGATCAGTAAAATTTTTAATTTTCTAGTATTGTAAACTACCCCATAAGTCAGGTTCGCTGAAAATTATCTGGTACACGATCAATAATTTGTTTATATTTTCTGACCGTATGTTACTTGCCAACTTTAATTTATCATGTCATATTACATGATAGGATGGACATCAGAGGTTTTAATATTGATAGTGATTATTTGGTGGTATATATATGAAGGATGTCCAAAATTCAGCGATTCAATTTCAAACCTTGTGGCTATGTATAAAAACAAACACACAAACTAACAAACTTCTTCATTTTCAAAGACATATAAGTTAAACGCTAGATATTTATTAGTCCATGAAATAAAGTCCTAGACTTTTAAGAAAAGAATTTGTTGTTAATACCGGTGACAAAATTTTCATTGCAACAAAAAATAACCGATGATTAAATTCAAAGTTATTACGCATGTACCTAGTCTATTATTTAAGACAAATATAAAAGAAATTATTTACGTGATGTCTAAGTTCAGTGATAAAACGTACGAAAAAAATGCAGACGATACATAAATCATTTAAAATAAGAAATGATTAAATGAGATGGTTAAAGGAATGACGTCATAATGCAAAAAAATGTTATTTTTACCTATTTATTATGTGGTAAATTGACAAATTTAAACTCCTGCTCTGCACCGGAAACAGCCGAACGATGGCCGATTGGTTAGGGTGCTGGCCTTACTGTACCGGAGTTCGTGGGTTCGAATCCCACAGTGGCATGGTTGTTTGTAGCCATTCGGAATCAGCTTTAAGCTAGGTCGGTCTCATTAGCCCTCGTGTTGCAAAAGTAGACCGTAGCACTCCAAACCAAACTTGAACCGGGAACAATAGATCTTGAAATAATGGCATTAAATGTTCGAAAAGGGGGAAGGGGTGGATTTCGAGCGTTTTCGACCTCGCTTTGAATTTTGCTAAGCCTTACTCTCAAAGGTCCAATATGGATGCCTCTAATGATTCCAGGTCTAACCATTTCATAAATTTAAGGACAGACGGACAGATAACTTACACTCTTATTATATAGGGGATTAATTCATTATACTGTTTTTGCTTCAGTATCTAAAGATAAAAAAAAAAATATCATAAATTTAATCTCCTGCTCTTAACCGGGAACAATAGAGCTTGAAATAATGGCATTAAACGCTCGAAAAGGGGAAAGGGGTTGATTTCGAACGTTTTCGACCTCTTTTTGAATTTTGCTAAGCCTTACTCTCAAAGATCCAATATGGATGCCTCTAATGATTCCAGGTCTAACCATTTCATAAATTTAAGGACAGACGGACAGATAACTTATACTATTATTATATAGGGTATTAATTAATTATACAGTTTTTTGCTTCAGTGTCTAAAGATAAAGATAAAAAAGAATATCATATAATCTACAACTGTCAATGATTGTTAAATATTCCCATTTTTCGAAAAAAGAGACCCTCTATTTTTTACGCATTATTTCTAAACTTTTAACCCATATTGTACCACACCAACTAAATATTTCTGTAAGTTATTAAAACTTCATCAGTATCATTAATATGGTGTAACTAAGCATATAAAACCAAAAGTTTGAAAAAATATTTTTAATTTAAGTAATTAGCTGTTTTATAAATAGGACAACGGTCCAATGCACTACTAAAATTTAACAAATATCACTTACATTACATTAGGCTGATTCATAGGTGAAATTTGGAGAAACAGTCAAAACAGAGTCCAACATTGCATTTTAAGCACACTGTTGTTGGATTTCTCTTGCAGTTCTTGAACTGGCATCTTTGTCAAGGGATAATAGAATATTTTGAAATCTCCAGATTTCTTGAATAGAATAGACATTTATTTACCCCTTGTTGTCCAGGTGTGTAAACAGGTCTTTGAACTGGTTTTCATTGAAAGATAAGAAAAGAATGTGTTCTATGAATGCAATATTGATATTGAAATAGCCAGGATTGGACCGTCGTCCTAATTTTAGGACACCTTTCTTATACTTACAAAATACACGTGTAAAATATATTTTTGAACAAAAACTTTCAGTTACATTATTAGCTCTGTTTTTAAACTAAAAGTAACCTCCGCAATGTTTGAAAAAAATAATAATAAATAGAAAATTAAAGATTAAAAAATCAAATAACAAACTTTAAAGGTTTGCTGAAAACAAATTTTACACTACAATGTAATTTGATTTCTCAGTTTTTTTTGTTACTATGCTAAAGTGTGTATTTTAAAGGTGTTAAAATAAAATACACACAGAAAATATTTATAACTTTATTATTAAATGGAATTTTATTTGCTGTCATATTTATAGGACAGCGGTCCAATATGGGTTAACATATTCAGTAATAAAACATAAAGTAGAAGAACTGAGCATTATCCGTAATTATTCCCCCCTAATATGTGTAAAAAGATAAACCAATTATGCGTAGTTTGACGATTGTTATTCATTGAATTCAGCAAAAGCATTAGTTTAAAAACACTTGAATGTTATTTTAACTTTTCACAGGTAAACTCAGAATTGAGGTACTTGTCTTTTACTGAGCAGGATATTTTTTTTCTTCAGTCTTTAGAGTCTAAGATGTCACCTTGTCAGGAATTCAAGCTAAACTAGCTCACAAAACGTTTGGGGAAATGGTTTGGGCTACTGAAACCAGAAGGAGGGCCGATCGAATGTTCAGAGCGAAAATTGATGCTCCGAGTGGGGAGTCAGGTGTCGACTCACCGAATTAATCTGTTCCTTTTTTTGGTAATTCGTCTGACATCGATAGTCGACCACCAAGTAGAAAACGATCCAATCCCTGGTATCTTATGGCTCAGTCATTTCCGTTAAGATCAGTACTGGATGGTAATTGGCGAAGGAGACATGGGAAAAAAAATATGCATGCCTGTTATTCTACCAAAATCACCAGCACGTTTATTTATTTTTTTTATTTTAGTAATTAATTTTTTAGTTATATATCCTTTCAGTATCTAGTCATACATTCAGACGTATATACACACGATCATATATATGTACGTATATGTCAGGTCTAAAAAAAGGTAGTTAGAAATTACGGGAGTTAAAAGCTTTTTTAACAAGGGAACTCTTTTATAATAATAAAATAAATGAAAAAGACCCACGCTTGCGTAAGCGTTTGGAATCATCAAGTTAGGCGAAAGCATTTTTGAACCATTTGATGAGCTTGTAAACAGATAAGTTTCAGTGAGGACGTGGACATGGAGCTGTCAATAACTATTCACTAATATAGCTCTGTCACGAACAATGAAAATGGCACAGGTTTTGTTTCTAAAGAAACGATGGTTTAATAAACTTATTACTATCAAGAAAGACTGTTTTCCATTCTCCTTAACAATGGACCACGATACATACATACATACATACATACATACATACATTATATATATATATATATACATACATATATATACATATTATATATATATATACATACATACATACATATATATATATATATATATATATATATATTTATGATATATATATATATATTTATATATAGATAGTAGATAGATACATATATATATTATACATACATATATATATACATACATACATATATATATATATGTGTGTGTGTGTGTTTGTATATCTATTTATGCATGTGTACATATATATGTGTACACACACATATATATATATGTCTGTGTGTGTATCTATGTACATATATATATGTAATATATCAAAATTATACTTAATCTGTCTCTTAAAAATTCTCCTTTTTCCTGCGTAGTTTGACGATTGTTATTCATTGAATTCAGCAAAAGCATTAGTTTAAAAACACTTGAATGTTATTTTAACTTTTCACAGGTAAACTCAGAATTGAGGTACTTGTCTTTTACTGAGCAGGATATTTTTTTTCTTCAGTCTTTAGAGTCTAAGATGTCACCTTGTCAGGAATTCAAGCTAAACTAGCTCACAAAACGTTTGGGGAAATGGTTTGGGCTACTGAAACCAGAAGGAGGGCCGATCGAATGTTCAGAGCGAAAATTGATGCTCCGAGTGGGGAGTCAGGTGTCGACTCACCGAATTAATCTGTTCCTTTTTTTGGTAATTCGTCTGACATCGATAGTCGACCACCAAGTAGAAAACGATCCAATCCCTGGTATCTTATGGCTCAGTCATTTCCGTTAAGATCAGTACTGGATGGTAATTGGCGAAGGAGACATGGGAAAAAAAATATGCATGCCTGTTATTCTACCAAAATCACCAGCATGTTTAATTTTTTTTTATTTTAGTAATTAATTTTTTAGTTATATATCCTTTCAGTAACTAGTCATACATTAAGATATGTATACACACGATCATATATATGTACATATATGTCAGGTCTAAAAAAAGGTAGTTGGAAATTACGGGAGCTAAAAGCTATTTTATCAAGGGAACTCTTTTATAATAATAAAAAAAAATGAAAAAGACCCACGCTCGCGTAAGCGTTTGGAATCATCAAGTTAGGCGAAAGCATTTTTGAACTATTTGATGAGCTTGTAAACAGATAAGTTTCAGTGAGCACGTGGACATGGAGCTGTCAATAACTATTCACTAACTTAGCTCTGTCACGAACAATGAAAATGGCGCAGGTTTTGTTTCTAAAGAAACGATGATTTAATAAACTTATTATTATCAAGAAAGACTGTTTCCTTTATCTTAACCCTGGACCATGATATATACATACAAACATACATACTTACATGCATATATATATATATATATATATGTGTGTGTGTGTGTGTGTGTGTGTTGTAGATCTATGTATGCATGCGTACATATATATATAATATATATATATATATATGTATATATATAAGTATGTATGTATATATATATTTGTATTTATATATATTATATATATAATATATACATATATGTCTGTGTGTGTATCTATGTGCATATATATGTAATATATCAAAATTATACTTAATCTGTCTCTTAAAAATTCTCCTTTTTCCTATTCTTATTACGTCAAATCAATTTTACCCACCACAAAATATTTTATCTAAAGGAGTGACCGCGAATTACAATTCTTTTGTCAGTCTCTCAAGGATAACTCTGAAATAAATGGCAATTTATTATACACTCGCCATATTTTCCAGCTGTTCCCAGCGAATATTCACTTTTATGACTGATCTAAATTCCTATCTGATTGTTAATATCGCTGACTAAGGTACTTTCTCTGGGAAGAAATTCGTCTCCGCATCTCGTTGTGGAGCTAACCCTGCAATCCACACGTGTTTAAATGTATCATATCCTTTTCTGCACTTGCCAGAGTAACATGCTGTTTTACGAGCTCTTAAAATAAAGTTAAGTTTTATTACGGATTCGTTGCTTCTCTTTTTATGGAATGGCCCAACTGCATCATAATTATTAATTAGATTTCCCTAGACTTATACTTGTCCAGAAAGCCCGGGCAAATAAAAACAATATGGCTAATTTTCTGGTAACCGGCGTAATTAATTTAAACATTAATTAAAACAAGTAAAGAAGTTCTACGTCTTGTTTGGGCAAATTTATATAAATATTGAATGTCCTTGTCGTAATTTTTAATGTAAACCTAGGTTAGTTGTTATTGATTTTAATTTTACTTTAGTTTGTAGTCTTATTTTTATATGTATTGCTTTTAGACAATTAGTCTGTTTTTATTGGTGCACTTATGGTGACCTTAGCGTTTCGGCTGATTATAAAATGACCATTTAGCTGGAGTGTGGGGTTAGCAATTCCTCCCCCCACATACACACACCGCTTCAAGTATAAATTCCTATTCCAATTCTTTATCTTGTTATATTTATTCCTTTAATTAATATATATAATTAGTTTTTCTGGAAGTAGCATGATGCATCAAGATTACTAAAAATTTTTTTATTTAATCTTATTAACCTTTTAGTTTTTACTTTATATCTTTATATATATTATATATATATATATATATATATATTACACACACACACACACACACCACACACACTATATATATATATATATTTATATATATATATATATATATATATACATACATATACTTTTATATATATATATATATATATATATATATAATGGTCAAGTGTTAAGACGAATGTAAAACAGTCTTCCTTGATAATAATAAAATTATTAAATCATAGTTTCATTTAAAAGCAAATCTTGCACCATTTTCATTTATTCGTGGTGAAACTAAACGTGAAAAGGTGCTGACAGCTCCATGTCCAAGCGCTAACTGAACTTCTCGCTTGATTTGTCATCAACGTCCTGTGAAAAATCTTTGGGCCTGACCGCATTAGTCCAAATAATTAATCAAGCGTGGGTCTTTTTCATTTATTTTATTGTTATAAAAAGAGTTCCCTTTTTAAAATCGTATATAACCACTACCCCTTTTTAACTGAAATATATATATATATATATATATATATATATATATATATATCTATATATATATATATTATATATATATATATATATAATGCGAAAATACACGTAGAAAAGTAGAAAAATACTGGAGATAGATGTACAATATTTCCTATGATATTAACATGCTATGATTAAACATGCAGCATAACTCTAGTAATCAAACTTGGTATTTGATTACTAGTTTTCAAACAATACCTAGTGTTTGTCAAATTAAAAGTGCATTCTACACGAGATAAAAAATCCCATCGCATTTTCTTGTAAAAAATAGGTTTCACGTTATACAAAAATAAATACGACAATTGGTAATGAAACATTTATTTGTTTAAAAATAACAACATATATGGGGAATCATTCACGTAAATAAGAAGATACGTATCTGAGACGTATTCTGACTTGAATATTGAAATGCTAATGAAAGGTAGAATAAACTGTAGCCAAGGAAGGAACAACAATGAAACAATGAGTTGAATTTTTATGCGATGTTGCAAAAGATCTTCCCCCTAGTTTTTTGTTTAAAGTCCCCCACCCAACCCAAGCCAGCTCTGTAAAAAATAATAAACAAACAAATTTTTATCTCTTGGCTAACTGTTTCCCTTTTTCCCCGAAGTTCTGAATTACCTTACTAAAGTACATCTTTTCGTCTGCGATCATTTACGAATTCTTATCATTCTTCGCTATTATTTATTTCTTATGTGTACGTGAGTGCGCGTGCGCAACGTGCTTCTTAATGGGGACATCTTTTGCATAGGTGATATACGGTAAATCATCCATCAGTTTCGGAGTTCAGGGCCAAGTCGGGATATAGGAGTGCACTGTTCTATCTCAGAAGACGGGCAGAACTCGCTTCGAAAAAGGTGACTAGAATTAATGCAAGAAATATAAAATTATATGTTTTGGGGTTAGATTTTATGATAGATATGTTAGATTGCTCAATATTGTATTGGCATAAAGGTTTTGGAACTTAATAATCGAGGCAAACATGTTGAGGTTCGTAAAAGCTGCTTTACTATATTAATTGCTTTACTATATTAAAGCTGCTTTACTATATTATATATATTTTGGGGTTAGATTTTATGATAGATATGTTAGACTGCTGAATATTGTATTAGAATAAAGGTTTTGGAGCTTAATAATCGAGGCAAACATTTTTAGTTTCGTAAAAGCTGCTTTACTATATTATATATGTTTTGGGGTTAGATTTTATGATAGATATGTTAGTTTGCTAAATATTGTATTTGGAACAAAGGTTTTTGGACTTTATAATCCAGGCAAACATCTTGAAGTTCATAAAAGCTGCTTTACTATATTAAACACGAATGGGTAAAAGCAAACGTATAATACAATATACATTAGGTAACTTGAATAAATGCATGAATACGCGTGGACGCATGCTCTAAAAAATATGCACAAATACATACATACACACAACTCTCTCTCTCTCTCTCTCTCTCTCTCTCTCTCTCTCTCTCTCTATATATATATATATATATATATATATATATATATATATATATGTATATATATATATATATATATATATGTGTGTGTGTGTGTGTGTGTGTGTGTGTGTGTGTGTACGTGTGTGTATGTGTAATGGTTATTTTAATTTTAACCCTTCACACATGTAAAAAGGAGATTTATCCCGAATTGTGAGCAGTCCTTAGGAGTCAGGTAGCTGAAGAGATTACACGGAAATTTTGAAATAAAAATGTGGGTTTATTTTAGAAAAAGTCTATATATATGACACGTTAGGATTGATAAGACATGGAAGATGCATTTTATTTCGTATATAAAAACTTCTTTATTTTAATCCTTCTGTCCATGACTACGCCATTTAGATACCTTTGTTAACATTTTACTACGACAAGTGTGGAGGATGTTACCAGCCCAAGTTCCCACTCAGAAGTGTCTTTTTGGCGTTGCCACCTAAACAAATTTCTATTGTCTACTTCCAAGTCAACTTCTTTACTCTCTATAGTTCCGCTCGAGAGCGTGTCTTTCTCATTTTACGATATCATTAATGATTTCCAAAATGTTTTTAATCATGTCGAGCTTAATTCTTAATCCCCATTTTTAAACCTGACATATATATATATATATATATATATATATATATATATATATATAACTTTCTTAATCAGATATCTATTCTTATTTTATAAAAAAAAAATACTTATTTTGTATTTTAAATTTGATATGTCATGGATACAAAATGTTGAAATTTCTAACATCATATTCATTTGCAGTGAATCTTGTTCATATTGTTGCCAGTGCTACTTGGATGAGCCAAGTACATGAACCAGAGGCGGTACGAATGAAGGCGATGAGGCCCGCCTTTCGTTTGACGAGCACTTCTAGGGGGAGAGAACGTCTTTGTTGAAGAGGGTCCTCGTAATTTAGAAGCATGGATCAAGCAAAAGACCTATAGTTTTGGCCTGCGTTCCCCAGAGGTATAGCTTGAGATTTTGGAGAACTTCACTATAAAGTTTGAAGAACTTCACCATAAGCTTTAAAATTCATGAGTAACGAACATGGCGGATTTAAACCTGCTAGAGTCCCAAACCCGTAAACCTCGATTTACAATATTGTTGCCTTTTACGGCTGATCTATAGTGGTGAATCCATAGGTAGTATGTATTTTTGTACCCGTTAGCAATTATCTTTGAGATTTAAATCATGACTAGCAGAATATGGACTGGACGAACTCCTTTTCCCACTTTGCCAAGCCAACAATCATCTGCGACAGAGATGGTCTACCTTTGGAACGCGTGTTACTGGATGCCACGTGACAGGTACATATTAATTTATTTTTATTAACTTAAATTCACTTAAAACATTTAAAAAATTATCTCCAATACTAGCAGCCATTCAAAGGTGAATTCATAAACAGTATGAACAGGGACGCCATTATGACATGTAGTTAAGCCAGAAGGGTGGCAAGTTCCTCCCTGCACCATAGATGTCTTTGTAGGTGACCCTGGCATTTTCTTAGGAAAGTATGTAAGTCTGATGACTTACAAAGAGAGGACTTAAACTAAATTATAAATTAGAGCATAGTTTGGGTTTGGGTTTTTATATTTTAATATAAAAGTGGTATGCAGCAAAAGTAATTTTTCAAAATATGGCAGTTTTTTTTTATTTTACTTATTTATTTATTTTTAGAATGAGAGACTCAATAAATGTTATCGCCTTTTTTCAATCAGATAACTCGATTTTCTAAACATAATATTCTGAAAATTGGACAAGGTAGAAGGCTTCTATACCATATAAGAACTGAATTTTTAAATAAATGTCATTTAAACGTTTTATATTTAGAGTGATTCCCATATTGTAACAAAACAATGAATAATTTTAAAAAGTAAAAATTTTACCTAGATTATAGGTTTAAAGTTTATTTATAAATTAAAATTAATAAGCACCACCCTGTAAACCTTAAAATAATAAATCGTAATTGACCAATTAATCTAATCGTAAAAGGTTAGTCATTCCTAATCTACGAAATGTTTTTTTAGTAGATTTCTGTTCAGCTGTTAAAAATCTACCGTTAAGTTTTCTTCCCATTACAAACATTTACTTTCTCGTTTTAATAACCACCGTTTATTTTCTTCAACTGTCTAAATTTTTCGGATTTTCAAAATCTTATCTATGCCAAGTAGTTATTTTAAAATTCCGAGGTCGTGTTGTATAAACTAAACCTATTTTCACTTCAGTTTTTAGTTTTTTATAGAAACAGTTTAGCTACTTTCCTAATTCTACATCCTCAATTTGGTTACATCCTTTAGAATATTACGACCTGGATAGGTTTGCCTGGTCTTAATACTGCAACCTTGACCCGCGAACTGCTGGGCGCTAATCGATCATTTGGGGTCACATCCTCTCATTCAACACAATAGCGCAACGGAAGAGCGCTACTGTTGGGTTTAATTCATAATAAAGTTGTTCTTTGTCGTAAAAGTATTTTCCGATCACTTCTCAATGCTAATGATAATTTTGCATGTTTGTATGTCTCATGCCCTTACAATGTGTCAGAAATACGCTTTTAACGTGTTGCGTGCGGATGGAGAGAATTTTTGTCATTTTTATCCCAACCGCTCCGGATAAGTGTTTTCTCGCTATTTAGCCCATCAATAGACAAATGGATAAGGCGCTGATGCTTGGTACCGAAGTTCGTGGGTTCGAATTCAACAACTAGGTGTATGCTCGTAGCCATTTGGAATCGGCTTTAAGAAGTAATTCCTGGTTCATTAACCCTCGTGTAACAAAGCAGAAGACTAGCACACAAAACCAATTCAAAATTCTCCTCATTCACGCCCATCATTAGAAACATTAATATAACTTAGCCGTAGACAACATAGCCTAGTGGTCAATCAGCTGTAGGGCTAGAATCAAACTATGCAGAGTTCGAGTAGATAACCGTTCTAAACATCTCCCTGTACATCCAAAGGTAATTTTTTTATTCAATTTTTCTTCGCCAATCTTTCTCAATTGTTAACACGTTGGAGACACTTACGTCTATAGCCGTCAAAGCGTAGTTCACTATGTGGCATGAAGGCAATAGTCGTCCAAAACGAAAAGGTCCTTATTAGACAGTCTCTAGCGGCACAAATGTGCATTTAAAGGCTTACAAGTAGAATCCTAGTGTCATGTTTTGGAAACAATGTTTTATATTGAATTTCGTTTTCCACCTGCTACACGATTGCAGTGGCACGTCGTATGCACGTGATTGTGAAGGGCAAGGGGAGGGATTTGGGGGACCGGTCCCCCTCCAAAATTCTTAAAGACCGTTTCGTGGAAAGAAAAGAAATCATGTGTGTGGTTGTGTCATCTGTCTAGCTGAGCATAGATAACAGTGAGCTTAGAACATTGAAGTTGAATTAAGGAATAGGGGCAAATTGGATTTCACATGTAAGAACAAACTGACTAGCACTTTTGGTATCTCGTCACAATATTGTTGCACAATCGGAAGAAAGTGTGAAAATTTTTGACGAAAATTTCAAATACATCATATACTATAATATACAAGTAAAAATTGGAACATTTTCATTTTCTTTCAAAATTACTCTTTTTCTTTAGTTATACTTCTGTTTTAAAAATTAAAATTTAATAGTATGTATGGTTTATATATTTTCAGTGTTAATTTTACTATTAAATTAATTATGTAGTTACTATATGATGCATTTAAGGCTATAAATTTGTTCATTATATCATTTTTTAATTACTTTGATATTTTAAAATTACATTGTGTTATGATACTCATTAGGAGTATACATACATAAGAAAAGCTGTAGTTTTATTGAAATATCCTTCACCAAAAACAATGTCGCCCTCTGAACATAATTTCTGGCTATGGCCCTGGTGAAGGGAGTAGTGCGATCGTGTTTTCTCTTGAATTTATTTTTTTTTGCCCATTTTTTTATTTTTGTTTGATTATGAATTAATATTTCGTTAAAACTCCCAAAAATACTTTGCTGCACAAACAATATTGCTTATTAGAGTCATTAAACCTGTTATTTACGTTTTTAAATTTTTACTGTTATAGCCTATATCGTCCCATTACCTAGTGTCTAGAGTCAACAGACATCATGACGTTTATAGCCGCAACCTAATTAACAATAGATTGCCCAAGGCAGTTATTTTGACTGTTTTTTAATTTCAATTAGAAAAACAATTATGAAATATAATGACACAATTTCTTAGAATTTGGTGACTTTTTCTATAACATATAAATGGGTTTATGAATAATTGTAGTCACTTCCGCCCTCCTTTATTATATAATATTAAAAATTAATTTTAAACAAATTTCTTTACATATTTGTTATTTTTTCACAATGCAGTCATTTTGACTGTTTTGGGGGAATATAGGTATACCAGAAATCTCGGGCAATCTAGTCTTAAAGGTGCTGAATTAATCACGCCACAAAGAATTATTTTGTTCTTTAGATTACACTTTAATTCACGATAAAAATTAAATTTAAATGAGCTTGTTATTTGTTTCGTGATAATGAGTTGTTTGTATTTTTAGTGTAACATGTCTGAAATTTCTTAACTTTTCTTAATAGGCTCATGCTGGCGAAATTATTATTTTTCTAAATGTTATTGAATAAAATTTCAAGTATAACAGTTCACAAACTGTAATTTTTCTTTGATTCCCACATTTTAAGTGAACAAGACGAGTAAAAGCTTTCCTGTGTGTTTATTTGAAAGCTGTTCAAAAACCAAGCATCTGTAATTAATTTTTATCTTACTTTTCTTACACTTGAATAGAACTTGACAATTCAACTATTCGTTTTTGAAACATGAGACAACTCTTGATTTTATTTACTTTTTTCGTTTGGAATTCTTTTCATTTTTATTACGGAAGACATATCTGCGGAAATAATTATATTAAACTTGTATTCTAATAATTATTATCAACATTAAACATACCAACACTTAATACATACTTATTTCTACCATAGCCGGTCAAATGACTGGACTTTATTTTTTCTGATTATAAATGCATGAAATATGAAAATTGGAAGGAAATAGACAAATAAACTTTATTATAACTAAATAAAATTGTATATTGTCAATTTTTATGTATTGCAAACACAAAGAATAAGAATTTTTAATTCATTTCCCATCGCAATTTTTACATAAACCTTATGGGTCATTTGACAAGTTATATGGTATGTTTAGTGTTAAAGAAGTTGTGTGGAATTTACTCAGTGTTGAGGAGAGCTAGGAGTAAAAATTTTTAAAGTCAGTGCCTGCAAAAAAAATTTTATTTTAGTTATCTTTTATTAAATAATTACAATTAATATAAATATGTATGACAATGTTAAGTGGCAAAATAGAAAGCCATTTTCCTTTCTGTGTTGGACTAATATTTTTGTTTGTTATTCGCTTTCTATTTTTTTTTTGTTTCTGAATCATGACGGCTGCATAATCTACAGTGCTATTTTGATGGTAGCATTCTTCGTTTAGCAGCTGATGGATTTTATTTATTAATGAATTAATATTTGAAAAAAAACTGTACAGTGTTCCCTCTCCACTTCGCGCTTTATCTTTTGCGGCTTCAGTGCTTTTTCAAAATATTCATAAAAAAATAAAAATGAAAAATACAACCATGTCGACCGTCACATTGCGGAAAGGAGCGTTGTTTCATGTTGATGTGCGAGAGAGAAGGATACCTGTATGTCAAACAAAGTTTTAGTTGACTCAGAGAACATCCACGGGCTCTCATAAAGGCGTGTGATTGGTACCAGTGCCTTGAGATGACTGTCGTGGCTGGTTGGTTCGTACGAGTGCAAAATTTTAAAACAAAACAATAACAAAACTTTATTTAACAAATGAGCTGCCCTACGCGGCAGATGCGTCCTTACTCGCTGTCTCTACACAGACTCTCGTTCATCAACAAACACCGTGCCACTGCAAGCAGTGCCATCTATTTAAATATTTACATTTACATTAAAATATTAGCATTTTAAAACAAAATCAAAATCCAATACAATGACAAAGTCTGAAAGTGAATTTTGGTTTGGTTTGGTTTGGAGTGCTACGTTCTACTTTTTCCAACACGAGGGCTAATGAGACCAGGACCTACAGCTTAAAGCCCATTCCGAACTGCTACGAGCATCCATGCCACAGTGGTATTTGAACCAACTCCGGTACCGAAGGCCAGCACCTTCAAGGTCGTTCGGCTGAAAGTGAGGAAGGAAAAGAAGAGGAGTATGAGGAAGAAATTGAAAAGAGTGTCCTTATACTGGAGAATCTGCAACAATTGTACAACATAGCAAGAGCGATGCGAAAATTTGAACAAGTCATTGATGGATATGGTTCGAGCTATCGAGTTCAGCAATCGCGTTGACGGGGTTACAAGAGAATTTTGAAGTAACAGTAGAAGTATTCCTTGTACAGGGAATTTTGAAGGAAAAGAAAAAAAAACAAAGACAACAACTACCCATCACTATATGTCTCTCCAAGGTAAAGCTCCTGGCTATACTGTCAGCTCCTCTATCAGAGGAATCTCCGAGTGAGCCTGAAGCTTCTACGAGTCAAGTGAGAGCCTCTCCTCTCCGCCACCAACTCAAGACTCTTCGCCTCTCTCAGAAAGCAATGTTGATTAATGTTTATTACTCTATAAGGTTTTTGTAATGAACCTTCACCTTATTAATTAGCACAGACACGTTTAAGTAAATAAATATACTGTTGTAATTTTTGTCTTAAATGTGCAAAATGTATATACTGTTTACATATTTAAAACATTCGTGTACCCGCATACACGAAAATGTCTAGGAGCAAATCCTATTTGGCGGTTTTTCAACTTTCGCGGAAGGTTCTGGTCCCCATTAACCGCAAAAAACAAGGGATCACTGTATTTGAACTTGAGTTCAAGAACTATTTTATTAACGATATGAAATTGGAACAAAGAATAAAAAGAGTAGGTATGTAAAAAAAATTGAAATTAATATGTGGTATAGTTTTTTTTTATTTACAGTGCGAGCAAGCCCGTTTTCAGTAAAATGCTTTTATAACACCATGACTTTCTTTTCCTGACTTTACGTTTCTTGATTGGAAGGAAATAAAATGTATTATAATTAAACAAAATTGTATATATTGTCATTTTTTATGCATACAAAGAATAAGAATTTTTAATTCATTACCCATTGCATATTTTACATATACATTGCCAGTCATGATATGTTTAGTGCTAATAGCTATGATATGCAAAAATTGTATTGTTTGACAAGTTCACATATTTTTTATTTTACCAATAACGTCTTCTGATTTTTATTTAAACATTACTTCTACGGGAACATTAATTTTATATATATTTTGTTCCGATAGAAAATATTAAAATACCAGTACATATCGATTTCTATATATATCGATTATTATAATGTATATTATAAATTGGGGGGATATAACCATCGAGATATTCGGAAATTTCTTTAGAGACTATAACCCCCTACTTTTTGTAGTGTCATTTAGTTTTGAATTAATTCTGAGTCATGATTTTGATATTGTTACGAATTATAAAACGAGGTTCGCATTTACGCTCTGTAACGTGTTTTATAAGCAAATTTTTATTAACAGGGAGTAAATTTGGCTCAATTTCGGGTCCCAAAGCCCTAGAAAACCCTAAGCAAAAAAGAGTGATTATTTTAAAGTTTTGGAAGGACGCAAATTCGAGTAATTCAGGATATCGTCGACTCGAAATGGAAAGAAGTTTACTTTTTTACAAAATTACCGGAAAGAAGCATCTCTTGTTTGAAGAGAATAAAACTATTTTTAGAAAGAGATTTAAAAAGGAATCTGAAAAATTCAAAGACCCCATTTGAGTTTTTTTCAAATGAAAAAAAAAAAGAGAGAGAGAAGGGGAGGGGGAGAATTTGCATGTAATTTTTCTATACATAATTGCAAATAAAATTAATATTTATTTTTATTTGCAAATATGTGGAATGTTAATCGATTTCATTTAACTTGTGTAAGTTTAAATTTTGTAATCATTTTTTGCTTAACTTTCTAACTATCTAGAGATCTTATATTTTGCACATAGGTTCAATTCCATTGACAATACAATATCCAATCATAAAAAATTATATTGGAAAAAAATCAGTTTGGTAAATGCAAAAAGCTGTTGAGAGTACTTGGAATTCAAATTGCAATTATTTCAAACTAGTCGCGCCATCTATTTGCAATCGGCATAGCTAAAAACTCAAACTGAAACTCAAACGTAAAAAAAACTGGACAAAATTAAAATAATAACTTCTGATTCAGAGAAGAATACACATATATTTTTATGCTTTTGTAAAATTTTAAAGTTTCAAAAAATATTATATTTATTTAACTAGAGTTTTTAAGGGACTCATTTCTTCGCTGCAGGATCCCTTCTTTTCCATTGATGAGTCCCTGAAATTCAGTTTGAGGATAAAGTTAGAGCAAACTTTATTGTCTAACAGTCAGTAATGATATGAAAGATAAATATTAAATTTACCATTTATATCTTTTTTCATGTTCAGAACTAATTTTTCTTTGTTTAAACGATTTATTTCAATTTATCTCAAATTGTGACTTAACAAATCAGTTAGTATCGAGGAAAACCAATGATGAAAAACTGAAACCGTGGATTTTCGTTTCGTTTGCTACATTTAATTGATGATCACGTTCCGGGAGGCAGTTCGGCGTATGACACAGTAGTGTCATAAAAATTAATATCCGGCAGCACACTTCACTCGTCATGTTGATAAAATTGCGTTTTAACAGTTTATATGAAAATAAAGCAGGAAATACACATACAGAATCAAATGCGATATCTTAAATCTTTGGGGTGTAAGCAGATTTATAGTTGTATGTAATTACAGCAATATTTAGTATAATTTACCATATTTTTTTATGCGTGACGCAAATATATTTAAAAAAAATTTAAGGTAGAAAATCAAGGTATGTATTATACAGGGAATAAATTAAACTTCTTCCTGTAATCACAGGGTATACGTTCAATTAAAGTGGAATTGGTACATTAACATGATTTTCGCCGATAAGGAAAGTCAGGAAAAACCATGGATGTCAGGGAAAATGTAGAATAATTACCAAAAGAAAGGAAAACTTACAAATATTTTTTAGAAGCCAGGGAAAAGCCCAAAAAAGGGTCTTAAAGAGAGAGCTAAGTTTCTTTTATAGAAAAAAATGTTATTTTTACCTATTTATTATGTGATAAATGGATAAATTTAATTGCTTGCTCTTAATAAGGGAACTTTGCTTAACCAGGGAATATATTTAAATAATTTAAAATAAGAAATGATTAAATGAGATGGGGAAAGGAATGACGTCATAATGCTAGAAAAAATGTTATTTTCATCTATTTATTATGGGATAAATTGATAAATTTAATCGCCTGCTCTTAACTGGAGAAAATAGGGCTTGAAATAATGGCATTAAATGCTACAAAAGGAAGGGAATGGTTGGATTTTGAACGTTGCTAATCCTAACTCATAATCCAATATTGATGCCTCTATCCATTCCAGGTACAACTGCTTCATAAATTCAAGGACAGACTGACAGATAACTTAAGCTATTATAATATAGGGGATGTAATTTTTTTACTCATGAGTTAAAGAGTTAAACAGCTCTAAGATACGAACATATATAGCAAGGAGGGTGATATAAAAAATTCTCCCTCCTTAAATTGTAAAAAAAATATTAAAACTAGTCGTTTTAATGTGTTTTCTTACATATTTTTTACATATTCAAGCTTTTAAACCCTCTCATTTTCCTTTCTCCAACATCCCTAAAGGATAAATATATGCAGCAGCAATTTAGGCTAAAAGCGGGCTAGGGAGGGAATGTGGAAATCCCAAAGTCTTCACAAGAATGTTTGGAAGATTCCTTGTTCGACTGTAGCGCTGTCGGTAACTGTCGCAGTTCCACGTTTACACAGGAATTTTCCTGCTCTAAAAAATTTAAACTTTAATTGCTCTTATGACTACAATTATGAGGTTATCTTCACTCAGTGCATCTTGCATATAATTTTGTAAGAGCGATAAATACCAAGCCTTATTTTACTGTTTAATTCACGTGGCATAAAAATCATCCCGATATCTACTGCTATGGTCAATTGACTTTAAAAAGGCAGCAAAAGCTCTTTTCTCTGCATATTATATTTATACTAGCATATAGCCCATCATATGACGGGATCAGTAAAATTTTTAATATTCCAGAACTGTTAAGTTCCCAATGAGGCAGGTAATAAAATGGTTTGTTTTTTGGCTGAGAATTATCTGGTTCACTCTCAATAGTTTATTTATCGTCATACTCCTCTAGAGTCTCCCGATCCTGTAATGCAGTTTAGAATCACATGGAATTCATTTAGTCAAACCATGTGGTTATGTATAACAAACAAACAAACTTCTTAATTTCCAAATATATATAAATTAAAAGTTAGATATTTAGTAGTCCTCGACTTATATGAAAAGAATTTATTGTTAATACCGATGATAAAATTTTCATTACAACAAAAAATAATCGATGATTGAATTTAAAATTATCACTTATATACTTAATCTATTATTTAAGTCAAATATAAAAGAAAATTATTTGCTTAATATGTAAGTTCAGCGATAAAACGTATGAAAATAATGCACGCGATATTTAAATAATTTAAAACAAGAAATGATTATATGAGATGGTTAAAGGAATGACGTCATAATGCTAGAAAAAAAATGTTATTTTTACCTATTTATTACGTGAATAAATTGATAAATTTAATCGCCTGCCCTTAGCCGAGGAATCCATTCCAGGTACAACCGCTTCAAAAATTTGCCGACAGACACCTTAGGCTATTATTATATAGGGGATTTTACTTTGATAGCAAAGTTAACAACCAGGACAAGAATTGGTCTCTAAAGTATTATTGCATAACTAGTTACTGGGTTTAACTAGTTATTGTGGTCCTCAAAAGTACCGATAAAAAATGCCACTTACCGTGCCCATAGTTTGGAAATAATTTAGCTGCCAATTCAAAGATTATTACTTTTGTATAACTCCTACCGTTGGATTCTTGGGACCAAATGCTCGATTATATCGTTGGAATAACTCGCACAGTTCCAAGTTTACACAGGAATTTCCTTACTCTGAGAAATTTAACCTTGCATTGCTTTTATGACTACAATGAGTTTATCTTCACTCAGTGGATCGTGCATATACTTTAGTATAGCTCGATAAATACCAAGCATTGTTTTACTGTTTAATCCACGAGGCGTAAAAACCACCCCAATATCTTCTGCTATGGTCAGTTGACTTTAAAAAGGCAGCGGAAACTCCTTTTTTCTACACATTGTATTTATATTATTTTGATTGCAAAGTTAACAACCAGGACAAAAATTGGTTTACAAAGTATTATTGCATAACTAGTTACTGTGGTCCTGAAAGGTACCGATAAAAATGCCGCTTTCTGTGCCCATAGTTTGAAACTAATCTAGCTGCCAATTCACAGATTGTTACTTTTGTATAACTCCTACCGTTGGATTCTTGGGACCAAAGGCTTGATTATATCGTTGGAATAACTCGCACAGTTTCACTTTTACACAGGAATTTTCCTGCTCTGAGAAGTTTAACCTTGCATTGCTCTTATGATTACAATTGTAAGGTTATCTCCACTCAGTGCATCGTCCGCGAAAATACTGTAGAATAACGCGATAAATACCAATTATTGTTTTACTGTTTAATCCACGTGGGCGTAAAAATCATCCCAATATCTTCTACTATGGTCA
>CM063508.1:117491916-117499416 GCA_032207245.1 Pardosa pseudoannulata
CTTGGCACTATGTTTAGAATATTTCAAAGACTACGGATTGAAAATATTCAGAGCACTAAAAATACAATATGCTTAAAGACTATTTTGTGATCATTGCTACTAATATTAAAAATATTATCAAAGTATCTAAAATTAATTTTAACATCTAAATTTTTTAAAAAAGGGCAATAGCACGCGTTGTTCCCTAGAGGCACCCCCCTCCTAAGTACTAATCACTTGCTGCTATACTTGCTTTAAACCAAATGTCAGTTGTCCAACGGAGGACCCTCACTGTTTTCATGCTGTTGCGTACTTTTTGCGTCCAAATGTTTGTACTAGTCACAGCGAGGCCTCTACATTTGTCTATCTCCCATAAGAAAAAAATCCGCGTGATCACCCCTTCCTCAGGCACGGCATTTTCACAACAGCACAAATGTACAGAGACTCTTGACTGTGTAAAACGTGTATTGCATTTATCCAAGTTTGTGAGAAGAAGTAGAGGGTTTTTCTTAAATTATTGCCTCTTCTTAGAGTCTAAGTGATTGCCTTTCTCGGAATGAATGAATGTATCGTATGTATCTCGGTATGTATATATGTATGTATATGTATGTATGTATGTATATGTATTATGTATGTATATATATATATATATATATATATGTATGTATGCATATATCCCGTATATAATAAAAGCCTAAATCATCTGTCCGTCTATCCTCGAATTTATGAGGCAGTTGGACCTAGAATGGTTAGAGGCATCCATATTGGATTCATGATGAGTTAGGGTTAGCATAATTCAAAGCGAGTAAAGTTTATCTTCTCCTAAACTATTGATCCAATTCTAAAACAAATTGGAAAAAATATGCTTCATATCACAAAGAAAAATACTGTCGTCTTTAAAACGTTCGAAATCCTCCCCTTCTCTCGTTTTCGAGCGTTTAGTGTCATTATTTCAAGCCCTATTTTCCCCGGTTAAGAGCAGACGATTATATTTATTAATTTATCACATAGTAAATAGGGGAAAAGAACATTTTTTGCGAGCATTATAACGTCATTCGTTTAACCATCTCATTTCAACATCTCTTATTTTAAATTATTTAAATACATCTGCATTACTTTCATACGTTTTATCAGCGAATTTCGATAATATGTAAATAATTTTCTTTTACATTTGGCGTAAATAATAGATTAGGTACATATGTGATAATTTTAAATTTAATTATCGATTACTTTTTGTTGCAATAAAAATTTTATTACTGGTATTAAGAACAAATTATTTTTTATAAAGGTCAAGGTTTCATGTGTTAATAAATATCTAGCGTTTTAGTGATATAGCTTTGAAAATTAAGAAGTTTGTTCGTTTGTATGTTTTTTATACATAACCACACGGTTTGCAATAGGGCGATTTCACGCAGCAGGGAACATCTCAACTTATGACAATTCTGGCTTTAGTTTCAAACCGAAGGGCAGTTTATCGTTTGCCTATTGGCTGTTGTAAACATGAAAATGAATGGGAAGGGCATTATAGTAGTTCGTGACGTTGCTCGAAACTGCTCTACCGATTCTTTAAATTTCGGACGTCATTCATATATATCGCCAAATAATCAATGTCAATATTAAAACCTCTGCTGTCTATCTTATCTCCTATATAATAATAGCCTAAGTTATATGTCCGCAAATTTATGAAGCAGTTGGACCTGGAATGGATAGAGGCAAAATTCAAAGCGAGTAAAGTTTATTTTCTCCTAAACTATCGATCCGATTTTATAAAAATTGGTATAAATATGCTTCATATCACAGCGAAAAGCACTGTCTTCTTTAAAATGTTCGAAATTCTCCAGTTCCCCTATTTTCGAGAATTTAACGCCATTATTTTGTCCTATTTTCCCCAGATAAGAGCAGGCGATTAAATTTATTAGATGATAGATAGGTAAAAATAACATTGTTTCATACCATTATGACGTCATTCCTTTAACCATCTCATGTAATCATTTCTTATTTTAATATCGCCTGCATTATTTTCATACATTTTATCACTGGACTTAGATATTACGTCAATAATTTTCTTTTATATTTGGCTTAAATAATAGATTAGGTACAAATGTGATCATTTTAAATTTAATCAGAGATTATTTTTGTTGCAATAAAAATTTTTCACCTTTATTATTAACAAATTTTATCTACCTCCATGGTGTAGTGGAAATAATAGTTTCGTTCCTTTATTTCCATTAATGGCAAAAAAAAAACAAATGGGGAAGAAATGAACGATAATCTCGAAGTAGCTGAAAAAACTTTGAATTATCTTTCTAAATGAATTCGACGTGATTCTAAACTGCATTCACAGTATCAGGAGAATTTAGAAGAGTACCAAGGTAAACAAATTATTGAGCTTCTACCTGATAATTCTCTGCCAAAACACAAACCATTTTTTAGATGCCTCATAGGGTACTGTAGAATTCTGGAAAATTAAAAAAATTACTGATCCCGTCATATGACGGGCTATAAGTTAGTCACGTAATATGACAAGATAAATTAAGGTTGTCAACTAGCATACAGTTAATAAAGATAAAGAAATTATTGAGCGTGTACCAGATAATTCTCAGCCAAAAACAAATCATTTTTTTACCTGCCTCATAGGGTACTTTACCACTTTAAAAAATTAAAAATTTTACTGATCCCGTCATATGATGGGCTATATGCAAGTATATGTATATATACATATGTATAATAAAATTTATGCACATATATAATTAAACTATATTTTTCAATTCTAATTCCCACTTCTTAATGCAAATGGAAACTTGATTCAGAGAGCTCGACGGCTTAATTTTCCCAGTTTCGAAATCATTAACTTTTATTTTATCTCTAGTTTCTTCCAACAGTCCCACGAGAATTTTATGAATCACTGCGGTTTTCGAGCGTCTTAACCACCTGTTTTCTTATGATTTAGAAGTTTGGGCTGTTTCAAAAACGATGATGGAACAGAATCGTTTTGTAGTGATAGAAACTAACCGCACTGTAAGTTCATGATTAAGAAAGACGTTTTTGACATTGATGGAATATATTGGAACTGTTTAAGTAACATTGGTTTGCGACTACTTTCTTAGATTTTTGATTAATTCTAATGTCTCATTCAATGAATGTGGACTTTGAGTGAAATTCTGATAAATCAAATAAGGGTTTGTTTTGCCCTCAAAAATACGCGTCTAAATTCTTATATAGGATACACATGCATATATATATATATATATATATATATATATATATATAATATATATATATATATATATATATATATATATATATATATATATATATATATATATATATACACATATATATAAAGAGAGAGAGAGAGAGAGATCTTTCTTATCTCCCTTTCTCACTCACTCACTCTGTATAAACATTATATATATATATATATATATATATATATACATATATATAAAGAGAGAGAGAGAGATCTTTCTTATTCTCCCTTTCTTACTCACTCACTCTGTATAATATGTATGTATGTATGAATATAAACATTATATATATATATATATATATATATATATATATATATATATATATATATATCTAATATATATATATATATATATATATATATATATATATATATATAAGTAAAAAAATTTTCTCTGGTCACAATAATTATGTAGTCCTTATTGTTTTTACTTTCCCGGGCTACTGGGCAAGGAGAAGCCTAAACAGCCTAGCAGTAATAACGATGGAGTTGGCCTACATTGAAGAGAACGGCATAAGTCTAATTAAAACTTTAGTTTAGAGCTGCTAAAAAAGGGCATCTTTACTATTCAACAACAGACAAGAGAAAGACACAAAAATTACTCTGCTTGAACAGAGGTGCACCCAAGAGCGAAGACAAAAAGAATTTTCCTAAGGGACAAGAAACTTATTCAGCGAATTTAACTGTTAAGATCAGGAAAAACTCCTAGCCATTTGCCGGCGACATCTGGACAACTTGTTGAATAGACAGAAATTTTAAATATGTAGGACAGAAAGATTTCGGAAATGTATCGAAAGAATTTTAAGTCGAGGAAACTCCTTTGATTAAGACATTCAGAGGCTGGGAAAAAGATATTAAGGAATGAGGATGGGACAAAGGAGGTTCTTAAGGGAATATTAAAGTTAAATTATTTTCTTATATTGCTGCATATATATATATATATATATATATATATATATATATATATATATATATATATATATATACAGAGAGAGAAGGAGATAGAATGTAGAAGTAGATAGTTATAAAGAGTGAAATCAAAGCAAAACACAGAACTAAATAACAAGGGATTAATAAAGTTAGGTCGCCTCACCAGTACCCTTGAACATCACTAAACAAAAAGAATGTTTCTGAAAAATATGGTCTATGTAATCTTAGTACAACATCTTAATATAACATACTGTATAGTACCAAGATGTACTGTACCCATTATATAAAAAGGATAAAAAATTAGCAACATGTTATGATACAACGCTAAGTAATGAAGATAAGACAAAGCTAGACAATGTAACAGTTAGTGAAGCTAACCGCTAGTACATCCAATTGATTAGAAAAATTAAACGAAGAAGTTAAAATACGAATAATAATACTAGCAAAGTCAATAGACAAAATACTAACACATAAGTGTTATAATATGATATTAAACCCCTATTCTAAAACGCAAGCATTAAATAAATTACATCAATTAATTAATTATTTAAATCTACACTCTTAGACAAAAAAAGGAACAACGATGAACCGAGGAGATATAATGCAAATTGGACACTAATTAATATACATACAAGTTTCGTCGGAAAAAGCAAAATTTTTATGTTTGGCGACTAATGAATGAATGTGAGTAGCTGCAGCGCATCTTATCTGAACAATTGGCAGGATATTTCGGAGGAGAAACTTAAATTCCAGGCCATAAATTCTTAGTGAATTTCATTCCGTGTACTCAGGTAAACAGTAGCTATGCCTGGCATACAGATGCGCAAACGACATGCGCTGATGTTATCATTTGAGTAATTGGGCTCAAAGAAGCCGCTTGTTGTAATTGCCGAATAGCTTGATATTTGGATTATAATATGATATTAAACCCCTATTCTAAACCGCAAGCATTAAATAAATTACATCAATTAATTAATTATTTAAATCTACACTCTTAGACAAAAAAAGGAACAACGATGAACCGAGGAGATATAATGCAAATTGGACACTAATTAATATACATACAAGTTTCGTCGGAAAAAGCAAAATTTTTATGTTTGGCGACTAATGAATGAATGTGAGTAGCTGCAGCGCATCTTATCTGAACAATTGGCAGGATATTTCGGAGGAGAAACTTAAATTCCAGGCCATAAATTCTTAGTGAATTTCATTCCGTGTACTCAGGTAAACAGTAGCTATGCCTGGCATACAGATGCGCAAACGACATGCGCTGATGTTATCATTTGAGTAATTGGGCTCAAAGAAGCCGCTTGTTGTAATTGCCGAATAGCTTGATATTTGGACAGGATCGAAGATATTATTAAACAATGTTGGAAGGAATGGGTGAACCGTTGCCGAACATAGCGTCAAGAATTAAGCAGTCAGCCTATTGAAACTACAGAACTTGAGGACCGAGTAATAATCAGAGCAGCTGTTACAATCCCAGAGGAATCATTATCATCGATTGAACCTGCAACTAGTGTTTCAGTGACTGCAAGGACCATTCATAGGCAGCTAATAGAAACGGGGCTGTGGTTACGGCACATCTTGCGCCGACTACCATTGACCTCTGTGCAACGACAAGCTTGTTTGCAGTGGTGTCGGGCTCATTTGAACTGGAATGTCAATGAATGAAGTAGCATAGCCTTCAGTGATGAGTCCCGCTTTGAACTGATCCCCGATGACCAGCGAAGACGTGTCTGGAGACACCCCGGACAACGGTGGGATACCAACCTGACTGTCTTCCGTCATACAGGCCGACAACCAGAACGAATTATTGACTTTTTCACTTTGAGAAGCTCTATCACTTGAATAATTCATCCAATTTTTCTCAAAGTGTAATGAATTATCTTCCTGTACATGTACATCACATATACCGGTTTTCGTCCCATTCGTAAAACTCCTTCTCGTGTAGTTTTATTTTTTGTCTAAGATTGTATTCTAACAATGTTATTATTTATTATATCGTAAGTTAAATTTTAGATATTTTTAACACATTGTGTGCGGGTACATTTTGCATTGGAGTTGTTTTGCGCGTAAATTTCGTTATTCAGTTAAATCTCAGTAGATCGAAAGTTATTTAATTTTTTAACCAACTTTTCGTATTGTATATTGAAATATATAAACAATTATATATATAGAAATACATAAAGAACAACCATAAGATCTTTGTAAACAAAAAAATTATTTTTTAGTGGAAAAATTTATAATAGTATTGTAAATATAAAAAATGAAATAGAATTAGTAGTATATAATTTTAACTTTTTCGAATTATGTTATATATAAACATTTTTACATTATAAAAAATGAAAAGAGCAATCATAAAACTAATAATGTTTTGCAGTGTGGTAACGTTACAAGAATTTTCCTGTATGAAGAGGTATGGGGCAAAACTTGCATATGTCATATGTTTCACTCCGTACTTTTTTCACAGCACACACACGACATTGTCTTTACGGCTTTTTCTTCTTCCCAGTAGTACAAATGTTCTCTAATATATGTTTCCGGTTATATTTAGGTGCTCTTTGTGTACTAGATTTGGGCAGCCCTGGATCTGGAATGTTAGTTTCAGGTAACTGAGCAGTTACCCATTTAAATGCAACATCATATAAAAAAATTTATATTTAATTTCTTTTCGTCTATGTGGAATTGTATACAATACCTAAATTTTTCCATCTATCTTCAGAATTTATGTAGTAGACAAGAACATTCGGTTTCGTTTTCCTGTATATACCGTTATTTCTGTACCCACTAACAAACCATGTTGTTACACTAAACCGTACTAGTACGTGACCCGCGCTCAAGTATCAATCGTGAGAAAACGTACTAGTACGTGTCCCGCATACAATGTGTGGGAAATCCCCCAGCATACTAACTGCGAACTAACTGAAACCGTAACGAACAAACTTAGAGTCAGTGTCGGTGCCGCGAGAGTGTAAAACAGGACGAGATGAACGCTCGCTAGCTATTCTTTTTACATGTACATAGTTTTTCTGTAATTCCTTTTAAATGTATCCGGTATTGTAATAAATTTTATTTCTTCTTCTCAAATGTATTTGAGGATTTAAAGCCAAATACGGAAATCTCAAGGTGCTTATCAATGAACAAAACAGCCCGGCCCGGGACAAATTGGCGAGAAGTTGTACCATCGGAAATTTGAAGGTAAGGCCCCTTCGCTTTAAATATTATTGATTTAATTGTGCTGTATTCTCTTGTGGTCTTTTTCGATACAGTGTGTTAAATTATACCCATTATTTAACTACTAATTATAATTAGCATTATTTAATTATTGATTATCCCTT
>CM063508.1:117501916-117504416 GCA_032207245.1 Pardosa pseudoannulata
GATCTAAAATTTCCCTTTTTTACATTCAATATCTATATCTATATTTCTCTCTATCTATCTATCTATTTATCTATATTAAATAAAATATTATATAAAATATATATATACATATATATATATATAAATATAATATATATAATAAAGATATAAATATATATATAAATATTTAAAAAACATATAATATATATATATATTATATATATATATATATATATAATATATATATATTTATATATTTATATATATATATATATATATATATATGTATACATACATAATTAATATATAATATATATATATATATATATATATATATATATATATAAAATATATATATACATATATAATATATATGTATACATAAATAATATATAAAATTATTACATAAAACATTGATCTAAAATTTTTTTTTTTCTATTCTCATATAATTTTAAAATTCTAATTTAATATGTTTGTTGACTTAAATTCCTTTTATCAGTCTCATAAAATAATGCTAAAAAAATGTAATATTTTTCTGTCTATCTTTTATATTTCAGATGTAAGTAATTTCACTCCTATGTCTAAATTGTTAATAACTCTTAATGTTGGTCTCTTAAAGAATATATATTGTCGTTATTAGGAGAAATTTGTCATAGAAGTGTGTTTTCAACATATTATCTAAGCTTTCTGGTAAAGATACACATTTTTTATTATTCAGATTAAATAATTCCATCCTTGTGTGCTATTGCTTTAATAGCGACTGTATTTTTCATAGGTTTGTCCATTACCCAATACGCTCGATCAATTAAAAATATAGGCTAATTTCTGGTAACGGCGAGAGTAAATTATGTTACACAAACACATACGTATATGTAATATAAGAAATTATTAACTTTAATATTTATTAAATACGATTTTTATTCTAATTCCTTAAAATCTTTTTTTAAAATGTATTAATCAAAGGAATGTATTAAAATTCTTCAATAACATTTAAAGCTTTCTAATAGGTGTAAATTTTCTGTCCATTCAAATATATGTCGCCAGCAAACTCAGCTTTTCTCCTGATCTTAACAGTTAAATTCGTTGACTAAGTTTCTTGCTGCTTGGGAAAATTCTATCTGTCTTCGCTCTTGGGTACACCTCTGAGCCTGTATATTCGAGCAATGTGATTTTTGTGTCATTCTCTTGTCTGCCACTGACTGGTGAAGATGTCTTTTTCTAACAGCTCTTAAATAAAATTTCATTCAGACTTAAACTTGTGTGGCGTTCTTTTCAATAAGACTAGACTGCATCTTATTTTATTACTGCTAATCTGATTAGGCTTCTTCTTGTTAGGCAATTAAAAACAATAGGTATTGCATAATTATTGTGATTTGAAATAATTTTTACACTCACACACACACACATATATATATAATATATATAAATATATATATATAATATATATATATATAAATATATATATATATAAATATATATATATATATATAATATATATATTATATATATATTATATATATATTAAACATATATATATATATATATATGAAAGAGAGAGAGGTAAAAAAAGTTTAACGAAAAGTTTAACATTTTAATCGGAAACATATGATAAACGCATTGAAATATATTTAGGTAAATTTAGAAATATTTTTCTCCGTAAATGTGTTCTCGTGAGTTTATAATGCTATTGTGCAATTTAAATAATTTGGATAAGTATCTTTAATCTAGAAAGCATATTTTCAAAATATTTATACACTAATTTAATGAAAAATAATTTTCATTTCAGCATTAAGGTAAATATTTGGTATAAATTTAAACAAAAAGAAAAATTAATGACATCACTGTATCAATATTGTATATTATCTTTTTATTCGTAAGAATGATGTACTTAAGATTACTTGATAATAATAATTTTAACTTCTTGATAATAATAATTTTATTAAATCATCTGTCTTCTAAAAGCAAAATGCGCCATTTTCATTGTTCGTGGTGGAGATATGCATGAAAAGGTGTTGAGATGTCCACAATTTGACTGATTAATCCAGAATGATTAGCAGAAGTAAAAGAAACACCATGTGAAATATGAAAAATACATAGTTAAGTAAAGCGGTCAATTCTCATAAACAACAAACAGCCAATAACATTTTTTATTGATAAAAGTTACAACAAATAAATTAATTTATATATTGCAAACATGTCTGACTTGGTTTATTCATTTACTGTTGAAAACAGCACTTTGATTGCAAGATTTTTTAAAAGAATTCTTAACTTTGTCACACCCGTAACATGTTTTATGAAAAAATCTGGTAATTATATTTGTCGTTGAAAATTTACAAGCAATACATTGTGTTAAAAATGCAACCTTTTTCATCATAATTTTTTTAATTACTTGTAGATATTACCTGTTCGCAGAAAAATTGGTAATTGTGAACCTATGTGTAACAACTGTTAAAATATCTGTCACACACGTAACAGCATATTTATAATTATTTAAACATATAAAAAACAAACGAAAAATCTT